>QRFJ01000172.1:1620006-1845784 GCA_006176705.1 Cocos nucifera
TTGATGGCTTTTGTGGTGTTTTTGCAACAGGCTTGCGTTCCTTACCCTTATGCTGATCCAAGCTTCATTGGCATGCTGGCTGCATATGGGCCACACACAATCGTATGTATTATTGAGCATGTTCTTCCATTTTTGCTTTTTAACAACAGAATGTGGCAACTTGACCTGCGTTCAGGCAAGATCGAACTCTTCATTATGCATGCCCCCTGTTGCTTTATGCCTTTCATAGGCTCAAAATTTTTGAGTGATGAATGGCGGTTTGCTTGGAAACTGTTCTCCTGAAATGTGGAGGATAGGGCTAAAAAGGAAGTTGGATGATGATAGCAAGAGCAAACCTGGAATTTTATTCTCAGGTTTATGTTGGCTTTTGTCGGGCCATTCTTTAATGGTTTTCTAGGTTATTATGTAATTCCATCATTACTAGTAAAATGCTCGTGCTACAACCAAAGATATTTTACAAAATAAGTACCTGTAGAAAAGTAAGATCAATGTAATCGGAACTTCATTTATGTGACAGAAACGTCAACAACGGTACTTGTCAGGTGGCTCTTAAATCTAGCCAATATGGACCTGCTATAATGCAGAGATTGAAACATGAGGCAAGGGTGGGAATGGCATTAGTATTTTGAAGCCATGACTCTTACCTACATGCTTGTTGTATAATATTTTTTGTCAATTATCCTAATATTTGTCTTCCATAAATGAGCCAAAATAGAGTAAAAAAAAACATAATTTAGTAGAACTTAAAGATTTTTTTTTCCCGAATTGGTAAGTTGAAGGAGCTGGGTCCAAAAGTTCAGTCCAGTCTGTCGTCCTTTTGCCAGAACTATGTTTGGTTGAACTAAAAGAATTTTTCAGCGAATGTGTATTTCGTTCAGAGCTTGTTACTTCTTCCTCCACTGTATTGTCTATGTCAACGCACTGCCCTTTCAGTTTGATGTTACCTTATATTTGTGCATTCTTGTGAGTGGCATAAGTAGCTTCAGAAAATTTAACATTTCTGCAATCATTCAGGCATGAACTCATGTTACTACTCTTTTTAGTCATAGGATTTTATTCATTCCTCCTCTATGAGACAAGAAGTTTTCTATATCATCCCAACTGTACTGATCTTGCTCTGCTGTGCTACTGTACTACATCCAGATTCATCCCCAAATGATGGGAATGGCACCTTCTTCTCGTGTTCCACTGCCTCTTGAGCCTGCAGCAGAGGAACCCATTTATGTCAATGCAAAACAATACCGTGCAATACTACGAAGGAGGCAGCTGCGTGCCAAGTTGGAGGCTCAAAATAAACTCGTCAAAGCTCGAAAGGTATAAAATTTTTTGTCTTAGCTTGGTCCGAGTCCTTTTGGGGTTGATGTCGTGCTAAAATTATCGGCTATGCAATACTTATGAATGTATGTTTCTATAGTTTGATTCCTTAAAAATTTGGCCAAGATCACCCTACCAAATTCAAAACAGTGCGATGTAGCTTCTACTTGTTTTCCTGTTCAAATATGATTGAGGATCTCTAGATTTCATATGGTGGTTCAAAATGCCTTAATTTTTTCCAATTGCTCTCCTTTGTTTCTGTTGCCTGCCAGCCATACCTTCATGAGTCTCGGCATCTTCATGCAATGAAAAGAGCAAGAGGATCTGGTGGGCGCTTCCTAAATACAAAGCAACTCCAGCAGCAGCAGCAGCTCCAACCTTCTGTTAGCACAGGTCTTGGGAACCTCTCAGGCTCTAATCTCCAATCTGAAAATGGTCCCGTTGCCACTCCTACGAGCTCCGATGTCACAAGTGTTTCCACCACCGGAGGCATGTTGTTAGGACAGCAGGATCACCTCGGCTTCTTGTCTGCCGCTATCCAGTCCCATGCCAGAGGGAGTGCTAAAGGTGGTGGTGGTGGAATGATCGGCAACGGGTCCCAACCTCGGATCACCATCATGCTGTAAATCGTCGGAATTGGCCCCATGGTGTTTCCCTGGCAATTCATCCTTGGCTTATGATATATTTCATCATAAATGCTTCATTTTCCAATGGTAGCAAAACTCGGTAGGACTCGAAAACTGAACCTTCTCATTGTAATATAAGTGCTTGACATCTTGTTTTGGTGATGTTTATGGTTACGTAGGTGCTATGAGTGCCTCAGATTTTATCCTTAAATGTTTTGAGCAACATGTGGTATTGTAGCCTCTAAACATTAGATTTGCTCTCAGGGACTGAATTTGAGGGAGAGAATTTCAGGTTAAAGACCTATTGGTTGATGATGGACCTGATGGTTCCTCGTGCTGTGTTATATTTCCTCTGCTTCATCCATGCCCATGAATGATCCTAGCATCTCATAAATGACAACAATGGTACATGCCCATCCATCTTTCTTCAAATGCCCTGAAATCTGTTGCCACCAAATATCCCACAAACCACTTGCACAAGTTCCTGAACAAGCATTTCAGGGTTGCAGTCCATTGTACAAAGCGTCGGTCTTCAATTTTGTTTTGGTAATCCTATTTTCCCCCTCCATATGGTCGAATTAGCTGCTACCGCCATGTTGCTATGATAAGGCGTCAAGGGTCAGGCTTGGAAGAGCAAACTCAGCTTTTATTTTGTTTTCTAGCCAATGTTTTAGAAGATTCTTAGATGTTTTATTTGATACCGAACTGATAAAAATGCATGGCTACCATGATAAAAGCTTTAGCATTTTTGAATAATACTAATAATTGACAAACAACTCTTAGTCTAATTCCCCAGAACATTCAGAGGATGGCAGCTATCTCCAAGTCCTTTGAGGCTGTGTTGATTAGTGGCAACCTATGTGGCTAATTATATTGAAAGAGCTTTCTAGGGATTTTTTTTGTTAGTTTTCCTTCCTAACTACGGGATCTTCTATCTTCTAACTGTTGTATATATTTCTATCAGAGTTGTATAATATATCCATTTACCTAAAAGAAAAATATTCGAAGAAGTCTTATTTAAAGGGTAAGAATGATCTGGCTTTGGAAGGCAGTTAAGAACATCTGATTTGGCCTTATAAATATAGATAGCGAACATATTAGCTTCTAGAATCTATACTTCTTTATGATATCAAATCTACAATTTTGGCTGATGCAGCTAGAGTTAAGTTTCTTAGATTACAACCCTTCTTCTTGCTTGGGTCCATGACCCCTTTTGTACATCCGCGTTGCCCCGCCCTCCCCACCGTCCCCCCCAGCCCACACCCCCACCCACACGCTTAAAAAAAAATAAAATAAAATAAAAAAAAAAGCAGTCATGCAGCGCAAAAAAAGGCATTTTATTTGCATATGAATTTTTGAAGCAATTTTAATTCAATAATCTTTATATTAGGCTTCAACTAGTTCTGCGATTTCAAATGCCCAAATCAGCCTGAAAACTTGAGGCGAGGAGCTTATATTTAATGTCTTTTCTATCCGGTATTTACATGTAATCTTTTTTTGTTAAAAAAAAAAAAATTGACACTAGTCCCGGCAATCCACATGCAGGGATTAGCTCTGGTATTTGGCGTGCATCATGGAACGCACATGCTTGGACAATATCAAATTTCACATGAAGAACTTTTACGTGATATCTATTCTTAGTAGGGAGTTGGATGTGATAACTCTTTACTCCAATTTAAACTGGTGCTAGCAATCCGCATCCGGGACTATTTGAGTTAAAATGCGCATGACGGGACCATTTAACCAGAGTCCTCCATATGGAAGATTGAACAAGATCCTAAATAAAGTAATATATGTTGACTTGCTGGTAAAATTGATGCCAAGAATTCATTCTTTTATGGATAAATATAATAAAAAAATTAATTTATTTTTTTATTGATCAATTTATTCATATTTTCATATTTTTTAAGATGAAAAAATTACTTTTTCATGAATAGCATTTATCCATGAAATAGAGAAAAGTTTTATCCACTTAGAAGATGGCTAAATCATTTTTTTATAAGCTAGTAAATTAGATATTTAATTTTATATCTAAAATATTTCATCCTCATTTTCAATTTTTTCATCATTTAATGCATAATAAATTAGTCATTCACTTTCTTCAAATCTAAAAAATATAAAAAATATTATAAAAAATATGAATAAATTTTAACAACTTACTTAGAAAAGTAGTAAAATAAAAGAACATGGATAATAAATTTTGAAGCAACTTACTCATGTATAAAAAAACATAAATAATTTTTTTTATCTAAATATTATCTAAAAAATATTTATCTAAAAAAATATAATTTTTAGATAAATGTTGTATCCTTAAAAGGGCAATCTTTAAGTTTCTTATAGAAAATTGGACTGCTGATTGGCTTCTTGGATGTTGGCTACATGTTCAACCTGGCAAGGAATGTTGAGAGAGAGATGGTTTTCCATGTAAGAATTTTGTTCATCAAATTTTTCTTCAAATATGCATTTCGCCGAAGTATTTCTTTTTGTTTACAGATGACCAGTCTCTTTGGATAACTAATCATTAAGGCTATTTAGGTTTTTATAGCTGCTGAGAATTCCATCATCAAAAAAAGAGTTTGGGATGCTAAACTCCAACAAAATGGAATAGTTTCATTGCTTATATGTGAAGATTATTGAACTTGAAGCTATTGGTCGATAGGCCTCTTCGTGTTAGCACATCAAAATGCATCCCAACGTGGTGATGTTGTGGCCCAAAAAAAAATACATAAACCTTCTTTTCCATATTTTAACTATAAGATATTATTTCATATATATATATATATAAAGGTAGATTGGGCTCCATTCGATTAGATTTCAGTCTATATTCGATCGGATCTCTGATCATTGGATCAGCACGTATTTACGCGCACGTACCTCAGAAGACACGCTTAAAAAAATAGACACGTGCTTGCACCTGAAAAATAATTTTTTTTAGACCCGAAGGTGTCTTCAAGCCAAAAAAATTCTAAAAAATAATAAAAAAAAGATGCTTGAAAGCGCCTATAGACTTCTAAAGGTGCCTTCAGGTTTTTAGATGAGGATTTTTTTTTAATTTTTTTGGGCCTGAAGGGCCTTTAGGTCGGAAAAAATTATTCTTTTCAGGTGCGTGCCTATTTTTTTTCAGACAAGTTCTTTTAGGCACATGTACATAGATATGCGCTGATCCAATGGTTGAGAATCCAATCGGATATGAACTAGAATCCAATCGAGCGAAGTCCATTCCCTCTATATATATATATACACTTCAAAATATACCATATTGCCATGAAGTTAGTACAATGAATACACTTAAACACAACAAAAAACAAAAGCATAAAGAAGTGGCCTAAGCCATCTAGGCTTATGGTCAAAAATGTATTGAAGAAAATCTAAAAAAATTAAATTTTTCTAAAAATTTTCTCTATAATGATTTTAATCTTATTTTTTAATTTTAATATTTAAATATTTATGGTGTCATTAATTTCTTCATTATCGTGCTTTTAGTTTTTGACTATTGGACTGTAATTAGCTCCTTATTAAAGATCCTAATAGATCAATAAAAATCTAAATGATCATATATATTTAATTTTATTTTTATTTTTTGATTATTGGGCTACTTATTAAAGATCTTAATGGATCAATAACAATCCAAATGATCATAAATGGTCATATAGAATGCCTATAAAGGACCATCTTGAGACCTAATTTTATATATCCCATTTAAGTCTCTTCCTCTCTTTCTTTTGACTTTTTCTCTTCAAATATTTTTTATGATTATTTTTTTGGATATTAAAAAAATTTTCATCAAACTTCTCCACAATTATGCTTGCCAGCAGAAAATCCTAGTCATATCTTGGAATGATTTTTTTAAATTTTTCTTGTATGAGAGATGAAAATACGTCTTAGAACAGTGCCTCACACGTTTTCGGACTTAGTTATTTTTATTTTTTTGATATTTTATAAGTTATTTATATTTTTTCTATAATAAAATTTTATTAATTTTATTTAATTTTTTAAATTACATCAGAAATTTTGTTAGCCCTATTCCAACAATCTAAGGCATACATAATTTAAACAGAAATAATACAAACAATAGAATTATTGGTCTTATAAGCTAGTTCTTTCTCCTTGTTTTTCTTTTATTCACATAAAGATAAGTCATTAGAGGTTCTATGTGCATGTAAATTCTAAGTAGCTTATCCATCCGATAAAAATCTATATCATGTGCATCTAGTTGGAGGAAGTAGCCTGATCCTTTTTATTGACCATGATATTTGAATTCCCTTGAATACTAGTACGACAGACAGCTTGGTTAGTGGTTTTATAGTCTAGCTTGCCCTCGTTACTTAAATTTTATTTTATGTATAGATTAGTGATGTATCTTAAATTAATTACAAGCATACGGTATGCAAAGTAGCACGTTCGATGAGTACAGATCGATCCCACAAGAAATTGTATTTGAATTGTATTCCAACCTTGCTCAGACGAGCTTCAACAAAGAATTTGAAAGTGGATATTTGTACTTACTACTAAACAATAAATTAATTATGAAGAATAATAATTTAAAGATCTAGGACTTTTGAATCCACTAGACCAATGACTTAGAGAGCATTTCTAAGATTTCTCTTATAATGTTCCTTAATCAAGGTGTAATGCATGGACAAGCATTTACTCTAATTAAAGAACTCTTTTTTCAACTATTTTTTTTGTGTTATCCAAGTATAGATTATGAAGGGACTCTGATCCAGCAATAATCCATCAAAATTTTTCACAAGAAAAAAGAAAAAAAATTTAAAAAGATTTAGACCTTCTATCTATTATCCTTCTTACATTGAATCAAGCATGAACTATAAAGGGTTTGAAACCGAATGATAGTCCATCAAATCTCTTGGCAAGAATTGAAGGAAGAAGAACTAAAAAGATAAAGCCAAGAAGAAATCCTAAAAATTACTTTTAATCATGGTTTAGTTTCATTGCAAATCCCAAAGAATTACTTAGCTAGACGTGATTTAAATTAAAACTTAAAAATTATTTAAAATTAAATTCTCTACTACTTGCTGAAATTTAAATTATAGAAAATAAAAAAGATGTAGAAATTAAATAAGCAAAATAAGAAAATTAAACCATCATATGTGCTGAATTTAAATTACATAAATTAAATTACACAAGCGATAATTAAAAAAAATTAAAATAAAATTTTATTATCAAAATAAAAATTTAATACAAAACTGACTCCTAAGCCATAATAGGGTTTGAAGCTGAAATAAGAAAATAAAAAAAACAGACTTTCCTCTGGCATACTTTTTCTGGCTAACTCTTCTTCTTGTATGTTGGAAGGATGAAAGAAAGTAGAAAAAAAATGGATAAAAATTTTATGGATAGGTATTTCCGCCTATCACATGGGCTCCTATAAGAGTTATGGTATGGATAGATATCTTGAGGTAGAGGCACTGAACTTTATTTATAGGTGTTAGAAGGAAAGAGGTTTTTCTGATTTTTAGATGTGGGACTAATAAAAAGATGCATTCTAAGAGAATGGATGGTTGAGATGGAAAAACAAAAGAAAATAGATGGATGAGATGAAAGGAAAAAGAAAAAATAGGACAAGAACGAGAGTTGCCGTTAAATCCAAATTCTTTCCCTTTAAAGATTTTTTTTCTTCTTTACACGTTGCCATCTTCGCATCGTGTCCGGCTACTATTTTCGCATTTGCGTGCATGACCCTGCATTTGGCCTCTTATTCTGCGCATGTCCAAGGCCTTCTGTGTTTTTCATTTAAAAACTGATCCAAAAGTTTAAGAAACCGAGGGTCCCATGCTACTTGTGCACGTATCCAAATGCTCCACCAAATCAATTACATGAATCTTCGTGACTCAATGTGCTATCTTCACCATAATGACAGAACCCTTATTGCCTTTAAATTCTTTGTATGGCCCCGCTCCAAAGGTTAAATGCTACAAAAAATTTCTCCAAAACGTGTGTCCAGCTTCACTTCTTTCCCTTTTTATTTATTTCTTTTTTTTTATTCATTAGATCCTAACCACGCATCTTTATATCTTTGCATATCGTGCATGGAACAAGTCTGAATTTGGACTAAAGCTTCATCTGCATGTGTTGGAAGGTCGTTTCTAGTTGGTTTGCAATTAAGATTTTGAAATTAATTATTCCTATAAAGATCATAAAAAATATCAAATATAAATAAAAAAATAAAATAATATAGATTTTAATATTTTTTATGTTATAATTAATGTATTCATAATACTTCTTATGTTATAATTAATGTATTCATCACACCTCCTAATTTAAACTTTACTCATCTTCGAGTAAAAGAAATATTGATATACAATACTAGCTTTCTTCAACATGAGTATTCATTTAATAATTTTAGAAACAAATGATATCCACCTAAAAAATTTATCAGAGCATGTCATTAGGATATTAAGGCTATCCGATAGAAAGGTTGAGTAAAGAATATAAAATTTACGAAAGCTTTTCTTGACTCACTCCTATCTTTATCCTTGGATCGTCTAACTCTAAGATGGGCTAGTGGTTTTGCATTTGCACATTCATTCCTTCATTTTTTTTTCAGATAAAATATAGTCCATGCAATGTCTTAACCATTTAAGCTTTTTATTTAACCTATATAGCGAGTGTTAGGCCAATGACTCCCAAACTAGTTAACTTTAGGGCATTAGGTGTAAAACATCCCTCGGACTTACTGACTCGAGTTAAATAGGCTACGGATTGAAACTTGGCTCTCTTTTTTTTGACATTGTCCACTTTTTTATGCAAATATCATTGCTTACTTAGGCAACGAGATCCGGTTACTTAATGGAAAATCAATATTTTTTTTTTTAATAGAAGAAACTATATGCATCAACATATATCATTTATACTCATAAAAGGTCGACTCTTTTTAGATATTAATAGGAAAGCTAGAAATGCTCAAAAATAAATTTTTATTCTACACTCAACTTTCTATTGAATTTTATTAATATGTAGTCCCTCAATATTTTCACAACTTATCTAAAGTGTGCTTAGATGCTACTAAAATGTCTAATGTTACTCAAGTTTGACGTATAGTCAGATATATGAATATCAATAAATTAATGAGTGCAAAGATTTAAAGTAAAGTTTAAAGTTTATTTATCCCTCACCCCCCAACTTATTCTATAGTGACTTCAATGAGGTAAGAAAATAACAATCGAATAGGTAAAAAGGGAGGAATACACCTCAGTAGGTGTCCTTGGTTCAATAGGTGTCTTCATATGTTCTTTTTAGTTCTTCCCTCCAACTTATTTGATATTGACTGAAGTAAAATCTAAATAAACTAAAAAAAAATTAAAATGCAAGGATCTGGGTTGCTTCTCAGGAGCGCTAAGTTTAAAATCTTAGACCAAACTAACTCAGAAAATAGATCAATCAGGATATGTTGGTTCATAGAGAACCATGGCTTCCTCAATAACTTCAGTGGATAATTCTAAGAGTAGTTTTAATCGTTACCATTCACTTTAAACATAGTACCATTGCTTGGATTTTTAATTTCTACAGCTCTATGTGAGAAAATTTTTTTAATTAAGAATGGTCCTGTCCATTTAGATCTTAGCTTTTCAGGGAAGAAGTGTAATCTAGAATTATACAAAAAAACTTTCTGTCCAGGAGTAAAAGATTTTCTAAGAATTGCTTGATCATGAAACATTTTTGTTCGTTCCTTGTATACCCTAGTATTTTCATAAGCTTCATTTCTAAGTTCTTCTAATTCATTAATCTGAAGCTTTCTGTGATTTCAACTGTGTCTAAGTCTATATTTAATTTCTTGATGGCCCACATGGCTTTATTTTCTAGCTCAACAGGCAAGTGACAAGATTTTTCAAATACAATCCTATAAGAAGATATTCCTAGGTTGGTTTTAAAGGCCGTGCGGTATGCTCAGAGTGCATCAACAAGTTTTAAGGACCAATCCTTTCTATTAGCATTAACAATTTTCTCTAGGATCTGTTTGATTTGTCTGTTGGACACTTCTACTTGTCCACTAGTTTGAGGATGATACGGTGTGGCCAACTTATGGATAATATTATACTTTTTCAATAAAGCAGTAAAGGATCGGTTGCAAAAGTGTGTTACACGATCATTAATGATTGCTCTAGGAGTACCAAAATGGAAGAGAATATTTTTTTTGAAAAATTTAATGACCACTTTGCTATCTGTTGATCTACAAGGAATGGCTTCTATCCACTTAGAGATATAATCAACAGCTACTAAAATATATTCATTTTCAAAGAAGTTTGAAAATGGTCCCATAAAATCAATCCCCCCATACATCAAAAATTTCAACCACCAAAATTGGATTAAGTGGCATCATGTTTCTCTTAGTAATTCGATCCATTTGTTGGCATCGAGCATAACTTCTACAGTACTCATGTGCATTTCTAAATAAATTGGACCAATAAAATCCATATTGGAGGACTTTTGCGGCAATCTTTTTGGATGCGAAGTGACCACCACATGTTTGATCATGATAAAAAGATAAAACACTTCTAACCTCATTGTCCAGGACACACCTCCTAATGATCTGATTAGGATACTGTTTAAACAGGTATGGGTCATCCCAAATGAAATACTTCACTTAGGCAAAGAATTTGTGCTTGTCCTGAGTGGTCCAGTAGGAAGAAACTTTACCAATGGCTAAATAGTTGATAATATCAGCATACCATAGTTCAGTGGACAAAGATATGAGTTGTTCATCAAGAAAAAATTCATTAACAGGTGGTTCACTAGATGGTGCGACTATGATTCGGAATAAGTGATCAGTTACAGCATTCTCTGTTCTTTTCTTATCCTTGATTTTTAGATCAAATTCTTGAAGGAGCAAGATCTATCGAATTAAGCGCGCCTTGGCATTTTTTTTACTAAGAGATGTCTAATGGCTGAGTGGTCGGTATACACAATGGTGTGGGATCCAACCAAATAGGATCTAAATTTTTCAAGGGCAAAGACAACAGCTAGAAACTCCTTTTCAGTGGTAGTGTAATTAAGCTACGCATCATTTAAGATTTTACTGGCATAGTAAATAACTCCAGACAGCTTATCAATTCTTTGACCTAAAACTATGCCTACAACATGATCAGATGCATCGCACATGAGTTCAAATGGTACATTCCAGATAAGTGGGTGAATAATGAGAGCTGAAATAAGTGCCTTTTTAAGGAACTCAAAAGATTGTAGGCACTCGAAGGTAAACTCAAATTTTATTTTCTTTGCTAACAAGTTGGTCAACGAGTGAGCCACTTTACTAAAATTGGCTATGAACCTTCTATAGAATCCAGCATGTCCTAAAAATGAACGAATTTTCTTAACAGATTTGGGTGGTGGAAGACTAGCAATCAGGTCTACTTTGGCCTTGTCTACTTTAATTTTTTTTATGAAACTACATGGCCAAGAACTATACCCTCTCTAACTATTAATTGGCATTTCTCCCAATTAAGAACTACGTGCTTCTCCTTACATCTTTCTAAGACATGTCTCAAATGATCTAAACATTCGGAGAAGGTAGGGCCAAAGATAGAAAAGTCATCCATAAAAATTTTGAAAAATTATTCAACCATATCAGAAAAAATGTTGATCATACATCTTTGGAAGATTGCTGGTGCATTGCATAACCCAAAAGGCATGCGCCTATAGGCAAAGGTTCCGAAAGGACAGATGAATGTAGTCTTTTCTTGATCTTCAGGGGCTATGGAGATCTGGTTATAGCCGAAGTATCCATCAAGAAAATAGTAAAACTCTTGTCCGATTAATTTTTTCAATATTTGATCAAGAAACGACAAAGAAAAATGATCTTTTCTTATTACCGCATTCGATTTTCTATAATCTATACAGACCCTCTATCCTGTTTGGGTCCTAATCAGGATAAGTTCGTTTTTCTCATTCTGGACCACTGTTATCCCGGACTTTTTGGGTACCACTTGAATCGGACATACCCAAGAACTATCTAAGATAGGGTAAATTATTCCATTATCAAGTAACTTCAAAATTTCTTTCTTGACTATATCTTTCATAGCTGGATTGAGTCTTCTCTAAGCATCTCTAGTTGATTTGGTCGTGTATCCTATATTGAACTATGGAGAAGCTTATTCCCTTAATATTTGCCATGGTCCAGCCTATTGCTTCTCGATTTTTTCTCAGGACTGCTAATAACTCCTCCTCTTGTTTAGAATTTAGGTTTGATGCAATAATAACAAGCAAGATTTCTGTTGGACCTAAGTATGCATACTTGAGGTGCTTGGGGAGGTATTTTAGTTCTAATTTGGATGCCTCTTCTATGAATGGCTTGGATGATGGTTTAGCCATTTTCATGAGTGGTTCAGTGGAAGGCTCCCATCTTTGACTAGTCCTATGGTCAACAGATATTTCATCGATGTCTTCATGTTCATGGTTTAGCCAAATACTTGACTCTAGGTCGATTTCTTCATCGCTAATGTCAATGGATTCATAAATTTTATCTTGGATTACATGTACATTAGCATGCTAGGTAGATTCCTATTACAGATTAAATATATTTAATTCAATGGTCATATTTCTAAAAGATAGCTTCATAAGTTCATTTCTATAGTTGATTTCAGCATTAGCGATTGCTAGAAAAGGTCTTCCTAAAATAATTAGGATATGACCCTTAGAATTTAAAACTGGTTCGATCTCTAAAATGATGAAGTCTACAGGAAAGATAAAATTACCAACTTTGATTAAAATATCTTCAACCATTTCCTTGGGGATCCTAAAAGATCGGTCTGCTAATTGTAACGTGATCCTTGTTGGCTGAAGTTTTTCCAATCTTAATTGCTCGTAGACTGAATAGGGCAAAATATTTACACTTGCTCCTAAGTCTAGTAAGGCCTTCTCAATGTTGATTTCTTCGATAACACATTAAATTATTGGAGATCTTGGATCCTTATATTTTATTGGCACATAACTTGACCAGTAAGAGCTCACGCTTGTGGCTAAGAATGCTCTCTTGGGTACATTGGTGGTTCTCTTTTTGGTGCAAAAGTCTTTTAAAAATTTAGCATAGGTCAGTACTTGTTGGATCATGTCTAGCGGAAGAATATTTATCTAGACTTATTTGAACTCCTCTAACATTTTATTCAAATGTTCCAATTATTTTTTGGACCTTAATCGATTTGGAAAAGAAGCTCTAGAAGTTGTGGGTACAGGACTGGATGTATTATGAGCTTAAGTTTGTAAGGTAGGTTGTTCATAAAGTTGTTCGACAGATGAGTCCTCTCTATTGTCAGATGTACCTACCTTATTATCTACTTATTTTTTCGATCTTAAAGTATGAATGGCATTCATATGATTGACTTGATTTTCATGTTGGGATCGTGAACCATTTTGGTTTCTCGGATTGGGCTCGGGTTAGCTAGGCAGCCTATCTCGTTCTCGCTCATTCATGATAGAGGCTAGCTGACCTACCTGCATTTCTAGATGGGTTATGGCCTGAGTGTTAGCATTTAAGAGTTGGCCCATGGTTTGCATAAAATTACTCAATGTAGCATTAGTGTCAGTATTAGATTTGGCTAGGACTTTCAGACTTTTCTTTAAAGAACTAAGTTTCTTTTCAGCATTATTGAAGCATGGTAGGTTGTTTAACACAGGGTTGGTTCTTGGGTTTTGCTCGTTGAAACTAGGATCGCCTATATTTGGGTTCTGCGACCATAAAAAGTTTGGATGATTCCTCCATCCTGAGTTATATGTGGGTGCATAAGGATTGTTCATTGATTTCTAGTATGCGGCATTTACCTGTGCACACCCATTCTCTATTAGGTTTATCAGGAGAGGACAATCTTCAAAGATATGGTTTGGTGCACTGCACCCGCTGCACATGGGTGTAGACACATGGTTTACACTAGCTGGTCTCTGCAGTTCTAAAGCCTCTAACCTACGTGTTAGGATTGCAATTTTAGCCTCCGCGGCTAGGAAAGTTTGAACTTGGTACATTCCACCTCTTGAAAGTGTTGGTCTTTCTGGTTTTCTAGTTGTTTTCCATTATAAACTCTTTTCAACTAAGTCTTCTAAAAATTGTCAGGCCTCATTGGGTTCTTTATACATAAATTGATCTTGGCACATGAATTCTAGCATGGTTCTGAAATTTGAATCTAGCCCCTCATAAACTATCTGGCATAGCCTCCAGATCTCTATTCCATGGTGTGGACATTGGATCAAGAAGTTTTTAAAATAATCAAAATACTTCCAAAATAATTTACCAGCTAGTTGGTAGAATTGGTTGATCTTATTTCTAATTCTAGCTGTCTTATGATGGAAAAAATATTTTTTAAAGAACACTCTTACAAAGCCCTCCCAGGTCGTGATAGATTGATTTGGCAGGCTGTATAGCCATTTTTTGGCATTATTCTTAAGGACAAAATTGATTAGTCTCAGTTTGATCTCATCTTCAGAAAGTTGTTGCAGCCTCATGGTTGTGCAAATCTCTTCAAATTTTCTAATGAATATATACGCATCCTTTACTCCAGTAAATTTTGGAAGCATATTAATCACTTGAGGTTTAATTTTGAAATTATTTGTAGTAGGTTGAGGCAACCTGATGCAAGAAGGTTGGACAAACCCAACTGGATAACATAAATCCTTAAGGGTTTGGAGCTGATTTGTTTCTTCTATTTTAGGGACTTTAAGGCTTGACACAGGAATCGAGTCAATTCTAACTAGTTGATCTAAAATTCTTCTCTACGAAGGAAATGAAGAATTCACTTTATTTTATATATTTTTTATTATTTTTATTTTTTTATTTTTTTTGTTGATTTTTTTTTTAA
Organism: Cocos nucifera; assembly: GCA_006176705.1. Lineage (NCBI taxonomy): Eukaryota > Viridiplantae > Streptophyta > Magnoliopsida > Arecales > Arecaceae > Cocos > Cocos nucifera. The sequence continues at coordinate 1,634,750 of QRFJ01000172.1, forward strand.
AGAAGAGAGAAGAGGAAGATAGATTAGTTAAGATTTTTTTTTGAATTTTTTTTTCAAACACTTATCAAGCAATTATCTATCTTAGGTTACCTTAAATTTAGACAGCTCCTAACTACCAAGGCTGCCTTAGAGCCCTCCAAGTCAGAAATTAACTAGCCAACTAGCCAGGTAAGGATAAGATTGGTGGGAGTCTTTCCGTTACTTTCCTTAGACACTAATTAGATTGGCCAGGTAAGTGAACGAAATCAATTAAAAAACCACGTTACTTTAGGCTCGTGTTCCTGAATCCCTTTCCTAGACACCACTCAACTAACCAATCCTGATCCGATCTAACTCTTTTGGGTGCCTTGTCCTAATGAGCTCGGATGTCCCTAGGGTTAACGTCTAATTGATTTTATTTAAGGTTAGGGTGAATGCAAATGAGGGAATTTGTTTGTGGATTAAGGAAGGATAATGAAATTCCTACTTTATCTTGTTTAGGTTTGTATCCTTAAAGTAGTTTAGATATGCTTATGCACAACCAATAAAAACAAACAAGTTTTAAAAGAAAAATTAATACTAAACTAAGATCAAATTAGTAAGCTAAAAGGAAAGAAAAATATTAAATTATATACCTGAATTCCAGCACTCATCAATTTTCTACAAAGCAAGATAAAAAAAAAATAGAAAGGTCAGACTAAAATTAAACTAAAAGAATAAAGAACAAGAATTTAGAACATAATTTAAAATATGCCAATTTTTCAGTAACAGTGCTAAAAATTTGATATGTCTTAAATTAACCGCAAGCGCATAGTATGCAAAGTAGCACGTTCGGCGAGTATGGATCGATCCCACAAGGAATTGTGTCCTAACCTTGCTCAGGCGAGCTTCAACAAAAAGTTTGGAAGTTGATGTTTGTACTTACTACTAAACAGTAAATTAATTATGAAGAATAATAATTTAAAGATTTAGAGCTTTTGAATCTATTAGACCAATGACTTAGAGAGTATTTCTAAGATTTCTCTTATAATATTCCGTGATCAAGGTGTAATGCATGGACAGGCATTCATTCTAATTAAAGAACTTTTCTTTCAACTATTTCTCTTGTATTACCTAAGTATGGACTATGAAGGGACTCTGACCCAACAATAATCCATCAAAGTTTTTCACAAAAAAGAAGAAAAATGATTTAAAAAGATTTAGGCCTTCTACCTATTATCTTTCCCGCACCGAATCAAGCATGAACTATAAACGGATTGAAACCCGATGATAGTCCATCAAATCTCTTGACAAGAAGCTTGAAGGAAGAAGAATTAAAAAGATAAAGCCAAGGAGAAATCCTAAAAATTATTTTTAATCATGGTTTAGTTTCATTGCAAATTTCAGAGGATTATTTAGCTAGACATGATTTAAATTAAAACTTAAAAATTATTTAAAATTAAATTCTATACTACTTGCTGAAATTTAAATTATAAAAAATAAAAAAAATATAAAAATTAAATAAGCAAAATAAGAAAATTAAACTATCCTATGTACTGAATTTAAATTGCATAAATTAAATTACATAAGTAATAATTAAAAAAATTAAAATAAAATTTTATTGCTGAAATAAAAATTAAATACAAAATTAACTCTTAAGCCATAACAGGGCTTAGAGTTGAAATAAGAAAATAAAAAGAATAGACTTTCCTCTGGCATACTTTTCCTGGCATACTTTTCCTGGCTAACTCTCCTCGTATGTTGGAAGGATGGAAGAAAGTGAAAAAAGATAGATAAAAATTTTATGGATAGGTATTCCCGTCTGTCACACGGACCACTATAAGAGTTATGGTGCGGAGAGATATCTTGAGGTAGAGGCACTGGACTTTATTTATATGTATTAAGAGGAAAGAGGTTTTCATGATTTTTAGATGTGGGACTAATAAAAAAATGCATTCTAAGAGAATGGATGGTTGAGATGGAAAAATAAAAGAAAATAGATGGATGAGATAAAAGGAAAAAGAAAAAATAGGGAAAGAACGAGAGTAGCCATTAAATTCAAATTCTTTCTTTCTAAAGATTTTTTTTTTTTGCTCTAGTTGCTATTTCTACATTTGCGTGCATGACCCTGCGTTTTTCCTCTTGTTCCATGCATGTCCAAGGCCTCCCATATTTTCCATTTAAAAACCGATCCAAAAGTTTAAGAAACTGAAGGTCCCATGCTACTTGCGCATGCATCCATATGCTCCAACAAATCAATTACATGAACATTTGTGACTCAATGTGCTACCTTCATCGTAATGACAGAACCCCCATTGCCTTTAAATTCTTTGTATGGGCCCGCTCCAAAGGTTAAATGTCATCAAAAATTCCTCCAAAACACGTGTCCAACTTCTCTTCTTTTTCTTTTTTTTTATTTTTTTTATTCATTGGATCCTAACCATGCATCTTTGTATCTTTACATATCGTGCATGGAATAAGTCTGAATTTGGACCGGAGCTTTATCTGCATATGTTAAAAGGCCATTTCTAGTTGATTAACAATTAAAATTTTAAAATAAATTTATTCCTACAAAGATCATAAAAAATATTAAATATAAATAATTTTTTTTTATATATTTTTTATATTATAATTAATGTATTCATAATATTTTTTATATTATAATTAATGTATTCATCAATTAGTCATGTATGGACTGAATTCCTTGACGATGGAGTACTTCCTATGTTCATAGAAATCTTTACTTTGGTGATGTCTATCTTATCTTATGTTTTCTTCCCTTCTCATTATATTCTGCATCATCTCTTTGTTTCTTCTTGTATTAGCATTAAAGAAAGAAATGAACCATCACCTGAAAGGCATTTAATAGCACAAATTGAGATCAAACCAACTTAATCCAAGCAGAACCAGATTGAAATGATAACTACAATTGGCCCATTCTCTCCTCTGGTCAGTTATTTTTAGACCAACCGATTTTATTGTTAAATTTAATCAGTCTTTTTCTCAATTACTAGTTTAAGGTGCAACACTGGACTGTTTATGACACTACCAGTTTGAATTGCTCAATACAGATAGCATTACCCAGTTTTTTATTCCATACTCTATTATTTGGCATATGGAATTTTAAAATATAACTGGTGATAAATTTGATGATCAGACCACATGATAATGTTTCTATTAATTTATAGAATTTACAATAATGATGAATATTTAACATGGATTTTATGGGCCATTATAGAATATATGATATATGCGTGCTGTTATAATTACTAAAATAATTTTATTTTATTTAATTGTATTGCTACTAGAATACATCTAAAAATTTGTGCCAGTTTTGTTTATCCCAATATTGAAACTTTTACCATGACATTATTTCGTATATGTCTACACACCAGTTTTAATTAAATAATTATTTTTTGGGCAGCATCCCGACCCACAAATTGGCTGATTTTTTTATTCCTATAATTAAGTTTTATTACTATAATATTTATTTTAGATATAATTTATGAATTACTTTCAATAATATGAGATCGTTTCCTTTTATCTGTATAGCACAACATATACTATTTGAATCCATATTTGTTATAAAAAAATAATGAAGTGAATAAAATATTACATGCATCCATATTTTGTTTTAAACAAAAATTTGACAAGTAGATGACTCAAGTAAATAAAAATTTGATAAGTAGATAACTCAAGAAATGAAATTATATGAAATGGTGTGGTTTAAATGATTTATTATATAAAAGAGACATGCTAGTATTTTAATGCATATGTTGCTTTTGATAAATATATTTTTTTAATTTATTCATCGAAAATCTTTGGTTTTGGCTGTTTGGTGCTGGGCTTGGTCCCTGGTTTCACCGAAACCTCAAGACATCTATGTCAACATGTTTCTCTACATTATTGTAAAGGCTAACGTGTGCAGTTAATGTTTCCATCTCTCACTGTCGGATTCAAGTTCTATGCTAGCTTTCTAGTATACTGTGGTGGATACCATATTTTAGAGATTTAACCACTAAAATGTCCACAATTTTCACTGTAATCTTGCCAAGTTGATACTAAGGCATCTACATAATTCCTAGGAAATTTGAGCTTCCTCCCTTCAAAAACTTTCAAAGCATGTCATGTGTTATCAATATTTTTTTAATACTTTGCTTTTTTGCCAACATTGTCATATTACTGTTGTAGTAGGTAGGTTCAAAATTTGTGGAAGGAGGTCCTCTTTTATCGGTCTACCCAATAAAATATTTAAATAGGACTAAGGTCTTGAGTCATTGAGGAATATAGGGCTTAGTTTATAAAAAACTTTCTATCAGTGAAAATCCAACCTCCATGATAGAAGATCCATTGAAGAAGATTAAATATATTAATAATAAACTAATTGATTGGTTAGAGAGTATATATGCTTTATCCGATATGGGAGTCATAGACTCTATCGCATATCTATAGTGATTAATGCTCCTATGTAGTGGTTAGGAAGAATTTATCTCTGAATGAGATTATATGCATGGTCATTAATGCAGATGGAGAATTTTGCCTGTGGTAGTTGAAAATTAGATTAAAAAAATATAGTTCAAAACTTAGTTTACTCTGATTCCTTCACCTTACCTATTGCATAGTATAAATATCCTAAAATTTTTAGATATTTTTTATTTAATAATTTATTTAAAAAATTAAGTTTTGTGGGAGATTATTGAAGAGAATCTGGAAAAAAAACTTAAAATTTTTGTCCACAATAATTTTAACATTATCTTTGAATTTTACTATTTAAATATTTATGATGCCATTAATCTCTTCGTTATCATATTTTTAATTTCTGACCGTTGGGCTTGTAATTACAGGCTTTAACGAATTAGTAAAAGCCTAAACAATCATATACATTTAATATCATTTTTATTTTAATTGTGGTCGTATAGGATGGGCTATAAAAGAGACATCTTAAGACCTGATTTTATGTTTTTCATCCAAGCATCTCCATCTCTATCTTTTAACTTTTTTCTTTTCTAATTTTTTTATGATTATTTTTTCGGATGCTAAAAGGATCTATATCAACCTCCTGCATGGTTGTACTTATAGGCGGAGGATCCCGATCGTATTTTGGGATAATTTTTTAAAATTTTTTTCTGCATGAGGGATAGAAATATGTCTTAGATTAGTACCTCGCATGTTTTCAAATTTAATTATTTTTATTTTTTAATATTCTATAAATTATTTATAATATTTTTAGAACATAATTTTGTTAATTTTATTTAATTTTTTAAATCACATCAAAAATTCTTTAAACTCTATTCCAACATCCATTTCATCATCAATTATTCTAATAAACTGGGTAGGCAACCTCGCATTTCATAAAAAAAGGAAAAAAAAAAAAGGAAAGCATAAAGCTGAGGCATACTTAAACAAATACGCTTTTATTATCAAAATTATTGTATCAACAAGGAAGGATGGCATTGTCTCATTGATGGAAGCTCATGCAGGATTGCTCCATCAGCATGGATAGACACAAGCACATGCCCACTGGTTGTTATCTGTGTTTAGAAAACACTGTGGAGTTCCCCCACGAAACCCCATGCTGTTGCATTGGGATACGCAAGCATCAGGCGTGCACCCATGGTCCGAAATAATGGAGATACAATTGTCTGCACTCACCTTGGCCGCCGCCACCATCTCAACTAAAATATATACATCACAACTTGCAAGCGTTACATTTGATTCGACATGAAGGGAAAGAATACATGCATAAAGACGTAAACACGTGGGTAGATATACATACATGGACGCATCTATACATGCATGGATACATACATCACAGTATGGCAAGCAAATCATCGAGAATTTCTCACCATATATGGTAGTGCCACAATTTTTTGTCAGCTTAGATTTTGAGGCCCACCGGTTGTTTTCATTTTTAATAATATTGAATCTTAACATCTAATTTATGGATTAATTTGTTGATGTATCTTTTCTGACAGGATTATGTAATAAAGGTAAGGCAAGGATTTATTTATGCTGCATCCATGATGATTCTTAATTAGAAGATTTCGTTTGATCCCATGAAAATCTTTTAAGGTTTCATTCGAGCTGCATCCATGGTTCTCTAGAAGATTTCATCTGTTCTCATGAAATTCTTTTGTTTCATAGAGGGGTTAATTAAAGCTAGTTTTCTGGTCTCAACTTGGACAAATCTCTATCACTACATTTATTAAATGAAAAAAAAAAAGAAAAAAAAAAGGACTAGGGATAAAAGTGGACTAGATGGTTTCTTTCTGGATTCTTTTTCATATCCAAACCTATTCAAACATGGATAAAAATTTGATAGCTGATGAGATTATTTCTCTTTAAAATTTGAGAAACTAAATGGAAAAAAAAAAAAAAAAAATTCTGATGGCTGAGATTGTTGTCAAACTGCCGAGTATTCTTACCATTCCCTTCCTCCTAAAAATTCGATAAACTTAGAAAAAAGAAAATCCTATTTTAACGAAAATTATTGAATTCTAAGCAAGCAATTGGTGGATAAATCCTTGCAAGCTTAGTGCTGCGTTACCTCATGGAATATTATGACAAGATAAAATGTCCCCATGTAAGAGATGAAATCTATAGTCATGAGCGCACAATCCTATAGCTATGACAACATTTCTATCACACATTCCAAAACAAGATAACGCGGAAAACAAGAGTCATAATAAATAATATGGCTTTATTTTTTGATAGGAAGATGCTTCGTCCCCTCTCAGCATACCGGACCGAGTTGTTCGTGATAGCCAGGGACGAAACGGAGAATAAAGCACTTCACGAACAACCTATCCACGTATGGCGTACAAAATCCCAGTTCTGCACTTATTCCAGATAAGTTAAGGGCTATGCCAAGCGGAACCCATTTTAATAACTATTCTTGGTTCGTTGGAGGACACACGTCCGCGCTCACCTCGGGCACCAAGGTAAAATTTATCACAATATCCAAATAATAAATTTGTATAGATATATAAGTCAATAGAAAATACGTTTAGGATATATTTGATTCAAGACTGGAGTGGAAATCAGAATTGGAATCCTGGAATTGAATGATTAATATCCTTGGAGGAAATTTAGGATTGGATTTTGGAGGGATTGAATTATTCTCATTTTCCTTCCCCAAGAAAACAACTGAATTAGAATTGCCCATATTCTCATCTTGGTTAAACCTGGATCCTCTCCATTATAAATTATATCAAACACCTACAAGTCTCAACTAACATAATATTATATCTATAAAATTCTATAAAATGGAAATAAAATATGTAATGGTAAAATCTGCAATTTTAGCTATAGCACTTCCAAAACAATTTTGATGGAAAACAATTTAACAAAACTTTTGAAGACCTCATCTATTTTTTATATCCATTTTCCATTGAACTTCGCCATTTTTTACTCAGAAAAGATTATATCTCTCCATCGAACTAGTTTAATGGAAATAGTCATTTGAATAGTTTTTGAAACCATACTGGAAAGATGATTATTCTATGGGTTAAAAGAGCAGTACATGAAGATAGGATGAACGTACCCGATAAAACGAGGAGGAAGACCAAAACAAAGTAGGAGAACCTGGCCATCTCAATGTTAATTGTTCAAGATTAGCTCTGCTTTTCTTTTCTTTTTTTGATGAAATAGACTAGAGAACTTTGTATTTATAATCACTTCGATGCATGAACCATGACCATGTAATTGTATCACTTGATGCTTGCATTTATGTAATTTTTTTGATGAAAGATGCAAGTATTTAGTATCCCCTATTTGTTTATCACTTGATGAATTGTTTTTTTTTTTTTTTTTTTTTTGGTATACACTTGATGATTTACTCTTTATCATTTGAGAACCATGATTCTGTGGGCGTTAGGATTTTCCGGGGTGTTGGTTTTTGAATGGTCATGTGGGGCGGAAATCTTTGAGATTTCATCATTAATCATCTCATTAATTATTCAACAAAAAATCATCTAATTAATCAACCGCTAATTTCAATTTGGAATAATTTTAAAATGCCTTTATTGGATTTTTTCTACTCGCCAGCAATGAAAACGAAAATTTCGGCTTAATTTTTGTATAGTAATATTTTGACTAAATTCGTTTAGTTGAAAATATTCTATATTGAGGATTGGATTCTAAAATTAATACCTTTATTTACATTAAAAAAAAAAATCTAATTACGGTTAAAACGGATTTGGAATAATTTCACACATTTTATATTTTGGGATTAATGTTGTAATAATCCGATTTTGCTTAACTAACCGAGATATCTCATTAGGAATAAGATAAAATTGAAATAATTTCACAATGCTTTTTTTTTTTTTGGAAATGCTGTTCTTGTATACGAAGATTTTGGCTAAAACTCTTATAATAATTATAATTAGATTCATTTGGAATAATTTCAACTTTTTACTTGGAAATATTTTATTCACCACTACTAAATACTAAAATTTAGCCAAAACATTTATAACTAGATTCATTTAGAAAAATTTCCACTTTTTACTTGCAAATATTTTACTCACCACTAATAAATACTAAACTTTTGGCCATCTATGATTAATTTTGATATATATATATATATATATACAATTAAAGATCCATTAACACCTATAGATTAACTTCTCCCATTGGCATCACTTTTAATACATGTAAGGGTGCACATGGGTTGGATTAGATCGGATGGATTACACGAGTTGGGTCAAGTTCACATATAATCTCATCCCAATCCGAAAAATTTGAATCCATTCGGGCCTCAGTTTATAATCCCATAATACTGCTGCACCTATTTTTTAAACCATATTAATGATCTATAATCCCATCTATTTCTTTTTACTAAACTTAATTTTTTTCCTATCTCTAAGTTCTTTTGTTTAATTAGAAAAATATCCCTTCCCAAATATCTTCTGTCTCACTTGCATAATAATCAAACAAAACTTTTAAACAGTTTAACTTAAAAAAATATTTTTTTTTATAGACACTGTTAATAATTAATCTTCTAAAATAGTTGAAAACATACTACTGTATCCTCTAACATTCCAATACTGCATGCATTATATTGATCAAAGATATATCAATTAAAAATACCCATACTTGAATTTATAATTTACATAAGAAAGGAGAGGAGCAGTCGGCATCTTTAAACTGAAAAATAGGATGGCACCACATAGCACATTAACTACAATCAAGGGTGTCCTCACTATCATTGCAAAAAAAAAAAAAAAAAAAAAAAAAAACTATTTGAAGCTTAGAAAAACATCAAAATTTGATATTGACATGTGGTCTAAATTCAATCGTATATTCCTTTAAAATAATCATCATGATAAAATATACGAAGCTACAAATCATAATGAAATGTGCTAACCTACAAATCCCATGATACTAATAGGCTGGGACTAATGGATGGATTCAGCCATTCGAGTTCAATATTGAGTTTAGATTGAGTTGGATCAAATTGGGTTATTGAGCATGAGATTCAAATTAACCCATTAAATTAAGTGGGTTAGATCGAATCGAGTCAAGTCTTAATTCTATAAACTCAGACCTCATCCAAAAAATAGAACAAGTTCGATTTTAAAATCCAATACTGTCCCATGGGTCTTTTACCGCAAGTAGGATCACATCTCAATAGGCCAGGTGGGGTCATAGGTCAACCCGACCTATTTGCAACCTTAGACAAGTAGTGGGGTCATAACGGTGCACGGATAGATCTGATGTTTATCATATCTGAATCTATTCGAATATGAATAAAATTTGAGTATTATATATCTCTAAAAAAAAAAGCAGATATAGATATCGATAGACAAGTATGTAATTTATATTTGAATATTTGAATATTTAATTTTATATAATATTCATGAACTTTAAAAGAAATATATAACCATATTTACATGCTATTAAAATTAGATTATCTGATTTATATTTATATTTATATATAATTTTGAATATTTAATTTATATTTATATTTATTTAAAATAAATATAAATATAAATTTTTGTATTGGACTAATATCACTATCTATATTCCTATTTGCCAAACAAAATAAATAGATATGATATATTGGTATCTGGTACATCTTCGATCCAGTTTCAGCCATAAATTTGGTCCCTCTCTAAAATTTAGAAAAAATAGAAATTCATAGAAAAAATAACTCATTATTAATTATTCTTGGAAGTCATGTTAAAAAGAAGAAGAAAAAGAAGAAAAACTCACCTAAACTCTGAAAAAAAGGAAAAATATTTATAGACAAAATCAACCAAAAACACAGTAAATGCATCTATTAGAAATAACAAGCTGACCTAGTCTTGCATCGAGGGCAAGACTGGCTTCCATTTTTGCGCTCGTATTCATAACGAGGGCGAAATCACACTCATTGCAAGCAACAAAAACATCACCAGTTACCGAAATAAGCCCTACAGCGTCACCAAAGATCTGACATACTTGGCCATTAATTATTATTGAAAGTCATGTGAACAAAGAAATTATAATTCTAAATCTAATCTACAAGGTACAAGCAATAAAATAACTTATTGTGATTTAAACTCAGAATAGGAAAAAAAAATCTACAATGCTTGCATAAGGAACGTTTGGAATGGCAAAAAAATGTTCAAAAAAGAAAATAAAAATCCTAAGTCATATAAATAAAAAAACTCTATTAAAAAATATTCAAAAAGTCAAAAGAAACCATGTGTAAATCCAAATAAGTTTCATATTAAAAAAAGAAAAAAATTATGTCAAAAATATTCGTTCACTTGCAATCCAGATTTGAGTAAAATAAATGACGCATTGTGGCATATTCCTGGATAAAGAGTCCAGGATAGGTTGGATATTGTGGCAATGGTTTTGGCACCAAAATAAAATAATTTTTAAATGATGTAAACAAATTATTACGAGTAGGTATGGAACTAACAATATATCTTACTATTCTTAAGTCCAAAAACTTTAAACGTTAAGTGTGAACTTGGGTTACAAAACAACCAAAATTTTAAACTTTAAAAAGTATCTTATGTATAATATTTTTCTTCTCCAAGGGTTTAATTTGACTAACAGAAGTTTTGGGATTATTTAATATGAGTCTCTTATGGCATATTTGGATTTTCTTAAAGGATTAGGCCGGAAAGCTTATAAGATTTGTGGACTGGACCAGCACAATCAGTAAGATCATAGACTTAGGTCTGTATTTATTGGAGTAAAGCAGATCTTTTTTTTTCTCCATATGTCAGAAATAACTACATACTGGGTTAGGTTTTTAGGATCCATTTGATGGAGATATGTTAGATTAGATTAGGATAATTCAATAATTTTTTAAAATTATTTATCTAAAAAAAATGATCGTGGAGGAAAATAATTTTTATTATATTTGATTGATAAAAAAATTATTTCAAAAAATGACATTGCAAAAAGATAACTATGCTTGTCAGAGATAATCCTACATAAGAATATGATAAAATTAACAAATATACCCTTCAACATAATTTTTTTTTAATACTAGAATGACATTATCATCTTCAATTAGTTTTTATATAATTACTATAATCACATAGTTCTTTGCATAATGCCATCTCCATCTTAATTTATTTACAAAAGCTCTTTATTAAATGAATTTAGAAAGATATCAAAATAAATTTAATGATTACATATGCAGTTTTGTTAGAGATATTTTTATTAAGTATTGATTACCATAATTTGAAAATTTAGCAAATACCAACTTTCCATGGTATTTATTTGATCTCCTCTTTCCAAAAAATAAGTATGAGGCTCATTAATTTTTTTACCATCTTTGTCTTCCATTTTTCACCAAATATGGTAATCTGACATAGAATTCTTTAATTTTTTCATGACAAATTATCCATAACCAAATGGATCTATATAGCATTTGGAGTTGACCCATTCTAAAGCTATTCTTGGATGCTTTGCCCAGCCCACCTTCTAACCTATAATTTTGCTGGTTGTAATAGCCTAATCTATAAATTTTACAGGACTGTCAATCTAATTTTAAAGAAAAATTCAAATAGGTCCTTGGTATTTAGAAGTAATAATCTGTTGCCATCTCTGCAGTGGTTAGGCTCGTACGTCCCCCATTACATCATTGGCCATCAGCTAATCAATTGTTTTCATCATCCCTCTTTGTTTGTGGCTTTGAGGTTTAATCCGATATCTTTTTAAAACATTAAGGATTGAGCCAGAGATGGAAGTTATACTATTTGCTAACTGTTGATGAATTCATTCCGGACAATCTATCAACTAGCATGCCATTCCTTCGAAAAGTTATATTTGAGCAGGATGCTTACATGAATGGATCGATATTTATGCATTTTTTAGCATCATATGTGATGGACCGAGTAATGATGGAAAAAGGTTGAGAGATGATCCGATCCAATTAGGAAAACATAATATTTTGTAACTTTGATTTTTGATGGCTAAGCGTCAAGCGAAGGGGATTTTGCAACTTTGGTTTCTCCTTGTATCAAGCTAAGAAAGTTGCATGATTCTATGTCGAATTCTTCCATCTCCTACAATATTTTGATTCAACTGGGGCAACATAGTTACTTGCATTTCTATTAGTTTCATTTCAAATTTTACAAGTATATTGATTTCAATTGATGTCGGAGATGTTGCATGCATGTCTCCAACGTCAGTAGCTCACAACCCACAATGCTGAGGCTAGGGGTGCAATCGAGCCGAGTTGAGTTGAGTAACTAGAAGCTCGAGCTCGAGCTCGACTCAAAATATTCGGATTTGAAACTCGACTTGAGCTCGGCCGAGTCTTAACATCTCAAGTTCGAATTCGGCTCGATGAAAAATAGGCAAAGCTCGAGATCGACTCAACTCGACTCGAATATGATCCGAGCCATACTCAAACTCGAGTTCGAGTTCGAAATCAAGCCTTATCTTATTAATAATATATATATTATAAATAAAATTATTATATATATATATACTCGAATAGGCTCACAGACTTTCGAGCCAAGTATCCTTCTACTCGAGTTTGACCCGCATACTCGAATACGACTCGAACTCAATAATAAATGAGTCGAGCTCGAGCTTGAGTAGCTTGCAAGCCTCGACTCATTTGTAGTCCTGGATGAGTCCTCCAACATTTAGGCAAATAGCAAAAATATGATAGCTGACATTGTTACAGTCCAACAACCAAACATTTCCGATAGACCCTTCCTCCTCAAAATTTCATAACTAAAAAAAAATCATTTTTTGTGAATATTATTGTATTCCAAGCTATTGGATGATAGATCTCTGCATGTTTATGCATTGGATTGCATTACTACATGCGATGCTGTACCATGATGAGACCTCTCCATCCATGAGGTGAATTATATAGTCTCGAGCATACAATTATAACGACATTTTCATAATACATTTCTAAACAAAATAATGCAGAAATCAAGAGATAGTAAATAGAACATGGATCTCTGCCGTGCACATGATGCACTGCATGGTATGGTGCGTTATGTATGTTCATCACATGATATATGGTTATGCATGATTGTGTGTGGCATGCTGTGTGCGATCATTTATCATGCAACGTACGGTGCATGCTATGCACCATAACGTTCGGAGGATCCATGGTCCAGTAAATGATGGGCCTTTACTTTTTGCTAGTAAATTCTTAGATCATCAGCCCCAATTTTTCACGAACCACGACGAGTAAAATCAACAATAAAGCATTTTACGACCGATTTTATCTCATGTTTGGTGCACAAAAGTCCAGTTTGACACATACACCAAGGGGAGTAGCACTCTTTTTGAAAACCATTCTTAAAATTATTGGAGGCATATAATATTTTATTCTCATCAAACCGATACAATATTTGCTCATTCGACATGAAATGGTACCGGCACATCCCAAGTCATCGGTCTTTTTTTTTTTTTTTTTTTTTGGATAGAAGAAGTCATCGGTCTTAAGAATTTTAAAACACGTTGCTCTCCGGTGTACCCTAGGTTCGAGCATTTCTCAGTGCAAGCTTTAGCAGTGCAGCCATGCATGGCCCATAAAAGCAAGATCTCAGCTCACAAATTGGGAACCAATGTCTCAGCTAAAATGTATCACTATTTACAAGTAGTAAATTTCATGAATGCATAAGCAACTCAAGATAAAAATATATTTTATTTTTTTTCCTTTTTAAAAAAAGATATATTGTGGGAATTGCACAATCTTGGTTAAACTTGGCGCCTCTCCGTTATAAATTATACTAAACGCCTGCCATTCCTCTTTAAAACTTAAGAAAGTAAATGACAACAAAAACAAAAAACAAAAAAACTGATAGCCGTCGTATATTCTTGCCATTCTCTTCCTAGCAACCCTCTCTAGGCGAACCATAAGTGCCCTTTTCCTATTGGACAAATGTTCGATTGGAAAACTTGATCTAAAACGACCAACTAGTGCCAAGAGCGTGCTAAGAGCCCTTTCTCTACAATCGCGTAAGTGCGACGGTCGAGTATATCACGGCAATCTTATTAGATCACTATAGATCATTTTTTTTTCAGCATTTAATCCCGATTCGAATCTGGCATGCTTGGGTGGAAATCAAAGCCTATTCCAACTAGGCTAAGCTTAGTGCATTGCCACATGAGATACGATAAAATGTCTCTATGTATGAGATGAAATCTATGGTCATGAGCATACAATCCTATAGCCATAACAACATCTCTATCCCACATCCCAAAACAAGATAAACGCCGAAAACAAGAGTCATACCACATGACATGCCTTTATTTTTTGATAGGAAAATGCTTTGTCCACTCTAAGCATGCCGGACTAAGGGTACAAAATCCCAGTTCGCACTTATTCCAGATAAGTTAAGGGCTGTGCTAAGCGGTACTCTTTTTAATAACTATCCTTGGGGCATTGGAGGATGTCTTGCACAGTCATCGATACACATACATCCCAAGTCGTCAGTCTTGAGATTTTTAAAACACACTGCATCACCACGGTATCCCAGATCCCAGCACTTCAGAGCGCAAGCTTTAGCGGTGCAGCCACGGTCCATGACGGTGTAATCACACACATCTGCGCTCACCTTGGGCGCCAAGTTCCCAACTAAAACGTATCGCAATATCCAAGTATTAAATTTACATGCATATATAAGCAAGTCAAAAAAAAATAAATTTATGATATATTTGATTTATTATCAAAATAAAAATTAAAATCAAAATTGATTGAAATGACCATATTTTTTGATATATTTGATTCATATTTGAAATCAGAGTGGATGATTAATCCTACAAAAAAGTTAAAATAGAATTTTAGAAGAATTAGATCATTCTCATTTTTTTCTTTTTGAAAATAAAATGAGACCCTTCCAAACAGTTGGGGTGGAAGTTATCAATTTTCAAACTCCAACTCTTCCCGATTAGATATGTTCATATCTTATTTTCTTTTCTTTTCTTTTTAAACAAAGATATAGCATGAGAATGGCACCATCTTGGTTAAACTTGGATCCTCTCCTTTATAAATTATATCAAACACCTATAAGTCTCAACTAACGTAGTATTATATCTATAAGATATAATATAAAGCATAACATAATATACATCTATAAAATGGAGTAAAACGTGGAACAATAAAATCTACAATTTTAGTTACAGCATTTGCAAAACAATTTTGATGGAAAACAATTTAACAAAACTTTTGTAGGCCTCATCTATTTTTTATATCCATTTTCCATTGAACTTCGCCATTTTTTACTCAGAAAATATTAGATCTTTCCATTGAACTATTTAATGGAAATAGTCATTTGAATAGTTTTTGAAACTATTCTAGAAAGATGATTATTCTATGGGTTAAAAGAGCGGTACTGCATGAAGATAGAATGAACGTACCGGAGACAACGAGGAGGAAGACCAAAACAAAGTAAGAGAACCTGGCCATCTCTTGTGCGAGAGGTCGTTGCATGACTATGTTAATTGGTCAAGATTAGCTCTGTTTTCTTTTTTTCTTTGTGTTTTTTTTTGGATGAAATAGACTGGAGAACTATGTATTTATAATCACTTCGATGCATGAACCATGATCATGTAATTGTATCGCTTGATGCACGCATTTGTAATTTTTTTGATGAAAGATGCATGTATTTAGTATCCCCTATTAGTTTATCACTTGATGGATAGTTTTTTTTTGGTATACGCTTGATGATTTATTTATTATCATTTGAGAACCATGATTCTGTGGGCGTTAGGATATTCCGGGATGTTGGTTTTTGGATGGCCATGTGGGGAGGAAATCTTTGAGATTTCATCATTAATCATCTCATTAATTGTTCAACCAAAAATCATCTAATTAACCAACCGCTAATTTCAATTTGGAATAATTTTAGAAAGCCTTTATCGGATTTTTTCTACTAGCCAGCAATGAAAACGAAAATTTCGGCCAAATTTTTGTGTAGTAATATTTTGACTAAATTTTATTCTATGTTGCGGATTGGATTCTAAATTTAATACCCTTATTTACATCAAAAAAAAAAATTTATGGTTAAAACGGATTTGGAATAACTTCAACATTTTTATATTTTGGAATTAATCTTGTAATAATTTGATTTTGCTTATTTGCCGAGATTTCTCATTAGGAATAAGATAAATTTCAAATAATTTTATTGCTCTACTTTTATACAAAGATTTTGGCTAAAACCTTACAATTAGATTCATTTGGAATAATTTCAACTTTTTACTTGAAAATATTCTACTCTCCACTAATAAATACTATATATATATATATATATATATATCTCTCTCTCTCTCTCTCTCTCTCTCTCCATCTCCAACTAAAGTTTCATTGACACCTATAACTTCTCCCATTGGCATTGCTTTTGACTGATGCAGAGGGTGCAAATGAGTTGGATCAGATCATATCATGAGTAATTTCAGTCTAACCTAGTTTCTTGATCCGATTCTAATATTGGAGCTAGATCCAATCCAATAGAAAATCAAATTAGGTCAGTCGGATCCATGGACAAAAGTTTTGTCCCAATGGATAATTTAAGTCGGGTTAAATCTATATATAATCCGATCCCAATCCAAAAAATTACTATCTATTCAATCCTAGGTCTATGATCCCACAACACTGCTACACCTATTTTTTTAACCATATTAATGATCTATAATCTGATCTATTTCTTTTTACTAAACTTCATTTTTTTTTCTATATCTAAATTTTTTTATTTAATTAGACAAATATTCCCCCATAAATGTCTTCTGTCTCAGCAACCAAACAAAACTTCTAAACAATTTAACTTAGAAGAAATATGCATTTTATAGATACCGGAAATAATTTATCTTCTAAAATAATTGAAAACATATTACCGGATCCTCTAACATTGCAATACTGCATGCACTATATTCATCAAAAGAAATATTAATTAGAAATCACCATACTTGGATTTACAGTTTACATAGGAAGGGAGAGGAGATGGTCAGCATCTTCAAACTGAAAATTAGGGTAGCATTATATAGTGCATTAATTATAATCAAGTGTGTCCTCCCTACCATTGCAAAAAAAAAAAAAAAAAAAAAAAAAAAAAAAAAAAAAAAACCACTTGAAGCTCAAAAAAAACACCAAGATATTGACGGGGTCGTCTAAACCTAATCATATATTAATTTAAACCATGAAAAACATCGTGATAAAATGTACCAAGCTACAAATCTCATGATACTAATGGGTCGGAACTAATTGATGGATTCGATCATTTGAGTCTAATATTGAGTTCAGATTGGATCAAATTGTTAAGCATAAGATCTAGACTAACCTATCAAACTAAGAGGACCATATCGGAATAGATTGAGTCTGCAGTAAACACAAACCTCATCTGAAAAATGAAACAAGTCTAATTTTAAAACCCGACCTGGCCCATGAATCCTTTAACACTAGTAGGACTAGGTTCCAATGGGTCGAGTCGGGGTTACAGGCCAATCCAATCTATTTGCAGGCTTAGATAGATGGTGGGCCGTGGCAACCTAGAAATAGGTCTGATGTATATCTTTCACCATCTACTTCCGGTATTACTGCATCAACCGGGGCATATATTGGATATCACGGACACAAGAGATTAAGACAAATTAATATGCCTTTCCTTTTGAATGTATGGTCGCTAATTTTTCTGTACTTACGAACATAAGTTATCACTACGTTGAAACTTAGATCTAAACTTGGATTGCTGCCACCAAAATCCAAGCTCAAACAATCGGATGAATTGGTGAACGGCGAGGTTGGTTTTGGCTGTATACATACGAAAAGGTCAGCTAAGAGTCTGACCTGAAAAATAAGAGAGGAACAACGGTAAATCAAGCAAGGATTTTGGGAAAGAGCGGAGAGATTTGGGATCCCATGTTTGTGACCGAGTAAGACGGATGTACACCTTAATTGCTCGATAACTGGCTGCATGGTAGGTACGTTGCTAAACTTAACCATATGGGGTCAAACTATAATTGTCACTCGTTGGAAGACTTTTAAATGACTTTATGGTGTTTTTTTTTTGTTTTTTGGTCAGCAAGAGGGATATGGAACGTGGGGGCGGGGTGGGTGTTGGGATTGACCCAGCATAGCTAGAGTTGAAAATGGATCGGATCGGATCACGAGGATCCCAACCCAATCTAGTTTTTTTATTAGATCTTGATATTAGACCCAAATCCAACCTAATAAAAGATTGGGTTGGATGAAATCGGATCGATGATCAAATTGTTTGACCCAATGGGTCATTCGAATTAGATCGGATCCATATATAACCCGTACCTAATCCATGAAAGATGGATTCGATTCAGATTTTAATCTGTCTGGATTGGATCATGAGTTAAATTAACCAACAGGCAACAACTATAGCTATTTAATCGATTCTCATGAGTGCAGTTGATCTCACAAGTTGACCATTCAATGATATTCGCGATATAAAATGATTTTTGCAGTGGTCATTGATATATGATAATTACGTTTAAGAAAAAATGCCAAGATGTACCTCATATATATATGAAAGGCAAATAGATATAATCTCTCAAGATTGGTTGGAGGATACAAGTAGAAGTAAAATTTTTATTTCCTACTTATCCTCTAAATTTTTTGAGTTGAAAATGTTGTGTAGTTTTGATATGAATGATTTCTTGTGGTGGTGGAAAAAGAAGAAAATAATATTTATTGGAGACTTCATTGGCTTGAATTAATGAGTCCCACTCAATTATGGAAGTAAAAAAAGAAGAAGATGATGTTGTATAGATGGGCAACCCACTATAATTTGTGCCCAGCCCATGCTATCATATAATGAGTTCCGATTCGATCGAATCATTAAGCATAAGGTTCATATAAATTTAGAAATTTAGTAGGTTGGGTCGGATCTAATTTTAGAATTCGATTCGAATCTATAAATCTTTAAATTGGATTGAGTTGGGTCACATATCAATCCGATTCATTTATAGCCTTAAGCATAGCTAATGTTCCATCACCTGCCACATAGGTTATTTAAGTTACCGTGACTGGAATTTGGATCACTTGATTGGAAGAAACGATCCGTTTCGCTGGCCTACAACCATGGTGGTGACTTTATGGTGTCTTTAATGGAACCCATAGAGCAAGCTGCCATTGGTGAGTTCGAGGTCGGATACAAGGTACCTTAGGTTGGTTTCGAAGATGCAATTTCTAACAAAAGTAAATGCATGTTTTTTGTCTCTCCTTTTACTAAATAACTGCTGATGTCAAGAAGTTTTTTTTGGCGTTTCACTGCATGATTATATGATGTGATATTTGATTTCATGAGACAGTTCATCTATTTGGAGATACCACATGTCCAAAATCATTTCAAGAATCACAAAGCCTCGTAAGCAATTTAGTACACTTCCTCATTGTAAGCTCGCTGGGCTGAATTTTCTCAGTAAAAAAAGAAAAAAAAGATGAAGAAGAAAAGAAAAAGCCCAATAACCATAGCAAAGGCAAGAAAATGCAGCTATGGGAGGTATTTATTATGATTATCAATTAAATTCATAAAAAAATTTAGACTTATATCTTTTAATTGCCCAAATCATTCTTAATGTTCATTGTTGGTGCAGAATCTAGTTGATGTCGGATCGAGATAGAATGAAAAAGGATGAGATCACCGTCGGTGACCTGCAAAATAAAGTTCTGTCCGAAGTCGGTGGTGGTGGCTCCGACAAGACCCTCCAACGATCAAGTCAGCTTTTCTGGCCAACATAAATGGAGTGCTTAGGAATGAAAAGTGAGCTAAGAGCTTTAGAGGGGAGAGAAGAGCTTAGAGCTTTCAGAAAATATATCTGGAGGGTCCTCTTTTCATAGGCGGAGCTTGTAGCGGGTTGATGGTGATGGTCATACCGTTCGATCGTGGGCCGCTTGGAGCCGGATGAAGTTTGGTACGGAGAGGAAGGCGTCGTCAGGCTAATAGTGACAGCCATACTAACGGATCGTGGGCCGTGTGGGGCTTATTACGGAGGGAGAGGTGTTGCCAGGCTGATGGCGACCGTCCGTCGAAATTTAATAGCCGTAGCTCGAAGGAAGCAGACGTTGATCGGTGAAGAGCTTCGTCATACATCAGTTCTAGTAGAGTTCGGACTCCTAGAGAGAATACATCTGGAGGGGTTCATCCGAGAGCAATCCGCTGAAGGAGGAGTCTGGAAGGAGTTCGGCTCTTGAAGAAGTTCGATCAAAGGAGAAGTTTGGAAGGAGCCCGACTTCTGAAGAAGTTCGACTAAAGGAGAAGTCCAAAAGGAGCCCGACTTCTAAAGAAGTTCGACCGTATGAGGGATCAGGAAAAAGTTCAGCTCTCGTAGGAGTCCGACTGAAGAAGAAGTTAGGAGAAAGTTCGGCTCCCGTAGGAATTCGACTGAAGAGAAGTTCGGCTCCCTTAATAGTTTGAGTGAAGAGGAGCTCGGAGGAAATTTGGCTCCCGTAGAAGTCTGACTAGAGCTTGGTCGGATGAAAAAGTTCGACTAAGGTTCGTCCGCTGAAGCTCTTCCATGACTACCGATTGCATCAGGCTGAATTTCGATGGGAGCGGGGTTTATCCCCAATAATAGTCCTCCCACTCCCGAGTTCGAAGGAAGGGAGTACCAAAACAGACAACTGCTGGAGTCCTTTTTTGGGCTCTGCATCCGATGAGGTTGAAGCTCGGGAGAAATCTCGTCTCCTGCTGACGTTGTGGTCGAAGCTCGGAGGAGATCCTATCTCCAGCTGAGGTTGACTTGGTCGCTCGGAAGAGATCTTATCTCTGATCGAGGTCGGCTTGGTCGTTCGAGAGAGATCTTATCTCTGACCGAGGTTGAAGGTGGAGCTCGATCGCTCAGGAGAGATCTTATCTCTGACCGAGGTTGGCTCGATCACTCGGAAGAGATCTTGTCTCTAGTCGAGGTTGAAGGTGGAGCTCGAGCGTTCGAGAGAGATTTTATCTCTGATCGAGGTTGGCTTGGTCGCTCGGGAGAGATCTTATCTTCTATTGACGTAGACTTTGAAGCCCGGTCTTCGACTTTGCTTGCATTAGGATAAAGTTCTCTTTCTGTTCCTAACGGACTATGGGGAAATATAAGGGCCGTTGTCAGGGCCTCTCCCCCATCTCATCTAAAATGAATGAGATCTTCGACATTGCTTGCATTAGGATGGGGTTCTCCTCCTATTTCTAATGAGCTATGGGGCACATAAGGGCTGTTGTCAGGGCCTCTCTTCCGATCTCATCTTAAATGAATGAGGCCTTCGACTTTGCTTGTGTTAGGACGAGATTCTCCTCCTGTTCTTAACGGGCTGTAGGGGCACATAAGGGCCATTGTCAGGGCCTCTCCCCCATCTCATCTTAAATGAACGAGATCTTCGATTTTGCTCACATTAGGATGAGGTTCTCCTCCTGTTTCTAATAAATTATGGGGGCACATAAAAGTCGTTGTCAAGGCCTCTCCTCCCATCTCATCTTAAATGAACGAGGGCTTCGACTTTGCTCACGTTAGGACGAGATCCTCCTCCTATTCCTAATGGGCTACTATTGATTGCTTCATTCCTGTCATTAGATAGTTTTTGCACCGAGAAACAATAGTGTTGAAATGGAGAAGTTTTATTAAAGAAAAGTTACCGGCAGTGCATTCTCGGATTCTTCGAGTCTTAAGATCGTGGGAGTGTTGTTCCTCTGAGCTTCTTCAGGCGGTAAGTCCCGGACTTGACGACCTCCTCTATTTTATGCTGGCCTTCTTAATTTAGAGCAAGCTTCTCTTGGCTTTGGGGCTAGGAGATGATGGCTCATCGGAATACCAAGCCCCCCCTCCCGAGGCCAAAATGTTGGGAGGCGGCCGACCTTCTTGTTGTTCCTCCCTCATTGGTGGTTCTAACTACAGTAGTGTCGTTGGCTTGTTTCAGGCTGGCGTCTATGGAGCATTGAGGAAAACGTAGTTGTGAAATCTTTTGGGGGGAGGACTTCTTCGCGCCCTTCTATTGGAGCTTCTTTGATGATGAGCTCGAAGAAGAGTTCGGCCTCACTTGCGCTCGGAGAAAATCCATGAGCACGATCGAACTTCACTCGGTCCTCCATCGACGGTAGGTCTATTAGACTTGTCCGCCCACCGCTTTCCTATGATTTTTTCATCCTTCAACTTGAAGGCTTCTTCCGCACGGACATATCTCTCGGATTGGGCTAGTAGATCGGCAAAGTCTCCGGGGTACTTCTTCTCTAGAAAAAATAGTAAATCGTTCTTC
The DNA here is from genome assembly GCA_006176705.1 of Cocos nucifera. Lineage (NCBI taxonomy): Eukaryota > Viridiplantae > Streptophyta > Magnoliopsida > Arecales > Arecaceae > Cocos > Cocos nucifera. The sequence continues at coordinate 1,657,383 of QRFJ01000172.1, forward strand.
TGAAGGCCGCCCTTGAGTGTGGCCATCACAACAGACTGGTCCAGATCCCAAACCTCCAATGCCGCAGCATTAAATCGGATGACATAAGTTCGGACGGATTTCTCCTCCTTTTGCTTGACGTTCATCAGAAAATCTAAACTTCGGTACGAACGTCGACTGCTGACGAAGTGAGCCACGAACTAATGGCTCATTTGATAAAAAAAAAAGATCGTACCTAGCTTCAACGTCGAGTACCAGTTTCTCGCTGCTTTCTTTAAGATAGATGAAAAAGCTCAGCATAATATGGCATCTAGTGCACCATGGAGTAGCATCATGGTCCGGAAGGCTTCTAGATGATCAACCGGATCAGACGTTCCATTGTAGCTTTCAAATTGAGGGAGCTCGAAGTTCGGCGAAATGGGCTCTTACATAATTCGGGGGAAGAAAGGAGAATCAGTACGGATGTCATCAAGATGAGCCGGGGTGATGCGACCGAGCTCCTTAATCCGTTAGTCCATCTTTCGCAGTTGGTGATTGAGGATGTCATCTCGGTCGTAGACTTTGGAGGGCTTCCAGCTACAGATGGGGAAGGTCTCCTCTAGAGGAGAACCATAATCCGAACTTGGATCCTCAGCTCTCTATTTTTTCTTCCCAAGGGCGATGGATACGCTAGCCCGAGTACTTTTTCTTGGGATCAGTTTTCGACATCTTGATGGCGGATTTTCTAGTGAAGTCATCGCTGGGGGCTACTGCATGGCCTGCATTGCCTCCGTGAGGCTACGAATCTGCTGGACAAGCAGGTTGAACTGCTCCGCATCTACCATGGGTACAGGTGGAACTTGAGTTGTCGGGGCTGAAGTGAGAGCAGATGGATTTGGATAGGATCAGGCCATGAAGGCTGCCGATCGTTGGGTCGAAGCTCTTCTGGGAGGCATTTTCTCTCAAAAAAAATTCTAGAGAGGAAGAGGAGAAATCTCTGGAGAGGGAGGAGAGAGATCATCGCTGAGCACTCCTTTAAGAACAGAAAACCTCAGAGGCAGAGGGCCCTCCTTTTAGCGTCAATTCTATTGGTACAGAATCTGGTTGACGTCGGATTGAGTTGGAGTGGAGAAGGACGAGGTCGTCGTCGGTGATCTGTAAAACAAAATTCCATTCGGAGTCGATGGTGGTGGCTCCAGTAGGATCCTCCGATGATCAAGTCAGCTCTTCTGGCCAATAGAAATGGAGTGCTCAGGAATGAGAAGTGAGCTAAGAGCTTTAGAGGGGAGAGGAGAGCTTAGAGGTCCGGAAGGAGCTCGAAAGGAGAAGTCCGAAAGGAGCCTAACTTCTGGAGAAGTTCGGAAAGAGCCCGGCTTTTGAAGAAGTTCGAAAGGCCATAGGAGGGATCAGGAAAGAGTTTGGCTTCCGTAGGAGTCCGACTGAAGGAGGAGTTAGGAGGGAGTTCGACTGAAGAAGAGTTCGGAGGAAGTTCGGCTCCCTTAGAAGTTCGACTAAAGAGGAGCTTGGAGGGGGTTCGGCTTCCGTAGGAGTCTGACTGGAGCTCAGCCGTTGAGAAGTTCGGTTGGATGAAAAAATTTGGCTAAGGTTCGTCTGCTAAAGCTCTTTCGTGACTATCGATTGCGTCAGACTGGACTTCGACGGGAGTGGGGTTTATCCTCAATATTCATAAAACTTCATAAAGATAAATTTAATAGGAAAGAAAATGGATGGACAAATTCATTAGTAAAAGACCCAAAGTACCTCTCTAAAATTAATAACTACACAACTTTTCATTATGAATCCAATTAACAAAATTATAGAGCTATTCTTGTGATTCATGTGCTCTGCAAGCCAGACCAAATTTGCGACCCAAAAAGATCCCGGCCTACTTAAAAAAGTCACCATAAAAATAAAAATGGTCCATGGAAGCCTCTCCAGGACCATGCAAGAATGAAGAATATAGAGCTAGATTTGAATACAGGGATGGAGTGAGATCTCTTTGCTGGAATGGAAAGATAGAGAGGTCCAGAGATTGCTTTCAGTGCGAGTAAAGGGTAACAAGTAGTGGCTTCAAGAATATGTTCCTCCTCCCAACAACTCATCACTCATACCTGCATGGTTCTTGAATTTGTCCACCTTGGTAAATGGCAGGGTCTGAGTGGGGCAAGAGCTACTAATTAATTACTAAACTATAAGTGGGTAGTAGGCTAGTTAGCTGGGCTCAGCCCATGACAACCCTAAGCACGACAGCTTCAACATATGCATGGAAGAGAAATTTCTTTGAAAAATATGGTGGGAATGGCCCACTTTGAGATTCCAGTCTAGGTAGGGGATAGAAATTTCTATGCTAAGGCTTGTCTCACAATATAGAAGATCAAAACAAGACCTCATTACGTCAGTTCAGAAAATTGAAGTTGGAGCCTGGTCGAGTCCAAGAAAATTAAGCTTCAACCATGTTGGGAAAACATGTTCATAAAGCTTGAACAACCTTCTAGATTTTGTGTCACAACAATTGCAAACTAGCCATAATCTTTAACCTACAATTTAGATCTTGTTTTCAGTGCAACTAACTCAAGTTTTTTGGTTGGTTGGCTTGACATGTTGCTATTCATAAATCAAGCTGTAGTTAATATGCTGTTGTTTGGTTATGTTGGGGATAAACCCCACTACCACTGAAATCCAGTCTAATGCTTAGCCTAATGCGACTGGTAGTCATGAAAGAACTTTGATTGAAAATTCTTCCTCCAATAGCCAAACCCCAATCGAACTCCTTTAGCAGCTGAACTCCAACCGAACTTCTTTAGCAGCCGAACTCATGCAGCGGTTGAATCCTAACCGAACTCCTTCAAGCACCCCGACTCCCTTCAGCGGTCGAACTTCTCTCGGACCTCTTCTTCAGTCGAATTTTTATAGGAGCCGAACTCCTTTCGGATGTCTCCTTCAGTTGGATTCTTCCAAGAGCCGAACTCCTTCCGAACCTCTTCTCCAGTAGGATTTTTATAGGAGCCAAACTCCTTCCGAACATCTCCTTCAATCGAATTTCTATAGAAACCAAACTTCTTCCAAATATCTTCTTCAGTCAGATTTCTATAAGAGCCAAACTCCTTTCGGACATCTCCTTCAGTCAGATTCCACCAAGAGCCGAACTTCTTTCAGACATCTCCTTCAGTCGGATTTCTACAGGAGCTGAACTTCTTTCGGACCTTTTCTTCAGTCGAATTCCTTCAGGAGCCAAACTTTTTTCGGACCTCTCCCTTAGTTAGATTTCTACAAGAGTCAAACTCCTTCTGAACGACTTCTTCAATCAAATTCTTTCAAAAGTCGAACTCGTTCCAAACCTCTCCTTCAATCGAATTCCTTCAGGAGCCAAACTCCTTTCAGACTTCTCCTTCAGTCAAACTTCATCTGGATTTCTCTAATGGATTACTTTCAGATTTCAAGTAGTATTCCTTTCAGATGATTCTCTCTAGCCGTATTTTCTTTAGGAGTCCGAACTTTTTTGAAATTGATATATGTCAAAGTTCTTCTTCACCAACCAATGCTTGCTTCCTCCAGACTTCGACTATTAAATCTCAATGAATAGACGATCCTACTACCAGACGGTTATGACTGTCATTTATCAGGATGGTTATGATTGTGTTTTATTAGTCTGCTACAGGTGACTCCACTATCGGATGATTACAACAGGCTCCGTCTATAAAAAGAGACCCTTCAGATATATTTTTTCTAAACTCTCTTCTTCTTTCCAAAAACTTTACTGAATTGTTATCTGAGCACTCCATTTATGTTGACTAGAAGAGCTAACTTGATCGTCGGAGGATCTTGTCGAAGCCACCACCATCGACTTCGAATGAAACTTTATTTTATAGATCATCGATGGTGACCTCTTCTTCTCTAACTTTAGCTCGATCCAGCGTCAACCAGATTCTGCACCAACAGAATTGGCACTAGAAGAAGGGCATCTCTTTTCCTGAGGTTTCTTTATTCTTAAAGGAGTGCTCAACAGCGATCTTTCTTTTTTCTCTCTAGAGTTCTTCCCCCCAACAAAATGCCTCTCAAAAAAGCTTTAACCTGACGATCAACGACCTCTATAGTCAAATTCCATCCAGATCCATCCATTTCTGCTCCAGCTTCGATAATTCAAGCTCCACCTACAACCATGGTGGATGCGGAGCAGTTCAACCTGCTAGTCCAGTAGGTTCGCGATCTCACGGAGGCAGTGCAGACCATACATCGGTGGGCTCCGACGTTAATTCAACTAGAGTAGGCTTTTTTGGAGCCCCATGATCCGATCGAAGGACGGTCGACTCGGGCTAGCTGGCTAGTGACCTCCAAAAAGGAGAAACAGAGGACGAAGAGCTATTGCTCGGATCATAATTCGATCTCAGGAGAAGCTTTGCCTCTGTTCCATCCAAAAACTCTAGAGATCAACGATAATGAAGATCTCCTGAATCAAAGGCTCCAGAAAATGAGTCGATAAATTAAAGAGCTTCGTCATACTTCCTTCTCACATGGTAATAATATTTGCACTAACTCTCCTTTTTCTCAAAGGATTGTGCAAAAGTTCATTCCATCGAACTTCAAGCTTTTTTAATTTGAAAGCTACGATGGAATCTCTGATCCGATCGATCACCTGGAGGTCTTTCGGATCATGATACTACTCTATGGCACACCAGATGCCATCTTATGCCGAGCTTTTTCGTGTACCTTAAAGAGAGCAGCAAGAAACTGATACTCGATGTTGAAGTCAGGTACGATCTTTTTCTTTAACCAGATGAGCCATCAGTTTGTAGCTCACTTCGTCAGCAACCGACGTCTGCATCGAGATTCGAATTTTTTGATGCATATCAAGCAGAAAGAGAGAAAATCTATCTGAACTTATGTTACCCAGTTTAGTACCGCTGCATTGAAAGTTCGAAATCTAGATCAGTCTATTGCAATGGCCGCACTCAAGGATGACCTTCAAAAGAATGATTTGTTGTTCTCTCTGGAGAAGAAGTATCCCAGGGACTTTGTCGATCTGCTAGCTCGAATTGAAGAATATGTCCGAGAAAAAGAAATCTTCAAATTAAAGGATGAGAAAGCTATAGGAGAGCGGCAGACGGACGAATCTAATAAACTCACAATTGATGGATGGCCGAATGAAGTTCAGCCGCGCTTACGAACTCCCCCCGAGCGCAAGCAAGCCCGAACTCCTCCTCGAGCTCATCGTCAAAAAAATTTTGACAGAAGGGCATGAAGAAGTTCTTCCCTCAGAAGGTTTCATAACTACATCCCCCTCAATTCTCCACAGACATCAGTCTGAAGCAAAAGAAGATCGGTCGAGGGCACTGTCACAGCCAGAACCACCAAGGAGTGAGGAACAACAAGAAGATCGATCGTCTCTTGGCATCATCAACACTATCTCTGGGGGATTTGGTGCTTCAGCAAGCTGCCATCTCTTAGCCTTAGAGCCAGAAAAAGCTTGTCCCAAATTGAAAAGATCTGTATGAAATAGAGGAGGTCGTCCGGTCCAGAGCTTATTGTCTAAAGAAGCTTGGAGGAACAACGCTCCCATAATCTTAGAATTCAAAAAATCTGAGAATGAAAGAAGTAATAAAAATTGGCCATGTTAACCTCGGCAAATCAAAAGCCTCGTTCATTTTAGACGAGATGAAAGAAAAGGCCCTGACAACAGTCCTTATATGCTCCTACAGTCTATTAGAAATAGGAGGAGAACCTCATTCTAATGTGAGTAAAATCGAAAGCCTCGTTCATTTTGGATGAGATGAGGGGAGAGACCCTAACAATGATCCTTAAGTGCCCCTACAGTCTATTAGGAATAAGAGAAGAATCTTGTCCATTTTAGACGAGATGAGGAGAGAGGCCTTGACAATGGCCCTTAAGTGCCCCTACAGCTCGTTAGAAATAGGAGGAGAACCTCGTCTTAACGTGAGCAAAATCAAAGATCTCATTTATTTTAGACGAGATGAGGAGAAAGGCCTTGACAACTATCCTTAAGTACCCCTACAGTCCGTTAGGAACAAAAGGAGAACCTCATCCTAATGTGAGCAAAATCGAAGGTCTCGTTCATTTTAGACGAAGATGGAGGAAAGAGGCCCTGACAACGTCCCTTAATGTGACCCCTACAGTCCATTAGGAATAGGAGGAGAACCTCATCCTAACGTGAGCAAAGTCGAAGGCCTCATTCATTTTAGACGAGATGGGGGGAGAGGTCCTGACAACAGTCCTTAAATGTCCCTACAGCTCATTAGGAATAGGAAGAGAATCTCATCCTAACGTGAGCAAAATCGAAGACCTCGTTCATTTTAGTCGAGATGAGAGGAGAGGCTCTGATAATGGCCCTTAAGTGCTCCTACAGTTCGTTAGAAATAAGAGGAGAACCTTGTCCTAACATGAGCAAAGTCAAAGACCTCGTTCATTTTAGACGAGGTGAGAGGAGAGACCTTGACAAGATCTCCTTCAACTTTAACAGAAAATAAGATTTTCTTCAACCTCGACTGGAGATAAGATTTCTCTCGAGCTTCAACTTCAACAGAAGATAAGATCTACTTCAACCTCGATCGGAGATAAGATCTTCTCCGAGCTTCATCTTCAACGTCAATAGGAGATAAGATCTTCTTCAATCTTAGCTGAAGATAAGATCTTCCTCGAGCTTCAACTTCAACATCAACAGAAGATAAGATCTTCTTCAATCTCGGTTGGAGATAAAATCTCCTCCGAGCTTCAACGCCAACATCAACAGGAGATAAAATCTTCTTCAACCTCGGTTGGAGATAAGATCTCCTCCGAGTTTCAACTTCAACAGGAGATAGGATCTCCTTCAACCTCGACTAGAGATAAGATTTTTTCTAAGCTTCAACACCAATGTCAACAGAAAATAAGATCTTCTTAACCTCGCTGAAAGATCTCCTCGAGCTTCAACTTCAACATAGAATAAGATCTCCTTCAACCTGGCTGAAGATAAGATCTCCTCCGAGCTTCAATGCCAACATCAACAGGAGATAAGATCTTCTTCAACCTCGACTGAAGATAAGATCTTCCTCGAACTTCAACTTCAATAGAAGATAGGATTTTCTTCAACTTCGGTTGGAGATAAGATCTCCTTTGAGCTTCAATTTAATCTCAACAGAAGATAAGATCTCCTTCAATCTCGACTGAAGCTAAGATCTCTTCCGAGCTTCAACGCCAACGTCAACAAGAGATAAGATCTCCTTCAACCTCAGTAGGAGATAAGATCTTCTTCAATCTTGGTTGGAGATAAAATCTTCCTCGAGCTTTAACTTCAACGTTAATAGGAGATAAGATCTCCTTCAATCTTGGTTGAAAATAAGATCTCCCCCAAGCTTCAATCTGAATGGATGTAGGGCCCAAAAAAAGGCTTTGGCAGTCATCTTTTTTGTACTCTCTTCTTTCGAATTTCGAACTTGAAAGTGGATGGACTATTATTGGGGATAAATCTCACTCCTGTCGAAGTCCAGTCTGATGCTTAGCCTAATGAGATTGGTAGTCATGGAAGAGCTTCGATTGAAAATTCTTCCTCCAGCAGCCAAACTTTGGTCGAACTTCTTTAGCAGTCGAACTCCTCCAGCAACTGAATCCCAACCAAACTTCTTTAGCAGTCGAACTCATTCAGCAGTCGAACCCCTCCCGGACTCTCTCCAGCAGTCGAACCCTAGCCGAACTCCTTCAAGCACCTGGACTCCCTCCAACGGTCGAACTTCTCCTAGACCTTTCCTTTAGTCAGATTTCTACAAGAGTCAAACTCCTTCTGGACATCTTCTTTAGTCGAATTCCTCCAAGAGTCAAACTCCTTCTGGACCTCTCCTTCAATCAGATTTCTATAGGAGTCGAACTCTTTCCAGACGTTTCCTTCAGTCGGATTCCTCCAAGAGTCGATCTCCTTCCGGATGTCTCCTTCAGTCGAAGTTCTACAGGAGCCGAACTTCTTTCGGACATCTCCTTCAGAAGTCAAACTTCTTTTGGACGTCTTCTTCAGTCGGATTTCTATAGGAGCCGAACTTCTTCGGACGTCTTCTTCAGTCGGATTCCTCTATGAGTCGAACTCCTTCCGGACGTCTCTTTTAGTCGAATTCCTTCAAGAGCCGAACTCCTTCCGGACCTCTTTTTTAGTCAGATTTCTATAAGAGCCAAACTTCTTCCGGACGTCTCCTTCAGTCGGATTCTTTCAGAAGCCGAACTTCTTTCGGACCTCTCCTTCAGTCGAATTCCTTCATGAGCCGAACTTCTTTCGAACTTCTTCTTCAATCAAATTTTATCTGGATTCCTCTAGCGGATTACTTTTAGATTTCAAGTAGTATTCCTCCCAGATGATCTCCTCTAGCCGTATTTTCTTTAGGAGTTCAAACTCCTCTGAAATTGATATATATCAAAGTTCTTCACCAACCAATACCTACTTCTTCTAGACTGTCATTTATCAGGACGGTTACGACTATCATTTATTAGTCTGCTATAGACAACTCTACTATCGGACGGTTACGATATGTTCCGTTTATAAAAAAGGATCCTTCAGATACGTTTTTTCTAAGCTCTCTTCTCCTTCCCAAAAATTCTGCTGAATTCTTGCATGAATACTCCATTTTTATTGGCTAAAAGAGCTGACTTGATCGTTGGAGGGTCCTATCGGAGTCACCACCATCGATTCCAGAAGAAACTTTATTTTGCAAATCATCAGCAATGACCTCTTCTTCTCCAACTCTAGCTCAATTCAGCGTCAATCAAATTCTGTACCAATAGATTACATATTCAATTGGTCATTGTGCCTCCATGTCTGATTCATTATATCTTGCTGATACCCATATTATGTTACTTAAATCTTTGTTCCTGTAATCTTGCTGCATTTGTTTCCGATAGGAAAGCTGACATGGTTTTATCGAGACTGGTTATGTAATCTCCATTGGCTCTTAGCCTATGATGATTGATGTGACAACATGGTTGATAACTTATAAGCAAACAAAACTACGGTGGGAAGCAATGCAGCGTGCTCTTTAGAAAATAAGAGAGAATAAAGAAATAAGAAAGTAGAAAAAAAAGAAAAATCCTAATGCAGTATATATGGGCAGATGAATTCTGCCTCAAAATGTATGAATGGTGGAATATTATGATTCAAGTTTCTCAAACTCGAAAAATTTCAGAAAAAAAAAAATTATTAACTTTAGATCCATCAAGGTTTCACTACCACCTCAGTTCCCAAAGATGCCCCTTAATTTTTAAACTGATATTTTCCATCATAGCACAAGTAATGGCTACTATTTTTTTAGATTATCCTTGAAGCTTAGTTTATTTTGAAATAAAAATAATGATTATTATAATTATTATTTATTAACGATTCTACCTTGCAGATGCATGAATGGTGGAATATCATGGTTCAAATTTCTCAAACTCAAACAGCTTAAAAAATAAAAAATAAAATAAAATAAAAAACTTAATCTTTACTCGATCAAGATTTCACAACCGTCTCAATTCCTAAAGAGCCCGTTAATTGCCAAATTATTATTTTCCATCATAACATAAATAATGGCTGTTATTTTTCTATATCATCCTTGAATTTTGGTTTATTTTGGAATAAAAGTAATGATTATTATAATTATCATTTATTAGCCATTATGTCTTGGAGTTGGAGATGCATGAATGGTGGAATATTATAGTTCAAGTTTCTCAAACTTGAACAACTCAAAAAAAAAAAAAAAAGAATCCTAACCTTTAGTTCCATCAAGATTTCATTGCCATCTCAATTCTCAAAAGGCCCTCCTAATTGCTAAACAGTTATTTTTCATCATAACATAAATAATGGCTGTTATTTTTCTATATTATCCTTGAAGCTTGGATTATTTTGGAATAAGAGTAATGACTATTATAGTTATCATTTATTGGCGATTTTATCTCGAAGAAGCATGAATGGTGCAATATTATGCTTCTAGTTCTTAATTTTGAACAATTCACTAAAAAAAAATAAAGGAAAAATTTGAACCTTTAGTTCCATCAAGATTTTCCTATCACCTCAATTTCCAAAAGCCCCCCTGCTTGCTAAACTGTCATTTTCCATCGTAGCATAAATAATGGCAGTTATTTTTCTAGATTATCCTTAAAGTTTGGTTTATTTTGGAATAGAAGTCCTGACTATTATAATTATCATTTACCAGCCATCCCAACGGAAAATGGCAGAAAAATAATGGTGTTGATGATTAGAAAAATAAAATTTTCCGTTACAACTACAGTCAGAATAATATCTAAATAACTTCTATTATTGAAAAGCACATTATGGATGGGCTGCTTTGACATTATAAATAAAGCCATTGCTGCTGTTATTTTAATTGCAAACCCTGGTCGAATTAACCCTTTTGTAGTGGGTCCGGTTGATGGTTGAACCGCCCCCACAACCTATCCTGAGCCGGACCGAACCGGAACCGTCACCGGGTAGGAACCTAACACGGTGACCCTTCCATTGCCTTGCCCCCTTCTCTCTCTCGAAGCGAACTGAGATGGCGAAGGCCGTGGGATTGGAGGGTCTGGTCCTCCGCTGCGCCCTTCTGTCGAGGCTACTCCTCCTAACCCTCATCCTACTCGGGCGTCTCCTCTTCCGCCCGTACGACACCTCCGCCTCCCTCAACCCTAGTTGTCTCTCCTCCTCCTCCACCGCCGCCGCCGCCGCCGCCGCCGCCGCCCGATCGGTGCCGTCCGATCCCATTCTATGGCCACGGATCGGGGCGTCCATCGAGGCGAGCGTCGTCTGGGACGGCGTCTACTTCGTCCGCATCGCCGAGTGCGGGTATGAGTACGAGCAGACCTACGCCTTCTTCCCTCTCCTCCCCCTCTGCATCTCCCTCCTCTCCCGATTCGGTGAGCTTCCATGTGCCGTTTCTTTCTCAAAATTCTTTCTTTTGATCCACAAGGGTTAGCTTTGTTTAGGGTTTTCCTGATTTTTTTTTTCCTTTATTGTTTTGCTCTCTTGTGTGCAGTTTTTGCTCCGTTGGTACCGATGATTGGGTACAGGCCGGTCTTGGCTTTGTCGGGGTATGTGCTGAATAATGTCGCATTTTTGTTCGCTGCAGTTTATTTCTACAGGTAAACCTGGGGTTCTTTCTATTTATGGAAAATTTCTTCATTTTGCTTTCTTGAGTAAAAAGAATTCGATTATATAGTTGCACATCATTTGAAGTGTAGAGAGACCTCATATAGTTGTTATCATCTGAAGGATATTTATGAATGTGAAGTGCTTGTGATTGTAAGTGAAGACCCATGAAGGAAAGAAATGAGAAGTTCGATAAGAAACCAAAACAAACTTAAAATTGTGGAGTGTTGTGATTTGTTTTTTTTTATAAAAAAAACAGTAGGCACTTTCTTGAAGCCATGGGCTCAACTTTCTTTATATATGATGATGGGTGAGAACAGTGCGAAGAAGCTATCAGGTTGAACAGGTTGAGAATATTGAATTGGTGTGGTGTAGGACAGATGGTATCGAGGGAAGGATGTTTATCCTATTTCCTGCTCATTATCAGAGTGCCCTTCGCATCCCAAAATATCTGGACAACAGGTATGCTGCATTTGACTAGAACAACATATGGTTGTCCATTCCTTATTAGCTACATATATCAAGACCTTTGAGGGACCATCTTATAAAGAACCCTTGTCACCCTTGGAGTTAATCACTGAGCATAAGATCAAGAATTGAGGTTTTGGGTCTTGCTTCTTTTTGCTACCATCGGCAATAATAGAAAATATTCTATATTCAGGTGATTATAAGCACGTGTGGGTTCTAATAGTAAGCTGGGATAATAACGTAAATTGGTGTCAGAATAGTATGCAACTATGCACCACATAAGCTTGATGCTTGTAGTATCTTTCTTGAGTTCTATCTCTGTGTGATATTCATTTTTTTCACTTATCTGTTATTTTGAATTTAACTTTTACTTACCGTATAAATGTTGTCAATTAATCTTTTATTTTGGGTTATAGCAGACTGTCGGTTTTGATTTTAAAGGACCCAGCAGCTGCTTTTCGGGCATCAATTTTGTTTTGCTTCAACCCAGCTTCGGTGTTCTACTCATCAATGTAATCCTGTTGGTCTTGCCCTTCTTCTTGTAGTGAATGAAGATATTTCTTCTTCTTCTTCTTGTTCTTTGTTTTTCTTGTTTCTATGTGATTAATATTCTACACGTCATTGGCAGATACACAGAGAGTTTGTATGCGCTATTTTCAGTTGGAGGACTATACTACTTATTTTCTGGTGCAAATACTGTGGCCATGCTCCTGCTTGCTCTATCTGGTTCAGCTAGGTCAAATGGAGCGCTTAATGCTGGATATTTCTGTTTTCAGGCGATGCAACATGCTTATGATGCCATCATCCAAAAGAAAAGGCCCATAGTAGGTTTTCATTAATTTTGATTTTGTTGCATCTTTTCTTCTTTCTTATGATCTACTGTCACAGTAGCTAATATAACCTTTGAAATATTGGATGTGAAACCTTGAATGCCTGGGGTCAATACTGCATTCTGCCAATTAAATTGTCTATCTTTGAATGCAAACTGCAAGAATTAAGAGAAAATTCCAACTGACTGTATCTATTTACCACAGTAGTTAATATAACCTTTAAAATCTTGATACGAAACCTTGAATTCCTTGAATCAATACTGCATTCTACTAATTAAATTATCTATCCTTGAATGCAAACCACAAAAATTAGAAGAAAATTATATATTTAGTATTAAATAATTTTCCAAACTGATTGTATCTATTTTCCACCTAGCTAATATAACCTTTGAAATACCAGATGCAGAACCTTGATTGCCTGGAGTTAGTACTGCATTCTACCTATTAAATTATCTTTCTTTTGTTCTAGCAAACTGCAAGAACTAGGTGAAAATTATATATTTAGTATTACATAACTTCCTAAACTGACCGTATCTGTTTTCCTTGAAGTTGGCAGTGCATGCTATTATTGGTGGTCTTGCACGCTCTCTTTGTATATTTGTGCCATTTCTTGCCTTCCAAGCATATGGATATTCCAACATTTGTCTAGGGGGCATTTCTTATGAGCCGAGGCCTTGGTGTAAAGCAAGAATCCCAAATTTGTATAGTTTTCTTCAAAGTCACTACTGGTACTAATTTATCTCTTGCAACCATTTTCTGCTCTTCTTATGCTTACTATTGACCAATTCTTTTTGCTTTATTTATTTGTTGCTTCTAAATGATTTAACATCTATAAAATTGTTCATTTTACTGTTAGATTGATGAAAGATTCGGGTGGTGCATGGAGATTTGTGCTGCTTGTAGGATGTAGCGAGAGAGAAGGAACACATGGTGATAAATATATATAAACGGCTGGACTCTTGATAATTGTACTACTTGTAGATAACAAGAAAATAGTTCAAAGCAAAAGTTGTTGCCGGTTTGGCATGGTCAACATGGTACTGGCCTGTACCATTTCGTGCCTAGGCATGTTGAAACAAGAAGAGGGAGAAGGAGAGGGAGGAGGGGGGGGGGGGGAGAAAACCCTAACCCTAGGAGATCAAGTGTCGAAGAGAAGAAGGGAGAAAGTGGGATGGGAGAGGGTGAGAGAAGGAGAGGGAGGGAGAAAGAGAGAACCATGCTTGTTCGGCCGTGCCAGATTTGGAGTCACTGTTGGCGTTGATTAGCTGTCGTTAGTCATCTTTGGCATTGTGTACCATGGAACTTTGAAGCTCCCATCATGGTGGAAGAGGGAGAGATTGAGAGAGAAAGAGAGAGAGAGAGAGAGAGAGAGAGAGAGAGAGAGGGGTTTATTAAGGGCTGAACCATCCTGATTGTCTGAACCATCCTAGTTCTTGACTGGTTTGGTTCCGTGCAGCCCGAACCATGTAGTTTGGGATGGTTAGGCTAACCTTATTCGAGAGTACCTAGAGTTCTGTTTAGATTATACATTTCATGCGAAGTAGGTAAGACAAATTCACTAGTTTTGCTAGGCCGTTTTGATCATTTCTATCAATTAGGTAATATTATGGATTCTTGACAACCCCCTTTCATGCATTGAACCAAGAAGCATGACTCCTCTACAACTTGTTTTTATTGGTGAAGCCACAACTATGACCAACAATTCTTGTCTTTCACATTGGTATGAAGCTTGTTCCATCATTACCCCATTGTTACAAATCCATGCCAATATTTTTTGTGACTGCCAAGTTTCCTCATATTACTTTTAGCAACTTTCTTTGTCACAACTTGCTCTCCAACTTGTCTACCAAAGTATACTTTCTCTGCTTAATGGGAATGCCTTTAGTCTCTTATATTTGTGAAAGCAGTATTTATATTCATAATCTCTTGCAGCCAGTTCTTCATGAATCCAATTTTCACTACAATATGTCCACTGAAACATTCCCAATCTATGTAAAGCATGTGCAACTTTCAATTCATGAAATATGCTAGTTTTTTCTACCATCTGATGTAATATCCGATGGAGTCTTACTCTGCATGTGATTCACACAACTGGTCAACAATGCAAAAGTGCTTTGAGTCTTACTCTGCATGTGATTCACACAATTCTTTGACAATGAAAAGGTGCTTTCGGCTTCATCTATTTTCTTTCAAATTCATTTGAAAGGATCCTCATTTGTCTGTCTATTTTACTGATAGAATAATTTATGTATAAGATCCATCATTAACGTACCTAGTATCTATCAATCCCAACACCTACTTCTGTAGTGACACAAGACCTCACCCAAAAAGGATAGCCAAGAAGGTGTAATTTGTGTTCTTTGGCCTTGTATATAAGCATCCAAGACCTCTCCGACGCATAACCAATGTGAGACTAAATGCATACCAGCAAAGATCTTCACATACTCCCTATTAAGCTCTGGCATCTTTGCCAATCCAATCTCAAATGCAATCAAATACCATGATTGGCTCATGGTTAGCTCCAAAATAGTCTATGCTGCAATCTTCCTTAGTCTACATGGGCCATAGACCAAGTTTGCTCTAATATCATTTATAACAAATCAGGATTTTACTCAGAAAGGCTAGTGAAAAGTCATTGCTCGGCTTTCTTGGCCCTATATAAGTATCTATGATCTACCCGGTACATTATTGATGTGAGACTAAATACACACCGACACAAGTCTGTAAGCATTCCTCTTGCTTAAGCCCTTATGTTCTCACTGGGCTAAGGATTTAGCCACTCAAATCCAATACAATCATTATAATTTGCTCATGGTTAGTTGTAAAAAGCTCCCTGTTATAAGGTCCCTTAGCCCACATGGTTTGTGGGCCGGGGCAACTTTGATACCATTTGTAATGGCATAGTTCTTTGCTCGTAAAAGCTGCCTAGAAGATTTAAATGGGGGAGTACATGAGGACCTGTGGTGGTGTGTGTATTTTATCCCACAACAGTTGTGTTGGGGAGATTTCTAGTAGCCATATAGGGCCAAGGAACCCAAATAACAACTCTAGCTTTCCATTTTAAGTGAGATCTTAGGTCGTTGCAAATGATATCAAAGTAGACCCAGCCAATGGCCAATGTGGATTGGGGGGCATTACAACATGAGCCCTTTTGTGACTGTGGACTGATTATGGTGCTTGTGATTGGATTTAATTGGACTTGAATCCTTAGCCCTAGCAAGTATGCGGGGGGCTTATATGGGAGGAACATGTGAGGACTTGTGTGGGCAGGTGTTTAGTCCTATATTGGTTGTGCACTAGGAAGGACTTGGATACTTATTATAAGGCCAAGGAACCCAAATAATATTTTCTTGATTAGCTTTTTGGGTGAGGTTCTTACAATTTCGCCTTTAGTGTTTTAACTAAATTGACATTCTTGATAATTTTTATTTCATTAAAACTAAATTACTTTTATTTCAAAGCATTTGTTCATGCTAGTTTAGTTCTACATGTTTTGTATAATCATTTGTTGATTTTTTTTTTTTGTTCCTTGTTATATATCTTCATCATCTCTAATTTTACATGGTATTTTTTTCTTTCAATTAGGGGCGTTGGTTTCTTGCGATATTTTCAAGTGAAACAATTGCCGAACTTTCTTCTTGCATCTCCAATATTATCTCTATCAATTTGCTCAATTATTCATTATGCAAACATGCTGCTTCAAGTTGTTCAATCATTAAATACACATGATCACAACAGTTTTGCTGCTCTGCTGAGTTTGCTTGGAACAAATGAAATTTCAGATGCTGTTGGTGCTTCAGAAAACAGCTCACCTTCTAAAAGTTCCCGAGGTACTTCTTCCTTAGCCTTTTCGAATTTTGCATGGTATTCTTATTGCATGAAGTTACCATTGATTGGTTATGCTTCAAAGTTGTCACAGTTGTATTATTTTTTCTTTTTTTTTTCTTTCGAGAGGAAAAGGTTGTCAAAGTTTTTTTTTTTTTTTTTTTTTTTTGTCTTAATTCTGAATGGATTAGAACATGTTTGTTATTTCAAACAACCAATATTGTCTCCAAGTTGTTGCAGCAATGCTCTCCCTATGCCTGAAGCATATTTAGTTTTCTCAGCCGTTATATTTAGACATGAGATCGTGCTGTTCAAAACATCTTGTGTGGATCTTTTCATATGATGCAACCACCATTTCCTTTTTGGAAATTTTACAAAACAATTGTTCCTTTTTCTGGAGAAAACCCTGGCAACCTCCGTGGAAAACTGTAAGTATTATTGCTGCATTTAGTATTAAAATACTGATTTAAGGATATTCATCAATTACTTTCACAGTGCTCTTTTTTCAGATACTGAGCAGTATTGTGTTGTCCATTCTTTATGGTCCTTACCTTGATATGTCATTACACTTTGATTTAGCATTATTAGAGGACAGTGTTTTATGCTTCTTCTTCTTCTTCTTCTTCTTCTTTTTTAAGTTGAATCAATGTTTTTATGCTTTGACTGTATTTGGAACAGATCATATGGTTAGACGTAGGAAACAAGAGAGAAGAGACAAAAGTACCGAGTCTTTCCAACATCTCAGGTCGACTGACCATGCTCTTCTTCAATCAATGCAAGGATACCCTTCCGTCTTAGTTCTTCCTTTCATTTTACATCTGGCATTCATGACATTCACAGCTCTCTTCATGATGCATGTGCAGGTGAGGCTGCCTTTTTTCCCCCCGCCCGTCGTCCATTTGACTTTGAAGTTAATTCCTAGAATATCAACTTCTAAAGATGCCTTGCATTTGTGCAAGTCCATCTATGATTGCCTTTTATGCTTCATATGATACTTGGGGAAAAATTCTTGCCAGACTGTTTCTGATTGATTTGTTGTCTGCTTTGGAATCGCATACATAATGCAGATTATACATTGTGTTATTTGTTCTTATTTTTTTTATTACTTTAGAAACAAGCTAGTGATTTTCATTTACCTTCTTGGTTGCTAATAGCAACATTGTCTTTGTAATTACCAAAAGAGAAGTAGCTATTTCATTATTCTCACCTAAAACTGTTGTTCCAATACATGTTTGCATCTTGGACTAGCGAAATTCTTGTGATTATTGTTGTTCACCTTGCTGATGTTAAGTCACAATTTTACTGATGACTATTCTCTCTCAGGTCTCAACCCGCTTCTTATCTGCGAGCCCTCCCATTTATTGGTTTGCTTCCTGCGTACTGGTCTCTCCCAGCTGCACATCTAGAAGATGGGGTTACCTGATCTGGGTTTATTTTATCACCTTCATTCTTCTTGGCAGTCTTCTCTTCTCAAACTTCTACCCGTTCACATGAAAAGCAGGATCAGATGTTCTTCTGTGATTATTCTTTTCTTCCCGTTTCTTTTTTTTTCCTTGTATATTTATTGAGGAGAAGAAAAAAAAGGAATTTTGGAAGATAGCTAATCCATCTACTCAACTCAGTTCGGTTGTCCCCTTTTGTGATATTTTTATTTTGCTTTTCTGCTCTGAGTTTTTACTCAATATACGGACCAGACCTATCTGATTGTTTACTTTTTACTAAATTATCGACTGGTGAAGATAATTCAACTTTGCATTTTCTAGTAGATATTTTGCTTTTCAAAATTGAGCAACGCGCTCGTTTTGGGACCGTTTGGTACTGCTACGTGACCCACAGTTTTGGACCTTGCCAGATGGACATTCGATGGCATCTTATGTTGGAGGAATAGAAGCAGCCTGCTACTTTCAGAAGAAAAAGTTTCAAAGCATCGAACCAGATGGATATCAACGGGTGAGCTAGAGACTGAATGAGATTTTGAGAATCCTCTGTTAGCAGCTCGATACGGTGATGTAACTGAAACTATTATGTAGTTAACACCTCGGAAAAACTTATATTTAATGCTTGATGGTCTGTTTGGTTGTCATTATACTGTATCGATGTTAAACTGCCCTTCATGTGGTCTGAAAATTTTCTAATTCCCTTGTAGCATACACAGGTAATGAGTGGAATGTGAGGCCTAAGAATCTACAATAAATTGCGCATAGATCTTATCAGGAAGCCAGTACCATGTTTTATTTAAATTGTCAGAATAGATAAATCACCTATATAAACAGGGTTGATGTTGTGGAAACTAATTTTGCTTCCTTGACTACTGTTTTCTCACTTTGGACCTCCTCTGCGAGCTGCATCAGAAATAAATAAATTTTCTACTTACCTACGGTTTGGTGGATTTTTGTGATCACCTTGCAGTTCCACTTAGGCAAAATGGAGTGAGGCATCAGCATTTTACACCACTCTTTCCATCTCTTAGCTTCCGGCTAGGCTTTTAGAAACAATAAGAAGAAAACAGTTCAGAAAAGTGACAAACACCTGGACGGCAAGTGACAAGACGACAATCTGTCAAAAGGCTGCAAGTTATGTGCAGGCTACTAAAGGCATGCAGAGCTGCGTTCTCGTACAAACCAAACCATCGGCTCTGGACGTTGGACCGGCGGAAGTGAACGGCGGAGTCAAAAATATTTAAGTGGTGCGCCTCAGGACCTGTTTGGCCAATTTTTTTTTTTAAAAAATATTTATTTTAAAAAATAAAATATTTGATCAAATTTATTTTAAAAAATAATTTATTTTTAAATAATAGTATAAAAAGTTTTTCTGCTACGGAAAAGAAACAGAAAATTAGAGTTTGAAATAGAAACAAAAAATTAATTTTTTTTAAAATAAAAATATTTTTACTTAAAATTATTATTTATCATAATTATTTTTATTTATTTTTATCTAATTCTTCTATTATTTAGTGAATGATGTATTTTGATACATATATATTATTGTATAAAAATTATGTAAAATATTTAATATATATTATCTTTTTTTTAATTATATTTATATCGATTAAAATTTTAATATATTTTTTATTTATTTATTTTAATTAAATAAAAAATAAAAAATATATTAAAATTAATCATTATAAATATTTAAAATTATTTATTTATTTAAATAATATTAATTGTAAAGTAAATTTATATATTATTTTTTTTGTAATTTAATGATCAAAAATATTTTTTTTTTGAAAGATTTGTCAAACACAAACTGCTTCTCAAATACTGATAAAAGTGCTTATCAAATAATTTTATCAAATATAAATTATTTTTTCCTCACAGCATTTTTTCTGAAACTCTATTTGAAAAAAAAGAATTTAAAATAAGTCAATTTTCACAGCTCAACCAAATAGACTCTTAATCGCTAAACCAGATACCGTAAATAAGAATAAATAATAAATTAGCATATAACCTGAATATATTTTTTTTTAAAAATATTTTATTTTATTAATTTATTAATATTTATTTTATATATATTTTAAAAATAATTAAAAAATAAAAAAATATATATTTTGTATAGAGTATGGATTATAAATTATTCATAAATTATTTTATTTTTTTTTCTAAATTTGGGGTTCTTCCGTCTTTTTTTCTTTCCAGACCTTCATTTTTTTTTTTTGTAAACAATAAGTATTATTTTTAATTTAAATTTTTTTTAAATATTTTTATATTTTATTATTATTGGAAAGTTGGAAAAATACTTGAATTCAATTGATTTGCGTTGGATTCATTGATATTCACGTATGCTTATTCTTGCTTTTCTTTTATTTATCTTTTTTTTTTTAAAAAAAAAAATGCATGCACAATAGTTGATTCATTTGCTTGGTCACTATATGTGCATAATTCTTTTATATGAAATTAGTCTAAATTTTTTTAAAAAATTATGATTGATATTTTTTGAACATAAAAATAAAATTGGTTATATAACATGATGTTTATCATATTAATATATTAATTTAAATTATTATTATGTGGCCCGGAGTAGAGTTTAAAAGGCTCCGAGATCTCATTCAGACCAAACGTATCAGTGCCTATTCGTACATCCGCAGTTTGGAACTTGACTTCACTCTGGAGGCCCACACCATCTTCGAGCGTATCGGTCTGAAAAAAAAAGGCTAGCAGTCCACCCGCAAGGCCACTAACCTCATCCTCCATCTCATCTACGAGGGCAAGATCGCCAATTGCATTATTCTTCTCGCATCAATCCAGCATCGACAAGACCACTATTGCCATGGGCCTCTCTTGGTTAGTAGACTCCTTTTGCCACGGTCTCCGGTTCCGAGCTCTTCTCCCTCGAGATATCCAAAGCAAACCAAGGCCTTACATAGGCTTTCCACCATGCCAGGCATCAAAGAGGAGGCCGATATATATATATATCTTAGAGAGTCTGGTAGAGAATGGTTGTGTCATGATTGTGTAAATTCAAATACTCCATGCTAGCTAAAGAATATGAGCAAGAATACTGTTGTCAAACCAAGCTCGAAGAAATAGCAGAAAGGAAGAAATCTTACGGCCAATTGCCAAGGCACAGCATGGTCAAACCATAAGCAACTACTAAGATTGCCCATAATCCATGTGATTTGCAGACCAAACTCCTAGCCTAGCCTAGCCCTTCCTCATCTCCCTCCATGGGCTTGCTCCTTCCATGGCCATTGTGCTTGCCTCAAACCATCCTCAACCCCTCTCCAAAAGCCCCTTCCCCCTCTTATCCCCATCCTTACCACGCCTCCCCTCTCCCCTCCGTCGCTCCTAGCGCCGCTCCACCCCACCCTCCACTCGGCCCTTGGAGCTGTGCCTCGAGGAATCTCTTGCCGACTCGCCTATGCCACCTCCATCGTCGCCGCTGACCTCCACCTCAAGGCTTTCAAACTCTGGCACCTCCGTCTCAGCCGACTCAAACTCCGGTCATGCCCATCCTACGGAAAGAATGGAGGAAGGTTCGAAGCATATATATATTTTTTTTTAAAAAAAAAATGTTTTGGGAGAAAAATCCATCGTTGTGGGTTCAGAAGCTACCGGTAGAATGGACATGCGGCGGATGGTGCTCGACAAAAACCACACACGTAATGGATGGAGGCTGATGCCTCCATTTTAATGTTATGAAATATAGAAGCCTATCGTCTTCTCGTCGTGAGCTATGACTTTTGATCTACTTTTGCTGCGTGTTCTTGCCTTGGTATGGCTGGTGAAATTTTATCGTGATCAACAATCAGATGAACTTAAATATCATATAAACATTGAAAATATGAGTAATAACAGATTACTCTCAAAGGCCCAATTTTTAGTAACATGAATGCATGTTTAAGGATTACACAACCTACTCATGTTAATCAAGTCAGTATTTTATAATGGCATCCCCAATTGAATAGGCCTACTGGAAGACAGTTCAATTACAGTGTAGGCTTATTATTAAAGTTATTTTAACAACAACATGTACTAATCCAATTTAGAAATCATTCCAGTTGAGAATCTTGCAGTTATGATTGGGTTCTTATTGGTTTTGCACTGGCTGGCAAGGTTTTGCTTTGTGTTCAGGGTAACAAAGTTTGGGATACCAAGAGTCGTAAACCAAAGGCCTTCCCTCCAAAAACAATCTAAAGCCGAGGTCAGAATTCCACTATAATTCTCTTATAATGGATTCTCGCTAAAAACATTGTTGGTTCTTCCCTTTTTCTTTTTTTATAAAAAGAGAAAAAAACATTATCAACTACTTTAGTGATTTTACTTTTGTTTTTTTTTTTTTTTTTTTTTGGTAACAAAGATTTTACTTGCGTTCAAATACGCCTTTTTTTTTCCTTAAGCAGGATTATATGAATTAGTCTTAACCATTTAGCCATCAATATTTAATTTATAATGAAAAATAATAGTCAATGAGAAAACAAATTACATCATTTATTTAAATTTTTGCTCATTGAATAAAATTATTTATTCCAACTACTACAAAATTTAAGTTAAAAATAGCTTTTATTTAAGATGAATAACATAAGTGGTAAATAGCAGAGGGCATATCTTGGTACAAAAATATCGGTCTCATCATGACATGGATGTTATAAGTTTGCAATATCGAGACAATCTCTTCGCATATGAGGCAAGGATGCAAATATCACTTGCGCTTATGGGACTATTATGGTGATCATTGTACGTTTTCTGTATTATGCTTTAAGATTCGTGTTGTTGTCGTTTCGATATGATCGCCAGCTCTCTGGTCTGTTACTGGAGCTATCGCGGTGGTGGCTGATGGCGAAGGAGTTGCGAGACCGTTCGAATGTTTCAATGGGCGGTGACTAACTGGAATCCAGCTGGAAAGGTGCTTCATAGGAGAGGACTGTGTGAGTTTTATCGGATCCATTACCAAAAGAGGTGACGGAGCTCATCCGGTGGTTCCCGAAGGTGGTGAAGGCCCTAGTGGCAGCCCTTCGGGAGCGCTCCGCGTGATGGGAGGCGATGGCCTTGGTTGGGAGGAGCTTGGGCCATCCAATTTCACCAGAAATGGCGGCCAGGGAGTTCCGACTCCGGGGAGCCATCAAAGGTGACATCCCCCAACTTTCGATGGAGTTTTGGGAGGAGGAAGCCATCCAAGAGGTGGTTCGGCTAGCTGGTGAACTGGTGTCCCTTGACGAGTGCACGACGGACCTTCGACAATTGGGTTTGCCTTAGCATGCTTAAGAATTGATCTCAATCGCCCGTTGCAGCTGGGAGTTTTGGTTAAGGTGCTGGCTAGTCCATTTTGGCAACATTTCATGTTTAAATGCCTTGACGAAGTCTGTCTCTAGTGCGGGTGCTTCCACCTATCAAAAGATCGTTGTCGATAGGGGGAAGGTGCTGTGGTAGTGGGGCTGGATGGATCCAAATAATCTCCTCTAGTCGAAGGAGGTGGATGGTGACCAAAGAATGGCGGCCCCCCTCTTGGGCCTTGGCTACTGGCCATTCGTCAGCAGGAGTTGAGCAAGGATGCTTGGGCAGATGGGAGGAGGAGGACGACTGGGTCAACTTAGCCCGAGTCACGAGCGAGTCAACCTAGGCAAGGTTGCATGGGACCTGACTCAGACTGGGCGAACCTGGTGCATGGAACCAATGGTTGGACCCAGCTGATGAAAATCGCACGATGTAGGGCGGGGGATGCAGTGCTTTGCACTGAAGGTGGGGGAAGATGCTGGGCCCGAATCCTTTCGGCCCGTTGGCCAGCCAGGGGCTTGCGGGCGTGGATGGGTGCACGCCCATGCGGGCTACTATGGTTGGCAACCCTACCCAGCTTTTAGCGGGCTAGGTGGCGAGTTGGGAGCAAGGGGCGGGCCAGCCCAAGCAAGCCCGATCGTCTGAACTTGATGCAAGTCGGGCTCTAGTGTAGCCCAACTACCTTAAATTTGGTTTGGAGGGGCCCAAAAAAGGTTGAAAAAAAAGACAAAGGAAAGAAAAAAGTTGTGGCCCACTCAACCTTGGATCTAGCGATGTTAGTGGATTCCCAGGACCTTGGACTCTTCATCTTTGCGACCAGCGCCCCGATGGAGGTGGAGGCTGCCCCATAGAAGCATGATGATGTGATTCAGGAGCCTGATGTCCTAGTGGAGTCTGAGGTGTTAGATTAGAGATCCGAGCTTGAAATGGAGGATATCTCATCCGGCGGTTCGACGGCTGAGGGCCTGGAGTATAGGGAGGCATCAGTCATTGACCAGGGTCTCACTCATAAGGCTGCTGTGGCCAGACTCAAGCAAGCCATCCATAGTGTGGGGATAACCGCTGAGATGGAGGAGTCGATGGAGGACGTGGCTGAGGTGGACTCTTAGAGTGAGGGGGGTGCATGTGCAGGCCCCTTTCCTGATGAGTCTTCTCCATGAGGATCCTATTTTGGAACTGTCAGGGGACGGAAAAGCCCTCCTTTCAATCGACTTTCGATCATTTGATCAACAACATGATCTTGATATTTGTGTGCCGAGCGAGACTCACCTTTTTAGGACTGGACTGGCCCAGGCCAGACGGAGGATCCCTAGAGCTTGGAACTCCTATGCTGTGGAGTCTCGGGGTCTGTCGGGAGGCATCTTGGTGATGTGGCACCGATGCTTGATCAAAGTTGATGCTTTCCATAGATGTGAGCAGCAGGTGATTATTGTCATCATGGACCAGTCTGGGCAGCCCTAGCTCTTACCTGGTATCTATGCTAGTATCGAGTATAAGAATCAGAGGGTGCTCTAGGCGAAGATTTTTAGACTGCTGATGCAAGGCTTGCCCTCCCTGGTGGCTAGAGACTTCAACTGCATTGTCGGCTCCCACGAGAAGCGAGGTGGCAGGCAACTGGGGGATAACATGAATCCAGGGAGTTCATTGGTAGCATTGGCTTGATCGATCTTGGATTTATTGGCCCAAGGTTCACTTGATGTAATAACCAGCTTGGGTCCGCTAGGATCTAGGAGAGGATCGACTGGGTGCTTGCTTCTGCCGCCTGGATCCAGCGCTTTTTGAGATATTCTGTCTAGCACCTTTCGAGGATAGCCTCGAATCACTGCTTGATTCTTGTCTCGATGGACAGCCTGGACCAGCCTAGGGGCCCTTCCAGGTCGGGAAGTTTTGGATCTGCTATTCGAGATCCTAGGACTTGGTTTGGAAGGTATGGAGGATGCCAATCTCGGAGATGCGAGGTATAGGGTGACCCGTCGATTGGAGTTGGTTAGATGTAGGCTTCTCAAATAAAATCGCATAGAGGTGGGCAACATCTTCTGATGGATTGAGCATGTCAAGGAAGATAATTATGGAGCTGTAGCCGAGGGAGGACCAAGAGGGCAGCTTGCTTGAGCCTGAATTGGGGGTGCTGCACGGTAAGCTTTCTGAGCATTACTCTCTTATGAGACAATAGGAGATCTTATGAATGCAGAAGTCCAGAATTCAGTAGATTTGAGAGAGAAACCAGAACACCAGATTCTTTTACTAGTCATGATCCGGAGGTCCACCAACCGTATCAGAAAGTTATGGAAGAGTGATGGTACTATTATAGATGATAATGGAGGGATTCATGCAGAGATCCTCCATTTCTTCAGGGATCGATAGACGAGGTCGCTGGGTGTGGACCACCTTATCGCGGGTGCCAGTCGATGGCTTGTATCTCTACATTGGAGAATGAGATTTTATCCAGCCCGATGTCTTCTAATGAGATGCATCAGGCCCTTTGATCTCTTGGAGATATTAACTTCATGATTGATTTATTATGATCATCAAGTTTGAGTATATTATGTATCTAATCATGTATTTCAAGAATGTATGTAGATCTTTTCAGATGTTAAAATTGAATAAATATTCATTGAAAAAGATCTTCATAAATTTGCTAAGTCAAGGTCTTCAAAGAAAAAATTTTTAAGTTCAAGACTTAGTGGAGTCATCTCTAGAAAATTTAGAGTTATCTCCAAAAATTTTGGAGTCATCTCCAAAAAATTTAGAGTCATCTCAAAGTTATTTAGCACGAGATAGAGAGGACTCAAAATTAGTTCGATTCATCTATCTCAGAAAACAAAAATCTTGTTTCAATGTTCTGAGACCAAGATGATTCTAAAATTTTTGAGTCATCTCGAAGTTGCAGCGAGATGTCTCCATAAAAATAGAAAAATCTCTAAATGTACGGACAACCTTTAACGGCTAGTTTTTGCAATCTTTCTAATGGCTCTTTCATCTCTAATAACTATTTCAGAGCTTCGAATGACTAGAACTCACTTTCGAATCATCTTCAAGAATATTTAAAGATGGAGAATCAATTTGGAAGCAAGATTAAGAGGTTTAAAGAGAGAATCTTTTATTTTTTGTAAGAAATATTGAATATCCAGAAAGAAAGAAAAGTGAGAGAAAAGTTATGCATAGATTTCAGTAAGTCTTCAAAAGCAATTTTCTCCAATATCTTTCATATACTCTTAAGTACAAATTGAAGAAAAGCCAAGCTTCAATCGAGCAAACCATTAGCTTCTTCCTACGACTTTAAAGTGTTTAAACTCTATTTTTTATATTATGCTAAAATTTTTATTTATAATTTTATTTTTTTATAAGTTTTTTTGGAAGAAAGAAACTTGAAAATTAGGCCCGTCCAAGCCCAAAATTGAACATTATAGGTTTTGCTTGGTGAGCCCAAAAAATTAATTGGGTTGATGGTAAGCCCAAAAAACTATTGGTCTAAGATTTTAGTTGGTGCTCGTAGGAAAGCCAATTAAATTTATTTGTGAGCTCAAAAAAATAAATACACTGTAATCAAAAAAGAATTATAGTGAAAATCCTAATAGAAGCTTAAAAAGTGGATATAGATGCAGATTGCATCGAATCACTATAAAATTTTATGTATTTATATTATACTTTTAGTTCTTACTTTACTTGCTTTATTAGTTGCTGAAATTAGTCTTTAAATTTCTTCATAATCTTTGTATATCTTAAATCTACTATTGTTTATATTGTAAACATCTCAACCACACCACTCAGATTAAAATCAAAGCACATAATTGTTTATAAAATAAATTTAGATAAAATTTTATAAGAATCCAATTCATCCCCTTCCTCTTGGATTGCTACCTCTAGATAATAATTGATATCAGAACAAGTATTCTGTTATTAGTTGTTGATCTAACGGTCAAGAGCTAAAGATCTTAGCAATCCAAAATGGAATATCTTTTTAACGAAGGCCATTCTATAGATAGATCCCTACTTTTTAATGGCTCAAATTATACTTATTAAAAAGCTAAGATAAAAATTTTTATTCAAGCACATGACTATAATCTATGAAAGATTATTAATAATGGCCCTCACACACACAATGCATCGTTTGTTAATAAAGAAACAATGTAACTAAATGCTAAGGCTATAAGCTTACTTTATTGCTCCTTGGACCGAATTGTATTTAATGCAATCTCTTCATGTATTTCAGCGAAACATATATGGAAGAAATTAAAAAGAACTTATGAGGAAGTAAATCAAAAAGAAACATCAAGCTCCCAAAAAGATAAAAAAGCTCATCCAAACTTATGTCTCATGGCTCTTGAGGACGAAAAGAAAAAGAAAAGAAAGAAACATAAGAAAAAGAAAATATTGATAAAGAGAGAGCAAAACAAAGAAAAGAAAAATTAGAAAGAGAAAGAAGGCATTACAAATCCTTACCTCATGGCTCATAATGATAAGGTAAACATAGAAAATTTTTCTAAATTTATATTTGATGAGCTTCAAGAAGCCTTTCATGAATTAATAGATGAATTCAAAAATTTAAGTCTGAAAAATAAAGAGCTTAAAATACCAAATCTTCTTTTAGCTAAATAAAAGAATGATCTCTTAATTGAAAAAGAAGATTTCTTGAAAGAAAAAAATCTTTTGGCTAAAGAAAAGAATAAAATATTGATTGAACAAGATACTTTTTTGAAAGAAAAGAAAAGTTTAGTCGAAGAAAAATAAATTCTTTCAAAATCTAAAAAATTTTTAGTTGAAGAAAAAGAAAATCTCTTAAAATCTAAAAAAATCTCTTTTGGAATAAATATAAAATTAAAACAAGAGAGAGAAATATTGAAGCCCATTATTCAAAAATTTACATTTAGTTCTGAAAAGCTTCAATTAATGCTAAAAAATCAAAAATCTATTTTCAATAATACTGAAATTAGTTTTAACTCTTCAAGAAAATAAAAAATTATTAAAAATATATTTACTAGAGTTTATCATAAAAAATATTCTATAGTTTATTTTAAATATAATAAAATTAATCATAAAATTTTGGAATATAATTTCAAAAGAATTGGCCAAACTTTGATTAAATAAATTTAAATTTTAAAAAAAATCATGTGCTTTACATCCATAAGCCCAAGATGACTTGGGTACCAAAGATTAGCAAATAATTTTGCAGATACCCTAAGGATCCAATAGAATGAAAAGAGAAAAATATTATAAATGGATGCCTTGAGAATGAAATTAGATGGATGATGATATTTGATAAAATTTAAACTTTTCTCACATCATGCCATTGTTGTTTGCTAAATATATTTTGATTATTAATTAGTATAATTATTAAATAAATTTGATTGATTTTGATGATTTATCATTGCTTAAAATGATCATACTCCATGAATTGAAAGTTTGATGTATTGATTTATCATGTTGATTATTTTAAGCTTATTTTTTTATTCTAAATTCAGCATATGCTGGTTCAATCATTTATATCATGCTATTTTGATCTTTAATTATCTGAGAAATATGAATTATTATGAGCTTGATTGTATATGAAACTATTTGGATGCTAAACTTATAAATTGAATAAATTTTGACATTCTCCCATAAGATACTTAACTATCAAAATTTTTTTAAAAAAATTATATGATCTAAGTACTTGAAGATAAGACATTCAATTATAAAAGATCAAGTGTTTGAAGTATTAATTTACATTACATCTTAGATTAACCTCTAAGGATTTTAAAACTTTCTAGTTGAACTAAACTCATGGGGCTTTTATCTAGTTTTTCTTTATTTGATCTAATTTTATTTGATTGTTAGAATCTCTCAATTGATTAATTTTTAATCCTCTAAATTGACTTGAATATCTTTCTTGATCATCGATTTAATTACTTTTTTTTTCTTAAAAAAATTTTATTGATGAACATTCACACTTTGTTTGGATTGATTAATTTTAAAAATTAAATTTAAAAAAATAATCTTCTTGAATCTTTTGAAGTTGATATCAAATAAGATATTTAAAGAAAGCTGTTATTTATCTTTAAATTTAAACATTTAAAGAAGACTTCAATTTTAATTAATTACTATCAAATAGCTTACTATTTATCATATATTTAATTAATTTATCTTTAGACAAAAAGAAAAAATATCTTTATTTTAAATCTAATTTTGTACAGCGATATTTTTGATATGATATCATTTAAAATAAATTTAAAAATATATATCTTTCTAAATCTAATTGCTTGATATTTTTTAAGAAAAGAAGGAGATAATCTTTTTGAAGAATAACTAAAATTTTTTTATGATTTGCTTTGACTAATTTATTGATATCAATTCAAATTGATTTATCATTCTAAATTCTCAAAATTATTTAATTTGAATCAATTCATCTTTATCAATTCAAAACTAAAATTATTGATATTAAGTTGAATTTGTAAATTGATCTTTAAGTGATATTGAATTATTAAGAAAATCATGATTTCGTTTAAAATTTAGTTTAATTGGTATCAAAAAAATCTTTCAAAGAAATGGTCTTATTTGCTAAAGTAAGGAAGAGAAAATATTAAAAGAAATAATCATTTGATTGAAAATATCTTTCAAATTTAGAAAATCTAAATTTAGTGGTTAAATTTATATTAAATGTACTTGATTTGAAAGAAAAAGAAGAAGAGAAATTGAAAGATTAAGTAATCGAGCTATAATTATGAAAAATAGGAAAAGATAATATTATTAAAATATTTAAAAAATAAATTCTTGGTATCTCCAAAATAAGAATTTTTTTTAAAAATTTGATTAAAAATTTTGATTAATTTACATTCAGATAAATAAATTTTGATCTTAAATTCTTAATCAATTACTTTATGATCTTCTTAAATTAAGCTTTCATGTGATTAACCAATGTAATTTATATGATTTGATTGCTTTATTTTTTTTGAATAATTTGTTGGAGTTAAATTAAATTTAGAAACATATTCTTATTCTAAGAAATAAATTTTTAAATTTAATTTTAAAACTTATTTAAAAATTTAAATTTGATTCTAAATTTATTGTAAAATTCTTATGAATTATTTATTTTGAAGCAATTCTTTACTCAAAATAATAAATTTAAAAATATGACCATCATTTGCTTTGATACTATTCATTTCATCTTACTCGATACATACTTTTTTTGAACTTAATTGATTAAATTTTTTTAAGAAAAAAAAGATTGAATATTAAAATACATATTATGCTTGGTTTCATATTCAAATCTTTTGAAAAGCTCTATTTTTCTTAAATCTTAAAATTATATATTTAAAAATTTTAATAAAAAAATTATATTCATTCAAAAGGGAGAGAGCCTATGATATTTAAATTTAAGCTAATTTTTAAAATTAAAATAAATATTTTAAACTTATTTTGAGTTAAAGGATAAATTTTCAAAAGGAAGATAATTCATTTAAATTGATTTTCTAAATTTGATACATTTCTTACTTTGATACATTCATATTATTGATTTTGATGATTATTTTTTATTTCTTTTCATGAGTTTTTTGATGTTGTCAAAAGAAGGAAGAAGTATGTTAAGTATATGCTTGAAAGATTGATGCTTAAGAAATTTAAATTTTTGATGCTTGAAATCTTGATACTCATTAATTTAAATTAAAACATCATTTAAATATGAGTATATGAAATATGTGTATTTGTGTCTACTAAAGTGAAAGCTATATTTCATTAAAAATATCTTGATATCAGGAGGAGAATTCATTCAAGATGAATTAATTACTAAATTATTTATATCAATTAAAAATTAATGTACACTCAATTAAAAGTGCTTAACTTGAAAGAAAATGGGAGAGAATAAATTTAAAAAGGTTGATATCTTTTCTGCAAGAATTATGAAAATAAGTGGAAGAAAATATTATATGATGAATTTTTTGATATTTACTCTTAAAATAAGGAGAGAGATGTTTATTTATTAAATATTATTTAATTAGTCTTGATTGAAATTTTTAATTAATTTGAGTTAAGAAAAATAAACTTTGATTATTTTATGATCTTCTTACTTTAAGCCTTCATTCGATTATTCAGTTTAATTCTATTGATTTGATTACCAAATTATTTTTGATAACTAATTGAAGTTAATTTTTTTAATAAATTAATTTTGCCTAATTAATTTTGCTCTAAACAAATTGAAATTTGAAACTCACAATAATAATTATTTCACATGTCAATTTCACCAATTTTGGAGTTAGGTTGAATTTGTAACAATTTTTCACTCAAAAAAATGAATGTCGAAATTGATATCATTTGAATCTTTTTACAAATCATTTGAATTTATAAAGATTTCATGCATTTTTTTATGTATTGAAAATTTTTTTATAAAATTATTTTTACTCTGATACTATCTTTGATACATTTGCGATATATGGCTTTTTTGAATTTAATTGATGGATTTCTATTAAGAAAAGAAAAGAATGAATTTTGAGAAAAATGATATGCTTGATTTCATGGTCAAATCTTTTGAAAAGCTCTATTCCTGTAAAAGCTTAAAAGTACATATTTAAAAATCTGATTAAAAAATTATATTCATTCAAAAAGAAGGAGAGCCTTTAATATTTAATTTTAAGCTATTATATATATATATATATATATATATATATATATATATATATATATATATTTAAAAAATAATTTTTATTTAATTTTTTGAATATGATACATCTCTCAATTTAATATCTTGATATTGATTTTGATGATATTTTTTTATTCTTTCTCACGAGCTTTTTGGTGGTGTCAAAAAGAAAGAGAAAAATTATTGAGTATATGCTATACTTGAGCCTATAATACATTTCGTGGAGCTTATTAAAATTTTTTTAAAATCTATAAATCTGAATTTAAGTTAAATAGAAGTCTTCATGAAGTGTGCACTTATATTGTGTATATTATCACTTCATGATTTATACTAGCCAATTTATTGAAATACATCAAATTTTATTTCATACATATACTTAGTTTTGCCATCATCAAAATGAGAAAGATTGTTGATCTCATAATTGATTTTGATAATTACCAAACTTTAAGTATTTAAGTATTTAACCATGTATCTCAAAAATGGATGTAGGTATTTTTAGATATTCAAATTAAAAAAATTAATCCAAGAAAAGATCCACACAAAAATCACTAAGTCAAGAGCTTCAAAAAAATTAAATTAATAAAGATCTTTGAAGAAGGGCAAAATCATAATTTTATTAAGTTAGAAGAAAATATGTTTTGAAAATCTCAAGAGCAACTAAAAAAAAATTTTATCTTTTAAAGGTAATTTCATATTTTTTGGATATCAAATTTGAAAGAAAATCAAGTTTTAGCAAAAGAATCATCTATAAAGACAACTCCTAGGTCATCTCTTTTTGAAATGGGCAGCATGGCACATTATTTTTGCATGGCCTAACAAAAGGATCAATCCTTGTTGCATAAAAATAAAAAATAGAAGCTAAATTTTTTAGTACAATCCAAGTGCTAACATCTGAGCACAGAATGTCGACCCCAGATCAAAAGTATCGATCCCTACAGAAAAGTATCGATCCCAATATCGGGACAGGCTGCAATGGCTAATTTTCTATACTTTTTCAACAAACCATTTTCATTCTAAATAGCTAGTTCAAGTCCTCCAATGGCCCAAACTCTCTCTCCAACTATTGTGAAGACTATTTAAAGATGGAGAATTAAAAAAAAAAGAAGAAAAATAAATTGAAAGTAGAAATCATTCAAATTATAAGGTTTATTGAATATCTGAAGAAAAAGAGAAAAAAGAGAGGACTTTGTACATCAAATTCAGAGAGCTTTCAAGTATAATTATCGTCATCCATTCAAGCTTCCTCTCAGCCTTTAAAGGAGAGAATACAAAGCTTCAAGAGCCATTTTTTAGTCTCTCTATAAAACTTTAAAAAGAGGTTTTTTTTAAATTTTGTATTGAATTCTTATATCTTGTATTTTTATTTCTTTATAAATTTCTTTGGGGAAAGAAACTTGGGATGTAGGCTACTTCAAGCTAGAAATTGGATGGTATAAAATTATGGTTGGTGCTCCTAGGTTAAAATCAACTGAATTGATAGTGAACGCGAAAAACTATCGATGTAGGATTGTGGTTGGTAAGGTCGGCAAAACTAATTAGATTTGTTGGTGATCCTGAATTAAAACAAATATACTGTAATCTAGAGATTATAGTAAAATTCTCAAGAAGAGCTTGGAGAGTGGACATAGGTGCGGAGTTGCATCGAACCACTATAAAATTTTTATATGTATATTTTTTTTCTCTACTATTTTACATATCTTGTATACTTTAAATTACTAATCACTTGCTGATTTGGTTTTACTCTTATTTAAGTTCATTCACATTTGATTCCATTGCATGTACTATTCAATTTTATTAAATTGAATTAAGTTAAGTAAGGCACATACTTGTTTAGAGTTTTAATTTGGTCAAGATTTCAAAAGAATTCAATTCACCCTTCTCTTGGATTACTATCTCTAGGCAATAAGTGGTATCAGAGCAGATGCTCTATTATTAATTATTGATCTAACCATCAAAAATCAAAGATCTTAGCAATCCAAAATAAAATCTCTTTTTAATGAAAGCCATTCTATTGATCGATCTCTATTGTTTGATGGTTTAAATTATACTTATTGAAAAGCTAGGATAAAATTTTTCATTCAAGCACATGACTATAATCTATGAAAGATTATTGTCAATAGCCCTCATACACACAATGCATCATTTGTTGATAAAGAATCAATGCACCTAAATGGTAAGGTCATGAACATATTTTATTACTCCTTAGACTTAAATATATTTAATATAATTTTTTCATATATTTCAGCAAAATATGTATAGAAAAAATTAGAAAGAACTTATGAGGAAGCAGATCAAATAGAAGAATCAAACTTCTAAAAAGAAAAGAAAGCTCACCCAGGTATATGCCTTATGGCTCATGAGGTTGAAAAGAAGAAGAAAAGGAAGAAACAAAAGAAAAAGAAAGCATTGATTAAGGAAGAGCAAAGCAAAGAAAAGAAGAATGAGAAAGAGGAGGAAGGTATAGTAAATTATTGCCTCATGACTCAAAATAATGAGGTATATCATGAACATTCCTTTATTTTTTTTTTTTTAAATGAATTATATGAAGCTTTCAATGAGTTAATGAATGAACACAAAAAGATAAGACTAAAAAATAAAGAACTTAAGAAATCTAATCTTTTCTTGGCTGAACAAAAAGATAAGATTTCAAGTAAAAATAAAAATCTTTTGAAAAATATAGAAAACATGGCCAAAGAAAATAAAATAAAATAAATTAAAATTTTAACTGAGGAAAGAAAAATTTTGTAAAATCTAAAAAATCTATGGTTGAAGAAAATCTTAAGTTGAAAGAAGAACTTAATAAACTAAGATTTTCTACTAAAAAAAGAGTAAATCTGAAAAATCTCTTTTGAAAGAAAATGTTAAACTAAAGAAAGAGATTGAAAACTTGAAGTCCATGATTGAAAAGTTTACAATTGGATCTCAAAAGCTTCAAGCTATTTTGTATAATCAAAGAGCAATTTTTGATAAATCTAAAATTAGTTATGATTTAATAAGAAAATAAAAGTTTGACAAAAATATGCTTAACAAAGCTTCAATTAAAAATTATTTAATTAAGTGCTTAAAATATAATCAAATTAACCTAAAAATTTTAGAATATAATTTTAAAAAAATGGCCAAACTTTTATTAAATAAATTTGGATTCCCAAAGGAATCATATATGCTAACCTAAATGGACCTAAGATGGCTTGGGTATGAAAAGTTAGTAAATGATTTTGTAGATACGCCAAAGATCCAATGGAATAAAAAAAGAAAAAAAAAATTTTGGTTGGATGTCTTGAAAATAAAAGTGGATGGATGATGATGTTGATAAAATCTAAACTTTTCTCATATCATACCATCAATAATTATTTATTTAATATATTAACTTTAATAATTTATTAATATGTATACATATAATGATTTCTTTCATATTTTGATAAGTATAATTAATTTTGATGCTTGCAATGATTGAATATTTTAAATTTTAAATTAATATGCTCTTTTCTATATATCATGCTATAGATGAAATGGTTTTATCTTAAAATTCAGTATGATATTTTAAGCCTTCCCATATCAATTGTATAATTGATGAATTTAATTACAAGATGCTTAATTGGATATAAATATTTTTGAATTATTGAACATAAAAATAAAATTAAGTTTGATATTTTTTCATAAAATGCTAAATTATTAAATTTTTTTAAAAATTTTGCATGAAATAAGTACTTGAAGTTAAGACATTCAATCATAAAAATCAAGTGCTTGATGTATTGAATTGCATTGCATCATCGGTTGATTCTCAAGGATTCAAAATTTTTCTAGTTGAAACTAAACATAGAAAACTTTAGTTTTATTCATTTGGGATTAGACAGCTTACAATATGCCTTATATTTTATTAATTTATCTTTTGATAAAAATAAAAAATATCTTTATCTTAAATCTAATTTTGAAAAGCTATATTCTTTATGCTACATCATTTGAGATAAATTGAAAAAGTTCATACCTTTTTAAAACTTAATTGTCTGATATTTTATAAGAAAAGGGATAAAATGATCTTTCAAAGAATAACAAAAAATCTATTCG
The DNA here is from genome assembly GCA_006176705.1 of Cocos nucifera. Lineage (NCBI taxonomy): Eukaryota > Viridiplantae > Streptophyta > Magnoliopsida > Arecales > Arecaceae > Cocos > Cocos nucifera. The sequence continues at coordinate 1,692,942 of QRFJ01000172.1, forward strand.
TAATTTACCTTGGATGATTTGTCAATATCAATTAAAAATGATTTATTATAGTTTAAAATTTTTAAAATAATTTGAATTTCAAATCAAGTGGTATTAAGAAAATTCTTTAGACAAGTTGTTATTTAATTTTATTTTCAAAGCTATTAAAATAAAAGAAGATTTTTTTGGTATCAAGAAGATTCTTCTTAAGAAAATTCTCATACTTAATATCAATGGTATCATTCTTGTCTTGAATTTTATTATATTATTTTTGGCAAAAAAATAATTTCTACAAATTTAAATATGTTTTATACTTTGCTTTGAATCATCTAATCAAATCCATAGTTTTAAAATCTCTATCATTATTGGTTCTTTAAAGCTGAAGATGATTTTGTAATTAAATTTGAGAATTTATTTGATACATTTTAAATCTACACTATTCAAGAAAGCAAAAATATTTTTGAATATATATTATTAAAAATTAAGAAAAAAATTTGAAAAGTAATTTATGACATATTTTGTTTTAACTTTTATATGTTATCATTGTAAACAACTTATGCAATTTTTTTTTTTGAAATTAATGAAAAGTAATATTTTGGTCAATTTGCGTCTACTTGAGTGAATGTTGTATTTCATTGAAAATATCTTGATATAAGGAGGAGAATTCATTCAAGATAAATTAATTCTAAATTATTTATATGAATTAAAAATTAATATACACTTAATTAAAAAATGCTTAACTTGAAAGAAAAAGGGAGAGAATAAATTTTAAAAGATTAATATCTATACCTACAAGAAAAAAGATAATTAGCTATGTAAACAAAATGTAGCTAAATCTTGCAAAAGTGTCGCTAAATATATCTACCTACATAAAATGCATCGAAAAAAAACATCGACAAAAGTGCCATCATTGATTCCATTTACTGACGTTTAAGAAATTTACGTCAATAAAAATATGATTCATCGATGTTTAATTAAACATCGGTAATTAATTACCTACACAAAATAGTCATCAAAAAAAATATTTATCGATATTAATTTATCGTTACTAATATTTTATCGATATAAAATAAATATCGATAAAAATATTTTTATCAATGGAAACTTACATTAGCAAAAATATTTTTACCCATGCTTATGTTACGTTGAAAAATATTTGATGATGTAAATTTATGTCGGTAATAGTAAAGCGTGGCCAAATATGGCATGCTGAGATACTTTTTGATGACTGTTTATATTAAATTTTACTATGTTAATTTATGTCAGTAAATATTTAGCAATACTTAATTATGTCGGTAATTATTAAGCATGGCTAAAAATGGCACGGTAATTGACGACGGTTATTCTCATTTACCGATGCTAAGTATCATTGCTATTTATCTTTATCTATGCTTTTTTTGCATCAATAAATATTTTTTTTAAAAAAAATAATTTTATTTATATGAATTTTTTAAAATCTATAGACATCCACATAACAGATAACATAAGATATAACAACCACATAACAAATAAATGCATTTCAAAATCAAATTCATTCACTTTAAAATATCCATATAACATCCATATAAAAAAATATATACATATACAAAATATCGTACCTACTATATATCCTTTAAAAAAATATAATAAAATAAAATAAAACTCCATATTGACGATGACATATCATAAACCTGCATTAAATTAAAAAATTAAGTTAGCAAACTAATTATCTTATATAAATGCTAAAATTATATTAATTAAAAAGAATATAAAATAATATCAATGGGGGAGGCATCATCATTATCATTGATGGAGTCCTGATCGTAAGCATCAGCAGGAATATCGAAAGTCGGTGGAGGAGGCATACGGGGACATAACTTGTCGAGCTTCACCCTAAATGCCTAAAGCTGGGATGAAAGCTCGGCATTGGTCCATCGTAGGTCCACTATCTCCTTCTGATGTCTCCTCTCGGTCTCAGCGTGTCTCCTCTCTACCTCATGCAGACGAGCATCACAAGAAACATGTGCTGCTCGAGAGGAGCTAGGGGCCATAACTCCATATCCTAACTTCGTAACATAGCTAAGTCTCCTACCGAGCACCTCATCATAGATATCATCATCTGTGGATGGGGTAGAGCCCTCAGCTGGGGGCTGGGATCGTATCTCCATCATACGATCCTAATTAAAGAAAAAAGTAAATATAATCAAAAGTCTAAACTTTATAATAAAATTGAAATAGAACTTAATCACTTAATACTCTCATGTCTCTCCCTAGTCCCAGGAAGCCACTCGCCCATCGTCCGATGATGGATCCTCTGGTAGACGTCAATCCACCCGGGCAGCTGTCCTATCTTGATGTCCCTCTAAAATTTATGAATATAAGTATATTGATTCAGATATACTCTAACAAATCATTAAAGATGTATGTATGTGTACTTACCAGCTCATACTAATACTGTGCAAATGATTTTGATTCATCGCAATGCATCACCGTGAGTCTCGCCTGCTCTGTGAGGCCTTATCATAGCAGGCCTAATAAATAAATGCAATGAAGATATTAGTGAATATATTACAATAACATATTAATTTAATAATCAATATTTTTATTATACATAATAATTATACTCGATATGCAGGATCCTCGTATCTGGTGCAGAGAAGATTCCAGTCGGAATGTGATACACTCCTGTGCGGTGTCTCACGTGCCATCGCCACCCCACATGCCTAGAAGACCTCCTTCCAGTGGGTATGGAGCTCATATTTGAATCCTCTGAGCAATCACCCCATATGTCGAAGGATAGCCTCCCGCACACGTGGGGTATCAATCTCCTGAATATCAAAATCATGCTGCAAAAATAATGTACACTATATAAGATTTATCAAAAATAAATAAAAATATCATAATTATCAAAAATTATATTTAGTTATCTGTAAATATCGAGAAGGACCTGTTGCTGTGGTCTCGTAACTCTGCGCCAGTCAATTAGCATCAGGAGAGCATACGAACGAATAATAATATCTACCTCGCACACGTATGGATCTCTGACATGGCGCTCTACTGACATGACATATTTTGGTGGGATGACAATCCTCATCCTCTCTTTGGGATGTGCCCTCCTCCATTCCTTCAGTTTCTCATTTCTGGCAGCTCTACGTGTCCGTCTAATCGCAATATCAGTAGCTGTAATAAAATATAAAGCTTAAAATTAATTATTTATACATAATAAAAACTTAAAGTAAATATAACATAAAAAAATAATCTATAATAGGAGATGATGTGCCTGCCTCACCAGTAGTATGCAGCTGAGATGATGAAGAGGTACCGACATCTCCATGTCGATCCTTCCATCAGATCATCCTCCTAGTGGCATAACTTAAAATCAATTATTTATAAATGATAAAAATTAAAGTAAATTAAATATAAAAAACTATAATATGTAAAATCAATCTGAACTAGCTAGTGTGATCGTCTAATCATCAGGAGAAGCCGATGCACTGGCATCTCCTCATGCAAGCCTCCGAGGTCATCCTCCTGATGCCATATCTGTATCAAATAATATATTAGAGATAATATAATATTTGATAAAAATTATATCAATACTAAATGATATATGAAATTTAAGACATGAATTTTTTAAAAAATTACATATTATCAATCAATGTATTGGTATATAACCCAGTCCAAGTTCACGCATATACTTTTTTGCCTCTGAATATGATTTTGGAAGTTTTTCACCATTCGATAATGCCTCCTTGATTAAGTTCAATATAAAGTCAAACGACTTTTGACTCTAACCAAACATGGTTTTACCATGGAGCAGTTTTATCAAGTACTCAAGCATCGAGAACTTCTTATAATTTGGATACAATGACTTCTTGACATCTTTCATGAGTTTTTCAAAATGTCCATCATTTGCATTATCCGTACTCTCTGAAGAGTTGTCAAAATATGCCCCCTCATATAAATCATCAAACATCTCATTAATGTCAATTGGTTCTGCCTGTTGACTTGTATATTGGTCTCTTATGTTAGTAGGTCTACTTTTTTCATGCAAATTCTAAATAGTATACTTTCTATCCATACCCCAATTCAACAAGTGCTCCAATGTTGTATCTGTAGGTTGGAAGTAATTATTGTGACATCTCCGACAAAAATATTTGATTCTATTGGGATCATCGACTCTTAAACATGTAAATCTTATAAAATTCCTAATACCTTATCGGTATTCAGGTAAGATGATAGAGCGAGCATTCATCCAACTCTTGTCGATATTTTTTATCTATCCATGAAAAATATTCACCATTAAAGTATGTGTTATTAGTAAGATTTTAAGAATGCATAATCATATCCATTTCTAACAGATATGGCCCTATCTCTTTCAGAAAAGAATAATCTTATTATTGTTATTAGTCGATATTTTATTTTATTATTATAAAAATTTTGGCAGCATCTTCTCATGGTTTTCCAAGTATACGATATGAATACGTTGCCTATGCACCCTATCCAATATATACCCAGAGAATATATGAGAGATAACTACTGAACACCACATAACGAAATAAAATATTGATTAATAATAATAATAAGATTAAAGCTTTTCTAAAATGCTCAAAATTGGAGCATCCAAGAGTCGATCTTGATCGAGATCGACTCTTGAGCGAGAATCTACGGCTCAATGCATGCAATTTTGGATCCATCTCTGAACATACATTTAGAAATAATATCTTAATTTATCAAAAAGAGATAACTCTACATTTTCATAGAGTTTTTTCTAAAATATGGCTGGAAGTGGGCTCAGGCTGGCTCGAGGCCCATCGGGCCAGGCCAGCTTTGGATTGGGCTTCGGGCTTAGTCCGAGACTATTCAGATCGGGCTCAGACCAAAAATATATAGCTCATATTATTTTTGGATTGGACTCGAGCCTATCTTTGGCCCGGCCTGAGCCCGACCCAAGCTCGGACCCGATTACAGTCCAAAATAACACCCTCTTCCCCGCACCCTCTCCCCACTCTTCTGCCCTACCCTGATCCCCTGCGAATCCCCCCCCACCCTCCTCCTCGCGAAAACCACCCCCCCCTTCCCCGTGAAAAAACTCTCCACTGCCCTCTCCCTCTCCCACGAAAACCCCATTCCCCTCGCGAAACCCCCCTCCTCCCCTCCCCGAGACCCCTCCCTCCCTCCTCGAAGAACCCCTCGCAACTCCCCCCCCCCTGGCTCCCCGGCACCCTTTCCCACGAAACCCCCCTCCTCCCTTGCACCACCCCCGCAGCCATCGCCTGGGAACCCCACAACACACCCCCGCGTGGCTCCTCTGACACCTCCCCTCGTAAAAATTCCCCTCCCATCCTCGCACTACCCCCACCCCCGCGCCTGGGCTAACCCCCACACACCTCCCTCCACACCCCCCACCCCCCGCCCCACCCTCCACCCCTCACCCCCCCCCCCCCTTCCTCCTCCTCCCTCCATTCTCGAGCAACCAACCCCACCCCCTTCCTTCCCCGAGGATGCAAAAGCAAAAAAAAAAAAAAGAGTTTTACCTTTTCTGAGGCGGCGGCACGGCAGCAGGGTGGTGGCGGCAGAGGCAGCGATGATAGCGATGGAGGTAGAGGCGGAGACCACCGACGGCGAGAGAAATCGAAAGAGAGAAGGGGAAAAAAAGAGGTAGATGGCGAAGACGGTTTGAGCGGGAGAAATAGGAGGGCGGGGATGGGAGACGAAACGTATGGAGGGCAGAATGGTAAATTTTTAAAAAATTTACCGACATAAATTTACATCGATAATACTAATTATCGATGAATAAAAAATATCAAAAAATATTTAATAAAAAATTAATATTTTATCGATAAAAAATTATGTCGGTAAATTCGGACTTAACTACATTTAAGAAAACATAGGTAATAAAATTATTACCGACATCGATGAAATGTCAAAACACGTTTAATAAAAATTAAAATATTTAATAAAAATTATTATCAATGTAATATTTTCGTCATAACATAATCATTTACCGATGATAAGTAAATATCACAAAAAGTTTATTTAAAATTAAAATTAGGTTCATAAAATATATAATTAAAATTTTAAAATAAAAAAATTTAAAAAATATTTTTTGATGAAAATTAAACATCAAAAATAAGTAAATTTCCTATGTTAACCTTTAACGTAGATAATTATTCTATTTGCTGATGTTTTCTTACATTGCTAAAAGTTTATTTTTCGATGATTCTTTTATGTCGGTAATAACTTAATTATCATTCATTAATTTTTAAATTAGCTTTTATATTTTTATAAATAATTTATGAATATAATTATTAAATTTAAAGTCTATCTTTACTATTTATTATCTAAATAATTATTATTAGATTATCATTACAAAAATCCACCTCGATCAGGTTGCCCTAGCTATGTCGATCAATAAAATTTATCTCGATGATCAAAAATGACCGCATGATAATCTGATAAATAGAGATCATCAATGAATCCAAAAATTTACAACAATAATTTTGATGATATTTTTAATATAATATCAAAATTTTACTTCAATTGGACATCATTATCATGATCAATTTAGTAAAGAATGATTTCAATCATTAAATAAAAAATGAGTAATCAAAAAGCCAAACAACGTCCGATTTAGATGATTTTTTAGATAAGTAATCTTTGCTACTACTTTCATCATTTATACGATCGTGATCATAAAATTTAAATTGTACGTATATGAACCATCCATATTAAGCAGATCTTATAAAAATATAAGTATATTTATCTAGCGATCTTAAGAATTAGTATTAAGAGACATAAAATTTTGGATTGTTCATATATATGCAGTTTGAATTTTATAATCATCAATGTATAAACAATCAAAGTATTAGCAAAGATCATTAATCTAAAAAATTATCTTATAATTTGATGCGTTTGGCCTTTTGATCACTAGTTTTTTATTTAACGGCTAAAATCATTTCATGCTAAATTAACTATGATAATGATGTCCGATTGAGATAAAATTTTGATAGTATGCTACAAATATCACTAAAATTATTTTTATAAATTTTTGAATCCATCAATAATCTTTATCTATCAAATCATCATGCGATAATTTATGACCATCGAAATCAAATTTTATTAATCGACATAGCTAGGGCAACATGATCGAGGTACACTTTTATAACGAAAATCTAATAATAATTATTTAAATAATGAATGATAAAGATAAATTTTAAATTCTAAAATTATATCAATAAACTATTTATAAAAAAAATTATTAAAATGACTCAATATTTGCCTACGCTCTTAATTGCATAAATAATGAATGCTACAAATAAGAAAATTACCTATAAAAACTAATAATAATTGGCCTTATTGCCTATGTTAGCTTAGCATCAATAAATTATTTATAAAAATTAAATAAATTAATTAAAAAAAAATTATCGATATTAAATAAGCATCGATAATAAGCCTAATTACCTATGAAAGAATTAAGTATGGATAATTAGACTTATTACCTACGCTAACTTATTATCAATAAATTATTTATAAAAATAAAAAAAATTAATTAAAAAAATATTTGTCGACGTTAGTTTAGCATAGGAAATAAGTCTAATTACCTACGTAAAACTTAAACGTAGGCAATTGGCCTTATTGCCTACATTAGCTTAGCATCGATAAATTATTTATAAAAATAAAATAAATTAATTAAAAAATATATTTATCGATGTTAAATAAGCATCAGTAATAACCTAATTACCTATGAAAGAATTAAGCATAGATAATTAGACTTATTACCTACGCTAACTTACCGTTGATAAATTATTTATAAAAATAAAAAATTAATAAAAAAGAAAAATATTTATCAATATTAGTTTAATGTAGTAAATAAGACTAATTACCTACATAAAAGTTAAATGTAGGTAATTTGCTTTATTGCCTACGTCAGCTTAGCATCGATAAATTATTTATAAAAATAAAATAAATTAATCAAAAAAAATATTTATCGATGTTAAATAAGCATCGACAATAAGCCTAATTACTTACGAAAGAATTAAGCATGGATAATTATCTTTTTACCTATGCTAATTTATCATCGATAAATATTTATCAAATATTAAAAATTAAGATCATCCATTATCGATGCTATTATTTAAATGCCGATGCTACTTTTACGTGGCTAATTATGTTTTGTGATGTTTAATTTATAGCATAGCTAATTATGCCAATTTTATCGATATTTATGATTTTATGCAGCTATTTATCCTCTTTACCTATACAAAATTTTTTGTAGGTAAATATTGCATCGGCAAAATCTCTATTTCTTATAGTGTATTCTATAAGAATTATGAAAATAAGAAGAAAAAAATATTATATGATAATTTTTTTGATATTTACTCTTAAAAATAAGGAGAGAAATATTTATTTATTAAACATTATCTAATTAGCCTTGATTGAAAATTTTAATTAATTTGAATTAAGAAAAATAAATTTTTATTATTTTATGATCTTCTTAACTTAAGCCTTTACGTAATTATTCAGTTTAATTTGATTGATTTGATTGTCATATCATTTTTGATAACTAATTAGAGTTAATTTTTTTTAAATAAATTAATTTTGTCTAATTGATTTTGCTCTAAACAAATTGAAATTTGAAACTCATAATGATAATTATTTCACATGTCAATTTCATAAATTTTGGAGCTGGGTTGAATTTATAACAATTTTTCACTCAAAGAAATGAATGTTATAATTGATATCATTTGAATCTTCTTACAAATCATTTGAATTTATAAAGATTTCATGTATTTTTTTTATGCATTGAGTAAATCTTTATAAAATTATTTTTACTCTGATACTATCTTTGATATATTTGCGATACATAGCTTTTCTAAATTTAATTGATAGATTTCTATTAAGAAAAGAAAAGAATGAATTTTGAGGAAAATTATATGCTTGATTTCATGGTCAAATTTTTTGAAAAGCTCTATTCCTCTAAAAGCTTAAAAGTGCATATTTGAAAATCTGACTAAAAAATCATATTCATTCGAAAAGAAAGAGAATCTTTAATATTTAACTTCAAACTAATTTTTTTTAATATATATTAATATATATATAAATATATAAAGAAGAGATGATTTCTTTAATTTGATTTTATGAATTTAATATATCTCTTAATTTAATATCTTGATGTTGATTTTGATGATATTTTTTTATTCTTTTTCATGAGCTTTTTGATGCTATCAAAAAAGGGAAGAAGAATTATTGAGTATATGCTATGCTTGAGCCTATAATACATTTTGTGGAGCTTTTTGAAAATCTTTTAAAATTTATGAATCCAAGTTTAAGTTAAATGAGAGCCTTCATGAAGTGTGTACTTATATTTATATGTATTATCACTTTATGATTTATACTAGCCAATTTATTGAAATACATCAAATTTTATTTCTATGCATATACTCAAAGTTTTGCCATTATCAAAAAAAAGAAGATTGTTAACTCCATGATTGATTTTGATGATCGTCAAATTTTGAGTATTTAAGTATTTTCAAAAGTGGATGTAGATCTTTTCATGTATTCAAATTCAAAAAATTAATCCAAGAAAAAATTCACACAAAAATCATCAAGTCAAGAGCTTCAAGAAAATTAAATTAATAAAGATCCTTGAAGAAAGATAAAATCATAATTTTATCAAGTTAGAAGAAAATATGTTTTGAAAGTCTCAAGAGCAACTAGAAAAAAATTTCGATCTTTTGTAGGCGATTTCACATTTTTTGGATGTCAAATTTGAAAGAAAATCAAGTTTTAGCAAAAAAGTCAATCCTAGATCATCCTCTTTTGAAATGGGCAACTTAGCACGTTTTGGCACATTGTTTTTGTGTGGCCTAACAAAAGGATCAATTCCTAGTGAAAAGATCGATCCATGGATCGACCTCTATTGTATAAAAATAAAAAATAGAAGCTGAATTTTTTAGTACAGTTCAAGTACTGACACCTAAGCACAAGATGTCGATCCCAGATCACAAGATGTCGATCCCAGATCAAAAAGTGTCGACTCCTACAGAAAAAATATCGATCCCAATATCGGGATAGGCTGTAATAGCTAGTTTTTTGTACTTTTTCAATGGATCATTTATTGAGAATGTATCCCAAAGCCAATCATCAGTCTATTAATGGTTGGACCATATATTTATAATTATATATAAATTATAAATTAATAAAAATTATTTTGGTATTTTCATCATAAATTCTATTGTCTTCTAATGAACTTCTGTGTTGTGATGAAGTCCTTAGGACTATCTAAATTCGGCAAAGAAAGATACGTTGTTACTTAGGACGATAATATTTATCAAGTATAGATTATTGTGTGTCATATAAATTGATTGTTCTCATAACCAAGGAGTGTTGAGACACTAATATGGCATGCAAGTGAGATGTATGGATACATCTACACTGAACATGATCAACTTTGAAACTTTTCTCCTGTCAAGATTAGCTTCGATGAAATATGGATATAAATATTCCTCCGACCTGAGATCACCACAGTGACTTCCAAACAACTCACTATATTTTGATGTCGGACTATCTGAATTTTTAATTCAATGATGGAAGGTTTCTGAGCACGGTCAAGTACTTGTGGAGTCGGTGCGTGTATCAAGATGGGATTGACCACTCCTGATTTCAAGAGTTGTGTTCAATTATGTTTCAATTTAGCAAAACCTTGATCAGGATAGTCTTAGTGAGGAGTCACAGGACTAATTACTTTGAGATACGACATGGATGTATTTTCTAGGATTGATAGTCTAATCCTGAGTCATCTATTACACAGAGATCATAGGGATAAATTATACGGTAATCATATTCGTGTAGTTTTAGAATGTTGCGATTATGATTATTCGACCTATCTAGATGTCAGATACCATTGCTAGATGGTCACTTCGATTAGTATAGAAATTAATTTCTGTACTACTGACTTAGGTTCAGACCTATGGGGTCATATACATTAGGAGTTCCTATCTGATCTGATGTCTGATCAAGAGTCCCATTGGTCTGAGACTCTGTGGTCAAGAGTTTCACTGGACTGAAACTCTATGATAAAAAATCCTACTAGATTGGGACTCTGAGTCCTACTGGTCTGCGACTCTCTGATCATGAGTTCTGATAATCTAGGACACTATGGTCAAGAGTCCCACTGGACTGAAACTCTATGACTAAGAGTCCTAGTGGACTGGACTCTGAGTCCTACTCATCTAGGACTCTCTGAATAAGAGTTTCACTAGTCTGTGACTGTATGATCATGAGTTTGATTCATTTGAGATACTGGGTTCAAGAGTCCCATTGATTTAGAACTCTTCAAGAGTTTCATGTTGATAGGACTCTGTTGTCCAATAACCTATTCGATTGGGACTCAGATATTTTTAGAGAATTAATTTATAATTTGATTGTTGATTAACTCAATTTGATTGAGCGATGAGAATTCAATCAAGTTCGATTGAATTTGATTTGATTGAATTTGACCCGATCAGATCATGAGATGACCTAATCGCTATGAAAGTTTTGATCCTAATTTGATCAGAACGTAGATCTAATTAATTTTTAATTTAATTAAAATTTTATTAAATTAGGCTAAGCCTAATTTGGTTAGATTTAATCTAATTTAATTAGATCTAAATTAATTGATTTGGTTGAAATCAATTAGGACCAAGTCAAATGAAGTTTGAATTCAAATTCTCCCATGCGCCCATCATTTTTAACTTTTCCACTCTGCTTCCCATGCCCTTCCTTTTGTTTGTCGAATATTTTTTGAGAAATAAAAATATGCATATAGAAGGAGAGTCCTTCTACGTGTTAAATACAAGGGAGGGGGCATTGGATAAGGATAAGAGGCTCATTTGATTTTTGAAATCAAGTAAGTGGTTAAAACCTCTCAACCACTTGATTTTTATTATTTTTTATGTAGTTTTCTCATGGTATTTACATTAATAAATTATGAGAATTTTTGTGTGTGTAGAAGAAGAGGTTAGAATTATGTGGTAAAAATTTTAGAATATTTGGGCATCAGTTCTAGGCAAAAAAAAAATCTTGGAGTAAAGATGAATAGGATCCTATAGCACTTTTTTTTTCCTTTATGCCTCTCTTTTCTTGTAATTTTTACCTCTAAGAATATCCGATTTTTAGATATGATCTAAATAGATTATAGATCTAAAAGTTATCTTTTCATAAAAACTTATTTCATGAAAAAACTCCATATAAAGAGGGCGTGATAGGATTTTTAGTGTGTCAGGATTTTTGGGCTGAGTGAAATCCTAGATTTGGAAATCTGGGTTCGGATGGAGATATCGAGTGCTGTGAGCATCGGATCGCCCCCAAATTTGAAACACATCTTCATAATCCTTCAATATTTATGTTTTAATTTTTAAAATATCTAAAAAATTAAAAAATATAAATCGATCAGATCGATTGTGATCAGCCATCGAAGGCTCCGACGATGAGCTAGCACTCTAGTGGGACTGATCGGGATCAAGAGCTCCGTATGGACCAACCGTAGAGGTCAGACATATATATAGCTGTGACGTGATATCAAAGCATTATTAGGTAGACTCAGATTATGGTGATCGACTATTTGTAAAAAAATATTATGTTCTAAACACGTAGATGTAGTAAATAATTTATTATATAGTTTTATTTTTAGATCTATTGATGTATGCATGCATATTATGTTTAGATCCTAATGTGTAAGATTAAATAATCTGATATGATTAGTAGATAATTAATTAGATTAATTATTTTCACTACATCATTGCTATTTTTGAAATATTTTTTAAAAGTAGCATGGCAAATCCTGCACTATTTTCTTCAAATGGTATCAAAGCAAGATTCTTTAAACATGATGTTGATGCAGAATCTGGTCGTCGTCGAAATCAGCTAGAGCGAAGGTGGACGAGGTCATCACCGAAGACCTACAAAATAAAGTTTCGTTCGGAGTCGGTGGGGGGTGGCTCCAGCAGGACCCTCCGATGATTAAGTTAGCTCTGGCCAATAAGAATAAAGTGCTTAGGAATGAGTTCCACAGAGCTTAGAGAAGAAGATGAGAGCTTAGAACTTAGGGTTAGCATATCTAGAGGATCCTTTTTATAGGCGGAGCTTGATGGTGATAGCTGTAGCCACATGTTGGTGGGCCATTCAAGGTCCGATGGAGTCAGTTCCAGGGGAAGGTGCCGTCTATAGCGCTCCCTGCAATGGATTGATGGTGACAGCCATCGTCGTCTAATAGTGGGTCACTATCGGTTGCGATGGACTGATGGTGATGGCTATAGCTGTCTTGATACTAAGCCGCTCGAGGTCGAATGAAGAATTGAAGGGCTTTGATGGAGTTCGGACTCCTGAAAAGAAAGCTCAGAAGGAGTTCGGCTCCCATAAGCGTCTGGCTGGAGGTGTGCGACTAAGGCTCAATCGCTGGAGAGTTCGGTAGAAGCTCGATCGATCGAAGGGAGTGTCTGGGAGAAGTCCGACTTCTGAAGAAGTTCGATCGAAGGAGAAGCTTAGAGGGAGTTCGGCTCCTGCAGGTGCCTGGCTGGAGGAGCGCGGAGAGAGTTTGGCTCTTGCGGGAGCTCGATTGAAGCTCGGCCGCTGAGAAGTTCGGCTAAAGTTCGACCGCTGAGAGTCTGAAGAAGCTCGACCGCTAAGCAGTTCGATCGATTGTAGGAGTTCGACCAAGACCCATCCGCTGAAGCTCTTTCATGGCTATCGACTGCATCAAGTTGAGCACCGAACTGAACTTCAGCAGGAGTGGGGTTTACCCTCAACAATAGTCTCCCCCACTCTCGAGCTCGAAACTCGAAGAAAGGAAGTGCAGAAAAGGCAATTGCTGAAGTCCTCTTCTGCACTCTGTGCTGGTTCAGATTGAAGCTCGGGGGGAGATCTCATCTCCAGTCGAAGTTGGTGTCGAAATTGAAGCTCGGGGGAGATCTCATCTTCAGTCGAGATTGAAGTAGATCTCATCTCATGTGGTCGAGGTCGGAGGTTGAGCTTCTTAGGGGGGTGATATTGTCTTCAGCAATCGAGACTGACTTGGGGGAGATCTCCTCTCCTGCAGCCATAGTTAATACGGGCGCTCGAAAGAGATCTGATCTCTAATTGAGGTTGACGCGGTCGCTCAGGAGAGATCTCATATCTAGGCGAGATTGTCTTCGATCTTATCTCTGGCCGAGGTTGGCTCGGGCGCTCGAAAGAGATCTTATCTCTAGTCGAGATTGTTGCAGATCGAAAGAGATCTTATCTCTAGCTGAGGTTGACCCAATCACTCATCTCTAGCCGAGGTTGTTACGATCGCTCGGGGGAGATCTTATCTCCTACAGTCGAGGTTGCCTTGAGGGAGATCTTATCTCCTACAGTCGAGGTTGATGCGGGCGCTCGGGGGAGATCTTATCTCCTGCAGTCGAGTTTGCCTTGGGGGAGATCTTATCTCCTACAGCTGAAGTTGGCCCAAACTCTCGGGGGAGATCTTATCTCCTGTGATCGAGGTTGCCTCGTGGAAGATCTTATCTCCTGCAATCGAAGTTGATGCGGGCGCTCGAGGGAGATCTTATCTCCTGGAGCCGAGTTTGCCTCGGGGGAGATCTTATCTCCTACAGTCGAAGTTGATGCAGGCGCTCAGGGGAGATCTTATCTTCTGGAGCTGAGTTTGCCTCGGGAGAGATCTTATCTCCTGTAGCCGAGGTTGATGCGGGCACTCGGGGGAGATCTTATCTCCTGCAGTCGAGTTTGCCTCAGGGGAGATCTTGTCTCCTACAGCCAAAGTTGGCTCAGACCCTCGAGGGAGATCTTATCTTCTGCGGTCGAGGTTGCCTCGGAGGAGATCTTATCTCCTACGGTCGAGGTTGCCTCGGGGGAGATCTTATCTCCTGCACCCGAGGTTGCCTCGAAGGAGATCTTGTCTCCTGCAGTCGAGGTTGATGCGGGCGCTTGTGGGAGATCTTATCTCCTACGGCCAAGTTTGCCTCGAAAGAGATCTTATCTCCTACAGCCGAAGTTTGCTCAGACCCTCGGGGGAGATCTTATCTCCTGCGGCTGAGGTTATCTCGGTCGTTCGGGAGAGATCTTATCTCTAGCCGAGGTTGTCGCTCGAAAGATATCTCATCTCTGACCGAGGTTGTCTCGGTCACTCGGAAGAGATCTTATCTCTGGCCAAGGTTGATGCTATCGCTCGGAGAGAGATCTTATCTCTGACCGAGATTATCTCGGTCGCTCGAAAGAGATCTTATCTCTAGCCGAGGTTGTCGCTCGGAAGAGATCTCATCTCTGGCCAAGGTTGTCTCAGTCGCTCAGGAGAGATCTTATCTCTAATCGAGGTTATCGCTCGGAAGAGATCTCATCTCTGGCTGAGGTTGTCTCGATTGCTCGGAAGAGATCTTATCTCTGGCCGAGGTTGACGCTGTCACTCGGAAGAGATCTTATCTCTAGCCGAAGTTGTCGCTTGGGAGAGATCTTATCTCTGATCGAGGTTGAAGGTCTTTGACCTGTCCGTGTTAGGATGAGGTTCTCCTCTTGTTCCTAACATGGCGACTATTAACTGCTTCTTTTTCTGTCATCACATAGTTTCCGCGCTCAGAAATAATATTATTGAAAGAAAAGAATTTTATTGAAAGGAAGTTACTGGCAATGCATTTCCGAATTTTTTGTGTTTCAAGATCGTGGTAGCGTTGTTCCTCCATGTTTCTTCAGGCGGATGACCTTTTCTATCTCATACTGGCCTCCTCAATTTGGAGCATGCTTCTTTTGGCTTTGACGTTGGAAGGTGATGAATCGCTGATGTACCAAGCTACTCCCCGGGGTAACGTTGATGATGCCATGAGGCGGCCGACCTTGTCGTTTCTGGTTATGGCAGTGCCCTTGGCCGATCTTTTCCTACTTTAGGCTAGCATCGAAGGAATTTATCTAGCCACCCCTTTCTGATATGCTCCTCAATTTTGTCTCGAAGCTGGATGCATTCCTCAGTGTCGTGACCATGGTCGCAATGGTAGAGGCAGTACTTGCTTCAATCGCACTTGTTTGGGGGAGACCATAACCCTTCTGGTCTTGGCAGCTGGTTCTTAACTTCGATGAGAATCTAAGTTCGAGGAGCATTGAGGGAGGCATAGTCATGGAATCTTTCGGAAGAAGGGCTTCTTCGTGCCCCTCTGTCGGAGCTTCCTTGGTGGTGAGCTCGAGGAGTTCGGGCCCACCTGCTCCCGAAGGAAGTCCGTGAGTGCGGTCGAACTTCGCTCGGCTCTCCATCGATGGTGGGTCTATTATACTCGTCTGTCGGCCGCTCCCTTAAGGCTTCTTCATCCTTCAACTTGAAGGCTTCTTCCGCACGGGCATATCTCTTGGCCTGAGCCAGCATATCGATGAAGTTCCTAGGATACTTTTTTTTTAGGGAGAACAGCAAGTCATTTTTCTGAAGGCCGCCCTTGAGTGCGGCCATCACAATAGACTAGTCCAGGTCCCAGACCTCCAATGCCATGGCGTTAAATCGGATGACGTAAGCTCGGATGGATTTCTCCTACTTTTGCTTGACGTTCATCAGAAAATCCGAACCTCGACGCGAACGTCGGCTGCTGATGAAGTGAGCCACGAACTGACGGCTCATCTGATCAAAAGAAAAGATCGTACTCGATTTCAACATCGAGTACCGATTTTTTGCTGCTCCTTTTAAGGTAGATGGGAAGGCTCGATACAGTATGGCGTCTGAAGCATCGTGGAGTAGCATCATGGTTCGAAAGGCCTCCATGGAGTAGCATCATGATCCGGAAGGCCTTCAGATGATCAACCAGATCAGAGGTTCCATCGTAGCTTTCAAGTTGAGGAAGCTTGAAGTTCGATGGGATGGGCTCTTGTATAATCTAGAGGGAGAAAGGGGGATCGGCGCGGACGTCAGCATGATGAGCCGGGGCGACATGGCCGAGCTCTTCAATCCATCGGTCCATCTTCCGCAGTCTGTGATCAAGGGCGTCGTCCTGGTTGCAGATCTTGGAGGATTTTCAGCTACAAATGGAAAAGATCTCCTCCAGAGGAGAACCATGATCCAAACACGGATCTCCGACTCTCTATATTTCTTTCAAGGGGCAGCGGATACACCGACCCGAGTACCCTTCCTTGGGGTCGATTTTCGACATCCAGATGGCGAATTTCTTAGTGGAGTTACCGCCAGAGGCTGCTGCATAGCCCGCATTGCATCCGTGAGGCCATGGATCTATCGGACAAGCAAGTTGAACTGCTCCACATCTACCGTGGGTACAGGTGGAACCTGAGTTGCCGGGGCTGAAGCAGGAGCAGATGGATCTGGTGCGGAGGCCGTCGATCGTCGAGTCAAAGCTATCTTGAGAGACATTTTCTCTTCAAAAAAGAACTCTAGAGAGGAAGAAGAGAGATCTTTGGAGAGGAGAGAGAGAGATCATCGTCGAGCACTCCTTTAAGAATAAGGAGACCTCGGAGGTTCAGTGCCCTTCCTCTAGCGCCATTCTATTGATGCAGAATCTGGTCATCGTCAAAATCAGCTGGAGCGGAGGTGGACGAGGTCACCGTCGGAGACCTACAAAATAAAGTTCCGTCCGGAGTTGGTGGGGGTGGCTCCAGCAGGATCCTCCGATGATCAAGTCAGCTCTGGCCAACAGGAATGGAGTGCTCAGAAATGAGTTCCACAGAGCTTAGAGAAGAAGATAAGAGCTTAGAGCTTAGGGTTAGCATATCTGGAGGATCCTTTTTATAGGCGAAGCTTGATGGTGATAGCTGTAGCCGCATGCTGGTGGACCGCTCGAGGTCCAACGGAGTCAGTCCCAGGGGAAGGCACCGTCTGCAGTGCTTCCTGCAATGGATTGATGGTGACAGCCATCGTCGTCTGATAGCGGATCGCTGTCGGTTGCGGCAAACTGATAATGATGGCTGCAGCTATCTTGATACTAAGCCGCTAGGGACCGAATGAAGGGTTGAAGGGCTTTGACGAAGTTCGGACACCAAAAGAGGAAGCTCGAAAGGAGTTCGGCTTCCGTAGGCGTCTGGCTAGAGGTGTGCTGCTAAGGCTCAATCACTGAAAAGTTTGGTAGGAGCTTGACCGATCGAAGGGGGTGTCTGGGAGGAGTCTGGCTCTTGAAGAAATTCGATCGAAGGGAAAGCTTGGAGGAAGTTTGGCTTCCGTAGGTGCCTGGCTGGAGGAGCGCAGAGAGAGTTCGGCTCTTACGGGAGCCTGATTGAAGCTCGACCGCTGAGGAGTTCGGCTAAAGCCCGACCACTGAGAGTCCAAAGGAGCTCGACCGCTAAGCAGTTCGATCGGCTGTAGGAGTTCGGCCAAGATCCGTCCGCTGAAGCTCTTCCGTGGCTA
The DNA here is from genome assembly GCA_006176705.1 of Cocos nucifera. Taxonomy (NCBI): domain Eukaryota; kingdom Viridiplantae; phylum Streptophyta; class Magnoliopsida; order Arecales; family Arecaceae; genus Cocos; species Cocos nucifera. Next base: position 1,711,243 of record QRFJ01000172.1, read on the forward strand.
CCGACCGCATCAGGCTGAGCACCGAACTGGACTTCGACAGAAACGGAATTTACCCCCAATACATGATATGCTTACATATTTAGATTAATAATTTAGATTTAATCTAAATATTAATCTAATAATTAGAATAATTAGATCTAAAAAATTAAAATTTAGATCGCACGAATCGTAGATTGTCCTGCTGTACGGTTTATCCTCTATAGTGAAAAGATTATCCTGGTACGTTGCTGATCTATATCGTTAATAATAAAATTACTAAATTTGATCTAATATTTTTATGATTTAATTATATTAGATTTTAATCTAATTTATGATCATGAATGCATAATTAGATAAAATTTGATTCATGATTTGATGATTATGTAGTGTACATAGTTTCAGATTAAATCCTGTAACTAGTGTTGTTTTTGAATTGAGATGATTTAATTTTAAAATGAATCAACTCAATTGATGAACAATACTGAGTTATAAAAAATCTTTTAAAATTAAAAATATTTTTAAAATGCCGAATCCTAATCCTTAGCCCATAAACTTAATTAAAAATTAAGTATAATGATTTAGTATCTAGAATTATAAACTAAGGCTCTAAGTCATTAATCATAACTTTATGAATTATTGGGTTAGCTGAATTAGATCCATAAATTAGATTAGATCTAAGGTTATTTAAAATATGGACTAATTTAGAGTAATTAATCAAATCTCATTAAATATTAATTTAGATTAGGTCAAGAACTCTATAGACTCAATTACAATAGTTGTAGTTAGTCAAGTCCATGCCTTTAACAAGGACCAAATGGACTTTATTCAAGGCTACATGGTCGAATCCAAAATTACTAGGTTGGTCAAATTAAAACTAATGAACCGGATGGTGTCTAAAGTAAGTTTAGCAGTTTGATCAGTGATTTTTAATTGGAAGCTATTCACACTGATTCGATCTTTGACAAGTTAATGGCATATTTCTTCCACTGATCTTGCTTATCTGGCCATCCTGATGAGTTCGATTTTGATTAGATCACTTGGTGATTCGGGCTCACCCATGTCTATTAGGTAAATCAGTCTGACTGATTTAGGTGCTCCTAATGCCAACTTAGATTAGATTCTTTTCTGACTTGGTAAAGTCAGTGAAAGAATCAAAATTGGCTTGCTGAATTTTTTTTAAATTGATTAACTAAATCCTCTAAAATTATTAGATCCTTAAAAGTAAAATAGTTATATAGATAACTAAATTATAGCCTTCCATTAAGTTGAGTGATAATGGATTCATTAGTATAATGATCATTGAAGGCCCTAAGGTCTGGTGATTATTGACTAATGAAATTATCATTCATAAAATGATAATTTGATTAAGTCTTTCTGATGGTGGTTAGGTTGGTCGACCAAAGTTGGGTCTGATCATTTATTGGTTAGATAAGACCAAATATGGTCATGTTAATAATTGGACCTAACCAAATCTTTTTCAGTGGAGGCCAAAGCCTACTGATTAGGTCTATGGGATAAAATCAATATTACTAAAAGTTATTTAGAGAAATAATTAATTTTAAATCTACCCATAGGTACATATAGGTTAACCAACCAAAGTTGGGCTCATGTGTAGTCTATGTGAATTCTAGTACCCACTAAGAAATTAGAGTAATTTCTCGAATTGAAGGTAGAGTCTACCAATTCGTATAAAATAGTGGAAGGACCTTTAGACTGAAATCCATGTCTTTAGAATTAATAATTCATATACTAATTAGGTTTGGTTTTTCTTTTTATGTAGACATGGCCACTAACCTATCACTTCGGTCATTGTTAGATCATGACAAATTAATAGGACCTAACTACGATAGCTGGTATCATAAGTTGAAAATCATTCTAGAGCATGAGTGGATCTTTTATGTGGTAATAGATCGAGCACCTGAGGAGCCAGCTCCAAATGCTAAGAAAGCGGTCCGAGATACTTATCTAAAGTGGCTCAATGACTGCACCATCGTTCGATATATAATGCTGGGGGCAATGAATGACGAGTTCAGCCACAGGTTTGAAAATGCCCAGCCATAGGAGATACTTCAAATATTGACTTTTAGCATGCCAAACGATGTTGAAAGGCATAAAATAAGTTGTACCATTTTCAACGCTCGGATGAGGGATGGGGCCTCAATCACCAATCATGTATTGTACATGATTGAGATGATTGAGCGTCTTAGCAAGTTCGGCTTTTCCCTGCACGAGTAGCTTGGTAAGGATGCAATCCTTAATTCTTTGTCCAAGTCCTTCCTCTCCTTTCTAACTTATTTTAGAATGATAAAGCCTGCAGTGAACTACCACGGCTTGTTGGGGTTGCTGTAGAATTTTGAGAAGGATCACCAACTCCATAAGGAGATGATGAATGTAGTGGGAGGGTCTTCTTTTGGTCGTCGACCCTTTAAGAAAGGAAAGAAGAATAAAAAGAAGAAAAACAAGAAGGTGTAGCCACATACTGGGATGACTGTACAGGGTCAGACCAAGAAGCGCAAGCCTAATCAAAGCCAGATAGAGTGCTTCTTCTACAAGAAGCAAGGGCACTGAAAGAAAAACTGTTCTCTGTATATTTACCTTCCTAGATCCGAAGATGTCGAGGAAGAAGTAAGTAATTGCTGGGCAAGATAATTATATGATAACATCTTATAATTTTTTCTTATTTGATTCTACTGCTTGGGTATTAGATACTGTAAGCCCTTATCATATTTGTAATTCTATGCAGGACTTGCAGATCAATAGAAGATTTGATCAAGATGAGAGGTTTCTGAATGTTAGAGATGGAAGATAAGTTTTAATTCTAGCTTTAGAAATCATGAACTTTGTAATCAATTCAAATAAAGTTATTCTTAATGAATGTCATTATTGTCCAACTTTCTTATTGAATGTCATTTCTGTAGGTCTTATGGCCATGAATGATTTTGAAATATCAATAAAAAAAAAAATTTATAATATCATTTTAAATGGTGTTATAATTTTGATTGGATAATTAAATAATAGAATTTATTTACTTTCTATACCTATTATCGTGGTTCCATCCTCCAGTAAATGTCCTAAAATTAGTGATGTATCTGATGTCTACCTTTGGCACTATAGATTCGATCATATTAATAAGAATAGAATTAATAGGTTAGCTCAAGAAAGAATTCTTGAGATTAGTGATTGTGAGTCACTTCCGACCTGTGAGTCCCATCTTCTTAGTAAGATGACCAAGTCATCTTTTACTAGAAAAGATGAACGAGCCACTAAACTCTTGAGTTTAGTACATTCGGATGTATGTGGACCCATGAGCTCAAGTGCTAGAAGTGGATATTTCTACTTCATAACCTTTACAGATGATCTATCGAGGTATGGGTATGTCTATTTAATGAAGCATAAGTCGGAGTTGTTTAAAATGTTCAAACTATTTCGAAATGAGGTAGAAAAGCAAACTGGAAAGCGTATTAAAACTCTTCGGTCTGACCAAGGGGGTGAGTACCTTTTCAATAAGTTTCTGACATATCTTAGAAAAAATGAGATTTTCTCTCAATGGATCCCTCCTGGAACACTATAATATAATGGTGTGTCTGAAAGGAGAAATCAGACTCTGTTGGACATGGTTCGATTTATGATGGAATTTGCTGATTTATCGATCTTTCTATGGGGATATGCACTCGAGTCAGCTTGTTACATTCTAAATAGGGTTTCGAGTAAATCTGTTAATAAAATACCATATGAAATATGGATAAGGCGTAAGTCAATGCTTTCACACCTTAGAGTTTGGGGGTGTCTGGCCTACGTCAAACGTTTGATGACATATAAGCTTGGACCTAGGTTTGATAAGTATAGTTTTATAGATTACCCAAAAGAAATCAAAGGGTACTACTTCTACCTTGCTGATGAGCAAAAAGTATTTGTCAACCTTAAGACAGTCTTTTTAGAAAAAAAGTTTCTTAGTGAAGGACTAATGCCTCCAAGATTGAACTTGATGAAGTACGATAGGTGAAAGAGCGGACACAAATTGTTGAACCTGAGCTGAATCTGATTAGATCAGACCCAGAACCCATTGTAGAAGCATCCTTAAGGAGATCTGGTAGAGTACCACGTCAACCGAATAGATACTATAATTTTTTGATCCAGGATGAGGATCCTATCGAACTCGATGAGAACGATCATGACCCAATCACCTATATGGATGCAATGCAGAGATCCGACTCTGAGAAATGGTTTAAGGTCATGAAATCTGAGATGAAATCTATGAAGGTCAATGATGTATGGACATTGGTTGACCCATCCGAAGGGATAAAATCTATAGGATGTAAGTGGATCTTTAAAAAAAAAATGCACAGACGAAAAGATGGAGATCTATAAAGTCCATCTAATTACCAAGGGATATTATCAATGTTATGACATTAACTATGATGAGACGTTCTCTCCTATGACAATGCTCAAATTCATTTGGATAATGCTTGCCATAGCTGCCCATCTGAACTATGAAATCTGACAGATGGATATGAAAATAGCTTTTCTTAATGAAAAACTGGATGAAGAGGTGTATATAATACAACCTGAAGATTTTATGTTCATAGATGAGTTTAAGGTGTGTAAGCTTCAGAGGTTCATTTATGGACTAAAGCAGGCATCTCGAAGTTGGAATATACAATTTGATAGAACAATCAAAATGTATGGCTTTGTTAAGAATGAAGAAGAGCCCTGTATATATAAATGGACTAATGGTCCAACAGTAGTATTCTTAGTATTATATGTGGATGATATTCTCTTAATCGAGAATGATGTCCCTACATTATAAGGAATAAAGATTTGGCTGTCATCATAGTTCTTCATGAAAGATTTGAAAGAAGCTTCCTACATCCTAAGGATGAAGATCTATAGAAATAGATCTGAAAGATTGCTTGGATTATCTCAGTCCACATACATTGATACTGTGCTGAAATGGTTCAGCATGAAAAATTTTAAGAAAGGCTATCTATCGATAGACTATAAAATTTGTCTTTCAAAGAGGGATTGTCCAACAATATCTCTAGACAAAGAACGTATGAATAGAATACCATATGCTTCAGCAATGGGTTCTATAATGTATACCATGATATGTACGCGATCAAATGTGGCATACTTACTAGATGTAGTGAGTAGATACCAATCTAATCCAAGGAAGAATCACTGAAAGATTGTTAAAACTATCCTGAAGTATTTAAGAAATACTAAGGACCAGTGGCTTGTATATGGTGAATCAGACTTAAAACTTGTGGGGCTCACAGACTCCAATTTCCAGTCCGATCAAGATGATAGCAAGAGTATGTTAGGATACATATTTATCCTTAATGGTGGGACCGTCTGCTAGAAGAGTTCCAAGCAGCACACTATAGTTGATCAATTTATGAGGTAGAGTATGTCGCTGCATCAGATGTTGCCAAAAAAATGGTGTGGCTAAGAAAATTCATCACCGAGCTTGAAATAGCATCCTCTCTTGATGGTCCAGTTCTGCTCTATTGCGATAGCTCTGGAGCCATTACTCAAGCCAAGGAACCAAAGGCACACCAGTAGATAAAGCATATTCTATGCTGCTACCATCTTGCCGGAGAGATTATGGATTGAGGTGACATCGATCTTCAGAAGATTGATGGAAAGAAGAACCTGACTGATCCATTCACTAAAGCAGTTGTAGTGAAGGAGTTTGATGACTTTAAGTCGAAGATAGGTATTAGATACTGCACCGATTGATTTTAGTCTAAGTGGAAGATTGTTGGAAATGTATTCCAAAGTCAATCATCAGTCTGTTGACAGTTGGACCATATATTTATAATTATATATGAATTATAAATTAATAAAAATTATTTTGATATTTTCACCATAAATTTTGTTGTCTTCTAATGAACTTCTATGTTGTGATGAAGTCCTTAGGACTATCTAGATTCGACAAAGGAGAATTTGTCATTTAGTCCTTAAATAGTTTACGATCAAATGATACGTTGTTACTTGGGATGACAATATTTATCAAGTATAGATCGTTGTGTGTCATATAGATTGATTATCCTCATAATCAAGGAGTATTAAGATACTAATATGGCATGCAAGTGAGATATATGGGTACATTGCACTAAACGTGATCAACTTCGGGACTTTTCTCCTATCAAGATTAGCTTCGATGCAATATGGGTATAAATATTCCTTTGACTTGAGATTACCACGGTGACTTTCAAGCAATTCACTATATTTTGATACCAGACTATCTAAATTTTTAATTCAGTGATGGAAGAATTCTGGGCACAGTCAAGTACTTACGGAGTCGGTATGTATATCAAGATGGGATTGACCACTCCTGATTTCAGAAGCTGTGTTCAATTATATTTTAATTTAGCAAAATCTTAGCTAGGATAGTCTTAGTGAGGAGTCACGGGATTAATTACTTTGAGACACGATATGGATGTATTTTCTAGGATTAATAGTCTAATCTTGAGTCATCTATTACACAAAGGTTATAGGGATGAATTATACGATAACCATATTCGCGTAGGTTCTGAATGTTGTGATTATGATTATTCAACCTATCCGAATGTCGGGTACCATTACTAGATGGTCACTTTGATTAGTATAGAAATTAATTTCTGTGCTACCAGCTTAAGTTCGGACCTACGGAGTCACGCACATTAGGAGTTCCTATCTGATCTGATGTCTGATCAAGAGTTCCATTAATCTAGAACTCTGTAGTCAAAAGTCCCACTAGACTAGGACTCTATGATCAAAAATTTTATTGAACTGAGACTTTGAGTCCTACTGGTCTGGAACTATCTGATCATGAGTCCTAATAATCTAGGACACTGTGGTCAAGAGTTTCACTGGACTGAAACTCTATGATCAAGAGTCCTACTCATCTGAGACTCTGAGTTCTACTCGTCTGAAATTTTTTGATTAAGAGTTTCACTAGTCTGAGACTCTATGATCACGAGTTTGATTTATTTGGGATACTGGGTTTAAAAGTCCCACTGATTTAAGATTCTTCAAGAGTTTCATGTTAATAGGACTCTGTTATCCAGTAATCCATTCGATTTGAACTCAGATATTTTTGAAGGATTAATTAGCAATTTGATTATTGATTAACTTAATTTGATTGAGTGATGAGGATTCGATCAAGTCTGATTGAATTTGATTTAATTAGATTTGATCCGATCAGATCTTGAGATGACCTAATCGCTATGGGAGTTTTGACCCTGATTTGATCAAAATGTAGATCTAATTAATTTCTAATTTGATTAAAATTTTATTAGATTAGGCTAAGCCTAATTTGGTTGGGTTTAACTTGATTTAATTGGGTCTAAATTAATTGGTTTGATTGAAATCAATCAGGACCAAGTCAAATGAAGTTTGAATTCAAATTCTCCCATGCGCCCATCATTTTTGACTTTTCCACTCTGCTTCCCACGCCCTCCCTTTTGTTTATCGAATACTTTTTAAGAAATAAAAATATACACATAGAAGGAGAGTCCTTCTACATGTTAAACATAAAGGAGGAGGCATTGGATAAGGATAAGAGGCTCATTTAATTTTTGAAATCAAGTGAGTGGTTAAAACCTCTCGATCACTTGATCCTTATCATTTTTTATATGATTTTCTTATGGTATTTATGTCAATAAATTATGAGAATTTTTGTGTGTATAGAAGAATGGGTTACCATTATGTGGTAAAAATTTTAGAGTATTTGGGCATCAGTTCCAGGAAAAAAAAAATCTTGGAGTGAAGATGAACAAGATCCTATAGCACTTTTCTTTTCCTTTATGCCTCTCTTCTCTTATGATTTTTGTTTCTAAGGATATTCTATTTTTAGATATGATCTAACTAAAAATTATAGATCTGAAAGTTATCTTTTCATAAAAACTTATTTCATGAAAAAACTCTATACAGAGAGGGCGTGATAGGATTTTTAGTGTGTCAGGCTTTTTTGGGTCGAGTGAAATCCTAGATTTGGAAATCTGGGTTCAGGTGGAGAAATCGAGTGCTGTGAGCATCGAATCATCACCAAATTTAAAACACATCTTTATCATTCTCCAATATTTATATTCTAATTTTTTAGAATATCTAAGAAATTAAAAAGTATACGATCGATCGTGATCAACCATCAAAAGCTTCAATGAGGAGATAGCACTTCAGTGGGGCTGATCAGGATCAGAAGCTCCGTGTGGACCAACCGTAGAGGTCGGACATGTGTGCAGCTATGATGTGATACTAGAGCATTATCTGGTGGAATCAGATTTTGATGATTGACTATCTATAAAAAGGTATTGTATTCTGAACACGTAGATGTAGTAAATAGTTTATTACATAATTTTATTTTCAAATCTATTGATGTATACATGCATATTATGTTTAGATCCTACTATGTAGGGTTAAATAATCTGATATGATTAGTAAATAATTAATTAAATTAATTATTTTTTGCTGTATCATTGCTACTTTTAAAATTTTTTGAAAGTAGCATGGCAAACCCTGCACTATTTTCTTCATGCTAGCCTTTGCATGATAGTGGTCTGAGGATCCATTCCTTACTGATGAGGAAGGAGGCTCTGATTGCTAAACATGTGGCTAAATTCCTGATCCAGCAAAACTATTTATGGAGCAAGATGATGCAAGCTTACTATGGTGGGTAGAGCCATGATACTTCTATTTAGGCTACTCGGGACTGCTCTTTCATCTAGAAGGAGATTTGTGCCCAGGAGCCCGGTGTTATGGACCAAATCAGATGCTTGATTAGAGATGGTCGCTCAGTGGAGGTGATCCAGAATGTCTGGGTTTCGAGCATTCCTCTATCCCGTTGGCTAACCCTTGTCAGCAATGAGGTGAGGACCATATGAGAGTATCTAACGTCGTCACTACCGATAGTTCCTATTGGAGAGCTCAGGGGATCACTCGACTCTTTAGGATCTCACTCGAGGAGCAGATCCTGGCCATCCCGATTCCAGTGCACCCTACTCAGGATGCAAGGGTCTGGGGTAACTCTTGCTACTTGAAGGTCCCCTTGAGGGACCTTTCCTGTATGTATGGACCCATGTCTTCTATGAGGATCGATGCTACTTAGATCTGGAGAGTTGCAGCTCATCCTAAAGTGAGGATTTTTCTTTGAAAACTTTCCTAGAATTAGCTTCCCACTCGAACACTTCTTAGGAATAGAGGCATGAAGATTCTGACCTTGTGTCCAGTCTGCAAGATGGAGGATGAATCTACGGAGCATGTTATCCTGTGCTATCCTAGGGCAAGGGTCACATGGAGACAAATAGGTGCTCACCTACGGGAGATGAGTATTGATCCATGGTTGGTGTCCTTCCTTAACCTGATTCGTCAAAGTTTGATTGACAGGATGACCACTATTGATGGGCGCATGGCTTATATTGCTTACCAGATTTGGTTGTCTAGAAACAACCTCGTCTTCAACAATGAGGTAACTCCTACCCGTCAGGTTTTGGAGAGAGCTATCTATCTAGCTCAAGAGTACTGCCAGCTTGATTCTACCACTCCATCCCTTGACATCTTCGATCTCTGGAGCTTCCTGGCTGCCTCGATAATGACCCATTCTATCCATCTCCTAGGAGCCCCCACCCTCGGGATTTGTTAAGATCAACTTTGATGGTAATGTCAAAGACAAGAGGTGCTGAGATCACGCACATCGGACTGGATCGATCTAGGCTTGAATTTTAATGTCATGCCTCTTTGAGGAAATTCAACAAACACATCACAGGCATAAATAAACAAACATTAAAAAATCAAAATTTACGTGGTTCAGCATAAGGAGCCTACATCCATAGGGAGGAGGAGCAATCCACTAAATAATCCATCCCAAAAATAGGTACAATATAAGATATAAAATATCCAAAATAAAATTACAAGGAAGGCAATAAAGATCCAATCAAATCAAGCAATCTCGGCCTCAGCAATAGATCAAAGGTAAGAGAATACCTGAGATAAAGATTTTTTTTCTCAATCTTGAAGAAAATTAAGATGAAATACCAAAACACCAATCAAGAAATAGGGACATTCGGCCAATGGCACTGGGCATCCGTGAAACTGAGAAGAGAAGATAAACTTCAAGAATCTTCGCACCCAAAAAAAAGAGAATGGAGAAAAGTCGCCCAAAAGCCTTCAGTGCAGAGCTCCAATCAAACAAAAATCAAAGACAAGGAAAATAAGAGCAATAGGAACAAGAGCCAAGAGCTCAAGAAGAAAGAATACCAAAAAAATAGAGCTTCCTATTGCATACACCAAGAGAGAGGCTATGGCCTCCTTTTTAAAGAGAACAAATCCAGCGGCTCTTACAAAAATCATACTTCAATAGAAGAGAAATATCGAGAGAGGCCGGAGACTATCAGAAAGAGTCTCATATAATAAAGATTCTTTTTTGCAGAAAATCCCCTCATCTCTTGTTATTTGGAGCAATATATATTATTAAATAACAATCCTCCTCCTTACGATAAATACTGTACCTCCTCCTTACTGGTTAGCTATTAAATGGATACTTAGATATTTGAAAGATACTTTTGAATTGGAATTGGTATTCTCTGCATAAAATAACTGTATAGTTACAAAATTTTATGATTCAGATTATGCTTGTGACTTGGACAGAAGAAGATCTTTGATCGGATATGTGTTTACTCTTTCTGGATATACAGTCAGTTGGAAGGCTACTTTGCAGTCTACAGTTACTTTTGTCTACCACTGAAGCAGAGTATATGGCATTGACAGAGGTAGCAAAGGAAGCTATTTGGCTAAGAGGATTGATACAGAATTTGGATCTCGATTAGCATTATTTGAATATTTATTATGACAGTCAGAATACTTTGCACCTTGTCAGAGATCAGATGTATTACGAACGCACAAAGCATGTAGATGTCAGATATCACTTCATCAGAGATCTGGTATAGAAATGTGATGTCAGGCTTTAGAAAATCTACACTATTGATAATCTGGCTAATATGCTTACTAAACTAATCCCTATAATTAAGTTCAGGAATTTTCTGAACTTGATTGGTATAAGCACATGGTAATGCCCTTCAGGACTTGTGGTGAGGAGGAGGTAGTATTTTTAATCCACATCTAATATAAAATGTACAATATTTGTTGCAAGGAGGAGGATTGTTATTTAATAATATATATTACTCCAAATAATAAAAGATGAGGGGGTTTTCTGCAAAAAGAGATCTTTATTATATGAGACTCTTCCTGATAGTCTCCGGTCTCTCTTGGTATTTCTCTTCAATTGAAATATGATTTTCGTAAGAGCCGCTGGATTTGTTCTCTTTAAAAAGGAGGCCACAGCCTCTCTCTTGATGCATGCAATAGGAAGCTCTATTTTTTTATGTTCTTTCTTCTTGAGCTCTTGACTCTTGTTCCTGTTGCTCTTGTTTTTCTTATCTCCCATTTTCATTTGGTTGGAGCTCTGCATCGAAGGCTTCTGGGCAATTTTTCTCCATTTTCTTTCTTCTGAGTGTGAAGATTCTTGAAGTTTATCTTTTCTCTTCCCGGTTTCAAGGATGCCCGGTGCCATTGGCCGAATGCTCCTATTTCTCGATTGGTGTTTTGGTATTTCATCTTGATTTTTTATCGAGGTTGAGAAAGAAAATCTTCATATCAAGTATTCTCTTATCTTTGATTTGTTGCCAAGGCCGAAATTGGTTGATCCGATTGAATCTTTATTGCCTTCTATTTGATATTTTATTGCCTTCTTTGTGATTTTGTTTTGAATATTTTATACCTTATATTGTACCTATTTTCGGGATGGATTATTTAGTGGATTGCTCTTTCTCCCCATGGATGTAGGCCTCTTATGCCGAACCACGTAAATTTTGGATGGAGTTGGCTTCATTATCCATAGTCTTGATGGAAGACTGCTGGCGGCTGGTGGCTCCCATCTTTTTGAGCCTTCGATATTGATTACAAAGCTTCATGCCATCTGGGCCAGTATCATCTTTGCTAGGTAATAGCTTCGTGCTGAGAGAATTTTTCTCGAGGATGACTCTGCTACTATTATCTCTTGGATTCAAGAAGAAGCCAGGCAACTTGAGAGTTATCTACTCATCCAGGATGTCTGGATCTCTCTTCGATAAACTATTGCAATCCGAGTCCGACATATCTATCGGGAGGTAAATACCGTAGCAAATTGGGTAGTGGCCATTATTGCAAAGCACTCTGCGAATTAGGTATGAAGACAAGATGACAACTGTTCATAATCTTGCGGGATTTTGTATATCTTGATCTTTTAAGCTGCTCTCGCACTAGACTGGTGTAATCGCTTGCTTGTATCAAAAAATATATATAAATATTTTACTCTTTTCAAATATTATGGTGGTAGAAGCTGTATCCACTTGAATGACTATTAATACAAATAATAAATAATTATTATTATTAAAAATAATCATAAAAATATATTTTTATTTATATTTTATCTATTAACATACTCTCTCCCAAACCGTTATGATGGCCGTTATTTGATCCAGACTTGACTTGTTCCAAGGTACCTCCCTGTCCAAGATTGCTTAGGATTTCTTTTCGTATGTGTCTGAGAGGAAACGCTGAACGGCCACACACGTCGTTCTTCGCCGTACACGGCCAGCTTTAATCAAGTACCGTTCGTAGGTCAGTCACCGTGGTGCCCGACCTTCCTACGTATTTCACGGCCACCAAATCATGAATCGACACGTAACATTCAGTCTTAGCCCACGCAGCGTTGGTACTGAGAATTAACGGTGAAACAAGTCCGCATTTGATGGGATTTCATCACCAGGGGAATTCACCCACCCTCCCCGCTTCCAAGTAAAAGCCTATTAACCGTTATAACGGTGATAACTGCTGCTTTTTTCAGTCCAATTTGAAAATGAGACAATGGCTGGTGTTATGATTTTTATTTATTTAATAATGATAAAGTTATTTCTTATTGGACTTGTCTTCGTATTTATTTTCTTTAGAATGATGCCAATTTCAATATTTAAATGATTTTCGTATTTGTATGGGATGACAAAATGCTAACACTTAGATGAATTTGTAAATATTCAATTAGTATTAACTCAAAGCTTACTCAAACCACAATGTGCTACGTTTAATTAATCTCTAGGTTTGCGAGGAAGGAGAGAGAAGAGGGTGAATAATGAGAAATCTGTTGCTGGACCAAGCATGATGCTATTTTCTAGCAAGCCTAATCTCTAATTTGACCCAATTTAGGAGATAGTGGTGTCACTTTCCATGATGCACCCATTTTATCTAAAGGAATGTGGCATTTGATCAATAGCTATGAAATTATTGATTTGATTAAAATAAATTTGATTATAAAGATATTTCTAGTTTATTATATTATTCTTTTCTCCTTTGGTCACGGAGTATATTGAGGGGATAATTAATTAAAAGAAGGTGTGAATATGAAAGGGAAGAGAGATGCAAGTCCATGCATGTTGCTGAGAAGTGTTTTGGGGCTGGAGTTGAAAAATTAAGGGTGGAGAGATGCATGAGTAAACGCATGAGTGCCACCTTACGACTTTGTATCATGCATATAGAAGATAATTAATTTAAAAGCTATACATTTGTCATCGGCATGAATCTATTTTATATGAGTTTACATAATTTTAACTATTATTTAAAAATTAAAGTAATTTGAAAAATATATATTTGAAATGATATATTTTTTTTTCTTTGTTGCTTCTTTTGGAAAAATATATAATATTAAGAATAGAAGGTGTAGGCATGCTCCATGTTATACCTTTTTGGGATGAGTTAGGGTTTGTTTTAGTGACTTTATCTAGTAAACAAAAGTTTTGGATTCAAGACCTAGGGTGTGGACATGCAGTATTAAGACCCAAATGATGATAGTGCAGGTTGGTCATTTTCTTTGCCTAACAAATATAACTAAATAAATCTAACTAATAAATAATAATGTTATATAGGTTTTGTAGTCAACAAAAGCCGAGGTTTACACAACATGTATTGGAACTTGGTCTTATGAATCTGATCGACTAATTTGATTCCTTTTCTATGCTATACTAAAAAGAACATCGTGCTCCTTTTGGGTTTGTTAATTTGTCCAAAGATGAAATATTATTTGATATACAAGATTTTATTACATAATAATTATTTTCAAAAAGAAAAATATGTATGCAAGTAATCTTTGTCCCATGTCCAAATCCAAGCTTGATAGATCTCTTTAACATTCCTAAATTCTATTATCTCTATCCTATATTGCTGAATAATCTCTCTTTCTATAATAAACTTATTATGCCTCTTTAACAACCTGTCTAACCTTCCCTTTCCAATTTTGTTTCAAAAGTTTGGCATTCATATTTTTGTTATTCTTTGTTTTGTGAGTTTATATAAATGATCATGGAAAATCTTTATTAAAAAATATAATATAATATAAACATATTTAAATATTAAAATTAATTTTTTTTACAATGTATGCAGCCTTGTACTAGCCTAATATAAATAAATATATTAAAAGCACTCCATGTCATTTATGTCCTGAACACTATCATCTTGGGTAAAATCTCTGAGCTATCAATGCATATAATGAACCTTGCATTTCGGCGACGGGGCATTCTAATTGCATTTTTTTTTGTCCACTTATAACCTTAAATATTTTTTTGCTAACAAAAAGGTATTTTCTTTTGTAGCTTCATGCATTCATTTATTCTAAGATTTATTACAAGAATCGAGCTTCCCTCTGCTAGATGAATGACATGATAGACCATATGACCATGCCAAAACCCAATCTGTACCGGAACATGGATGCAGTATATCTGCATACCTAAGATGTCAAGTCACAAGCTATGTGTAGTTGAATTACACCATGGTATCTAAGTTCCATCATAAGTGAGACAAAAATAGAGGCCATAGCAATCAAACCATGCTCAATAAAATCAACTCAGAACCACCTTATAAGATGGTGCATTGGCAATTAAAATCTCAACTTGATTTGGACAAATCCAAAATCTATTTGCATAATAGTGAATTAAGTCTCTCTCTCTCTCTCTCTCTCTCTCTCTCTCTCTCTCTCTCTCTCTCTCTATCTATCTATCTCTCTATCGATTGATCGATCATCAGCTACTGACCTACTGTAGTCTCAACTAAGAGCACAGATCCTATATGGTGCTCATTTTGCACCGCAAAAAGTGGTGCAGTTATGAATGGCCGCCATGTCATCCAATCATAGAGACAAATGGCTTTCAAAGAGAGCGGGTATACATGCGCTGCTATACATGACATGTATCATATACTGCACTTTATTTGACGGCCAGTCATCTTCATGATCAGATGATGTGGAGGTCATCCACGTCTTTACCTTTCTCTCTGTGGTGTAAAATGCGCACCATAGAGGATCTTGGATCCTCAAACTAATGAAACTGGCAAGCCAAGCAGCTTATCTTTAAAGGTGACCCCTACTGCAGAGGCCAGATACCCACCCTGAATCAGGCAGCCAGGTTTCATTAGGCTGTAAGGAAGGACCCACATCAGGTTAGGCTCTTTGTGGATTTTTGTGCCAGTTGCCCAAGTGGCATATCTCACAATATTCTTGAAAAAGACATTAAGTAATATCAAGCACATGTTCATATTTCCTTCATCCTAGTTAGCAATTATTATGTTCCTTGACTACTCTCTGCTCCTAGATATATAGAGTCCAAGGCACTACCTTGTCCTTGACAGTCTTTCATTCAGTACTTACAACAAAACCTAGCATGTGCATTGCACATGGAGAATGGAGTTAGGCAAGAGAGATCTCTATCTTTTTCACAAGAGGACACTCTCTTCCAGCATTTTATTGTGAGACAGGCTACTCAATCTTTCAATGGTGTGTATCTATTTGAGGATATAAGTAGGTTTCCATGGGATGATCAGATTGGCAGCTTGGTATTTGGCTGGACTCTTTGAGACATAATCTGACCCACCTTGGCAGGTGAGGACTTGCATTTTACTGCCGCATGTTAAACAAGCCTAAAGCTTGTAGGGCTGCCTTTCTGCACCTCTTTAATTTTTACTTTACGCCACTTACATGGGGTAAAATAACTCAGGTGAATCTGCCCCATCGCACTAGATAAAATTACCACTTGATTCTTTTAATGCAACTGGTTTAGAGTTTGTAATAAGGGTCCATTCTTTTGTGGATAAAAAAATTATTTGAAAATCTATATTTTTTTCGATAAATATTTCTCAGACAATATTTAGACAGAAAAATAATTTATTCATATTTTTTTTTATGTATAGAAAAGTGATTTCAAAATCCATTACCCATATTGTTCTGCATTACTACTTTGTTGGGTAAGTTACTAAAATTTTTATATATTTTTCAAAATATTCTTTATGCTTTTTAGGTTTAGAAAGAGTGGACAATTGAGTTATTGGGCATGGCATGATAGATGCATTGGAAATGAGGATGGAACATTTTAGAAATAAATTTAAATATCTATTTTACTAGCTAATGAAAAAATAATTTAGCTACCTCTTAGTTGGATAAGATATTTTTCTATTTTATGGATAAATATTATCCATGGGAAAGTAACTTATCCATCTTGAAAAGTATGAGAATATGGATAAGTTGGTCAATAGAAAGGTTGATCAACTTTTTCATAATATTTATCCACCAAAGAATAGGCCCTAAAACAAAATGACAAGATTTTTTGTTTGGTGCTAATTAAGGTGACATAGAAACAATGGTAGAAAAGAAATTAAAATGCATTGACTATAGTTATTGAGGAAGATACTTAGCTCTATTACATTGTAATACCATCACAATCTCTTCATAGGAATTTACGTGCTTCCATGGTGAAATAATCTTGAAATTGGGTAGGATACCATATGAGCTAAATGTCAGAGATTTTATTGATGAATTGAACTACGTTGTTGAACCTTGAACTGCATTCACATGCTATTTCATGACATAACAAGCTCCTTGACCTATATAGAAAATAATGGATAATTTGTTCAATGAATAATTTGCGTTTAAGAATGCTTTGCTCGGTGCATCCATCCATATGTTTGTATACATACATACATATATTCCCATCTGAATAAATAATGCCGTTAATTAATCATATTCTAAAATTTCATCATCTAACCACAACCGATGGTACACCAATTATTCTCGAATCCGATGAACCGACCCTTCTAATCATTGTATATAACACCTCTTGTCCTTTCCTGTGCACACATATTTAACCAATAAAGCATGTGTGATGTGTCTCAATAGATTCTATGTCAGTTGTTAGACCATAAAACATCTTAAAGATCTGTAGAATGCTACTACTTAAAGGCACTTGCATAGGTATCACATAGAAAGTATCTCTCTCCATGAGTCCTGTAGATCTGTCACATTTAGGGCATCATTCGATATTCTAACAAACAATCCATGAGAATAGAGGGTGGCGGAAGCTTAACTCTTGGATAACATATTTCCTACTATCATTGCAAGATCTCATCTTAGTTGACAATGCTGTATATATATCAATGCTTGAAGCTCCTCAAACTCCCCACTCTTATCTCAATGTAATGAAAAATTAGCGATAATTACGCAAAATGTCCATATGTACATGGACTCCAAAGAAACCCAAATTTATGAAAAACAACAATGGTAGCAATCTAAAATTCTCAATTTTAGATTAAATACGCTTTGTAAGTCAGTAACACCATGGAACAGTTGAACAGCAGAAACAGCGCTTTGAAGACATACCATACAAACAACAAAAACTTAAGAACTATACATATGGTTATGGTAGGATAAAATGGAACGTATGACTACATAAATTAGATAAAAAAAGTTCTTCAACAGTAACACAAAAGAAAAGAAAAAAAAATAAAAATTATAATGCTTGTCGTGCAAACAAAAATGTACGATGGGAATGTAGATTGTCTAACCGTGTTTACTGCTTGAAAACTTCCAAATTCGGTGTTCTTCTCAAACACACACACACACACACACACACAAAAATAAAAGAAAAAATCCAAAGATCAATGCCATTTATAAACTCTAAAAGATAAACATAAAATGGTGGATATGAATTATACATAAATCTAAACCTGATCACATTACCAAACATCAGTTCAAATAATTTATGATTTAAAATTGCGGATAGAAGTTTTTCTTTTCTGTTATTATTATTATTATCATTTTTTTTTCAAAACCAAAGGATTTCCTAGCAAGTTTGACAAATAAGAGGCCATTAAAATTCTTTGAAATAATCAACAAAGAAGAGACAATGAGCCAAAGATATATAGAGCAAACAGAAACAGCACACGTTTTGATTAAAAATTCTGCATAATTCACTATTTAATCACAGGTGCAGATCCAAACTCACATTCTCTTTGACACCAGATTCGTAGCTCTGTGGAGGTGTAGAAGAGGAGGAGGAAGGAAAAGAACCAATATTAGTACTCAAACCTCCACCACCTCCCATCACTCTGGACTCATCCCCTCCGAACAAGGGTAACGGCGTTGCTCG
Source organism: Cocos nucifera (assembly GCA_006176705.1). Classification (NCBI taxonomy): domain Eukaryota; kingdom Viridiplantae; phylum Streptophyta; class Magnoliopsida; order Arecales; family Arecaceae; genus Cocos; species Cocos nucifera. The sequence goes on from QRFJ01000172.1 coordinate 1,729,698, forward strand.
GTCCCGGTGGACCAGTCCGACGCCCGCACCGCCATGCACCACCGTAGGAACCCTCCAAAGGCCCGGCAGCGGGCTTCCATTGATAGGCTGGCTCACCGATCCTAGCCCACCATGGAAGCGGGTGCCGACGGTGCTACCGGTGGTGATGGGACTGTTCCATGAGGGATAGTGGTGGCCGGCAGGGGGGTCGAAGCCAAAGCGGGCGGCGGGCGGCATCGAGCCAAGGCGGTGGTAGTTGAGGAAGGCATACATATGGTGGCCGTCGGCGGTGGATGGGTGGTGGATCGCCATGGCTGACTGGAATTGGGCTCTCTTGGCATGCTGCCGCTCGCGTTTGTGGGCATTCTGATGCCCGCCGAGGGCTTGGGATGTAGGGAAGTGGCGGCAGCAGTAGTGGCACTCGAACTTTCGACCATTACTCTCGCCGCTGCTGCCATTGCCGTGGCTGCTGCTGTTGGGGTTGGTGGTGGTGTTGGGGTCTTTGGAGGGATCTTCTTCGCTGTCGGGCTCATGGGGAACCTCGATGCCAAAGAGGCGGATGGCGGAAGCGGAGGAGGGCTTCTCGCGAGGCGCCGGGCGGATAAATGGGAGCTGGGAGAAGGAGTCGACGCTCATGAAGTCGCGGGTCTCTCGCTCGCTCATCTCTGCTGTCACTGACGATGCCGACTACAATAGCTTTGGGTGGCCCAGCACCAGCTCTAAAGTAGGATAAAGATCGAGGAAGGGAAGGAAGACAAAGATTGGAAGAATTAAAGAGTGTGGGAAGAGAAGACCTTCTTCCTGTTCTTCGCCTCCTCCTTTCTCTCACTTGATATGTTTCACGTTGAGACTCTTGGAGAAGACCTGCTTTAATTTGTCAATTTCTAGGCATGAAGTAGGAGATGGAGGGAAAGAGGGCGAGAAGAAAAGAAAGTGGAGGAAGAAGAGATCTTCTCTCTTCTACTCTACTGTCTTACTTGCCATGTTTTGGACGCGAACTCGATCGATTGCTGCAAGTTTTTGTGAGTAGGCCTTACAGGAGATGGAGAGGAAGAGAAGGAGAATTCTGTTTGTTGGATGATATGGCTTGGATATTGGGGATTTGGATCGTTGATATTGGTCTTTGGGAAAGAAATATTATTTTTTCTGGATGGTTTGAAAGAGGTGGGGGCTAGGGAGGGGGAGGAGGGTGGACAATTGGAGCTGACCCCATCGGAAAGAGCACTGAACGATTGCTGCTGCTGCTGCTGCTGCTGCTGGTGAAGGAGGCTTTTGGCTTCTCAAATAACAACCAAGTACCACTCCAACAACACCATCACCTCACCATCTCACCCTTCCTCTGTGCACCTCTTCTTTTTCTTCTCTTCTTTATATCTCTGGCTTTCATGCAAGTGTAACCATCAGTCAAGAGGAGGGTAAGTATGTGACCAGCTCTGTTGGTGGGTCTCTCTCTCTCTCTCTCTCTCTCTCTCTCTCTCTCTCTCTCTCTCTCTTATTTTGTGACACACCATCTGGTACTGGTTGCTGTGGAGGCTCTTTATAGCTGTTGGCTTCTTTAAATCTGGAGCTGCAGAGATGGGTGTGGAAGTGGTCCTGAAGATGTGTTTGGTGATTAGAATGAGGGGAGTTGTACATGGGACATTAGGTTTCTACCCTTAAACTTTTGTTTCATTACCTCAGTATGACAAGTAACCTCCTCCCTTTTATTCTTCTCCTTTTGTCTACATTCTCACCCAGCCCTTGCCTAATGCTATTTCAGATCTTACAACATTTTTCTCAAAAGAAAAGAGGCACTTAAACAAGCATGCCTTGCTGTATTTATACGGTGTCATTTTATGCATTGACTCCATTAAATTCTGATCAACATCTGATATCCGATCCTCTATCTAACTCGAATCTTTATGAAAATTCAAAATTTAAATAAAATTTAAAAATCCCAATATATCATTAAAGAAACTAATTATGAAACCTGCATGACAAGTTTAATTTGGTCTAGTTTAGAAGTAAAGCCTGGATGTTCTTAATTGTAGGATTCTAAACATCTGGTTAACCTTCCAATCCAATAGTAATGATATATACACATGACTTCACATCTACCGAATGAAGCTACATGAGATAGCTTTGGATGGGACTCTCCCCGCTGAGGTTCATGGGATGCACAGTGGTACCATATCTTTGTAGACCTCTCAAAGGTGCCCCCACAAGCCAGATTTGCATGTCATGCAGAGATTCCTGATTTAGATGGAATTGGATGGTAGTTGATTGATTTGGACCACTGGGCAGGTGCTTCATGCAGCTCTCTTGGGTGGTTATGGAAGTTTTATCTCTGAACTGCACACTTGACATTTATATTTGTGCTAACCTAAAAGGACCTCCTTGTCATCTTCAGTAAAAAAAAGGGGGGGGAGGAAAAAAACCAACAGTGTTTCTGTCCGGCCCTCTCTTTCCAGTTTCTACCTCTCCATCCAAAAGTCTTGCCTTTTAACCTCTCATGAGCCAAGTAAAAAGCCCTGTTAGCGCGCAGTAAGGTTGGTGTAAGCCTGCAAGGCTTCTGTGTGTGAGGGTGCTCCCTCCACTTTTTAAGGTTTTTAGTATTTTTCGGTTTTCGGGTATTCGGTATCCGTGGTTTTGCGTAGGTTTTGGCTGAAATAGTAATTTAATGATCAAGCCGTGGGACCTCTCGTGGAAAACTACAAAGCCCCTGCAAACCAAAAAAAAAAACCAGTTTTTTACTAGAATATATTTATGACTCCATAACTAGTCTCTCTCTCTCTCTCTCTAGTTTTTTCTCTGCAGAATGGGTTCCTTTACATACATGCCTGACCCATTATGCAATTATTCCCCCTCATAACTGTACGCATCCTCCCTATTCTCTCTCTTCCCCTCCCAGGACCAGTCACTGTCCCCCTCTCCTACCATCCCCCATCTACCACCTTGGGCTTGTGAAATGGACACAAGACTGTGAGGCTCAGCCCACTGCACCAACATTTGCTCCTTTGGGAGCCCTATTAATGAAAGGTACTTCTATGTCTCTCCTACCCCACCACAGGAAAGAAAATGCCTATCAACCCACACCCCACCCCAAACCCTAACGACAACAACAATAACCTCCTCATCTTCATGCAAACTCCCGGCCCCTAAACTCCATCTTTTATCCATTAAAAGCCTCACTTTGGGACCATCTTTGGGGCCCCGGCCCTTGTCTAGGGCTCGGTGCCCTTCCCCAAGCCCTTTTCCCTTGCAGTGGGTTGCAGCCGGATCCAACATCGTTAGCCGGCTTGACATGGCTTGAGTTCAACAGGGAGTTGCCCTCTTGTTGGGTCACCTCCTCGTCCTTGTTGGCCCAAAGTCCTTTTTTTAAATGAATGTGGGACTAGACGCGTACTTGATTTGTCCCCCAAGCCAGACTGGCATGATAAGGTTTGATATATAAAGCATAACACATAAGCTGCTATGGTACACAATTGCTTTAAACACGTGAGCTTAATTAGTGCATAATTAGTCCAATAACAAACAACGTTGTAGCCTAGTAATTGCACCCGTGTACTTCTGGAAGGAATTTCTATGTTCAGAATTTTCCAAATTGTTCGACATGGATGGATCATCCATATTTCCTAAACAACATGATCTGTGGTGCCCCCATTTGTCATAAAAACAAACTTAATTGTTATATAACACGATTTTCAATGTCGTGCAATCAATGAACTTAAAACAATCCATGATTTGTACAGTGAATTTTATTCAATCATGTTGATGTCATTCCATGGTGAAAAAAATAGAGAAAAATTTGGATGTTGGTGTAAATTAAATCCTTGAAATGTGGTGTTCTTTTTGGTCATCTCACATAAAATCATGGTACTAGTTTTGGATGTAATAGGAACTGGAATGCCCTACCGGGCGCTCTCTCTCAGGGGTGGGACCCACATTGGTGCAAAATCTACTGTAGGATTTCTAATAGATCACCGTCCGAGGGCGATGGCTTTCTACATGTTAACACCCACATCAATGTCGTCAATACGGATGGTTCTGGCTCTTTAAAGGCTCTGGTGGTGTTCTCAAGGCTTGGTATGATGGCGCTGTCGGGGAGAGAGATCTAAACTTAGGACCACCAGAGAGCGCATCTCAAAGCTAAGGTCACACAAAAGAGAGGGTTGTTTTGAAGTCTTTTGAGAGCCAAGGAAAAAGAGAGTGGTATGTGGGGGTTCCTTTCACATGAGCTATGAATGCGCAGGAGTGATTGTAGGGCCATCAAGGAGCTTGAAATATGATTGGTCCCTCCTTTTCTATACCTGGATTTAGACAGTTTGGAACTGCCCCTATCATGGGTGATTTGCCTCTCTTGTTGTATTTGACCTTTGCCAGGTGGATTCCTATGCATTTCTAAGCTCATGAAAGGTATTGAATGATATGAGTAGTGATTAGGTTGCACTTTGTGGCAGTCCAAGTCTTGATAATATATATATATATATATATATATAGACCTCTAACTCGAAGCCTAGGAACAAGGATGATACCCAATAAGTAATACACCGGATCCTACCTTTTTTTTATCCTATAGACCGGCTTAATTAGCAGATGTTGAGCATGTATTATTGGTGGACCAGTCTTGGAATTGAGCTGTAGATCCAATCAAGGGACCTCTTGTATGGATGTCTCACTCGCAACCACATTGTTATTCGAACATGTATTGCATTGCACTTAGAAGTTGACCGGTCTCTTTCCACTGCGTGTGACATCATAGAAGAGTAGATGGGATGAATTGATGGAAAATCAGACACCTGTACATGTTTTGACAAATTTCTTCTACTTTTGATAAGAAAGAAAGAAGTGTTTGGAATTTCACCTACTTCATTAAGATAACTAGGAAATACAAGCTGAGAGAATCTGGTTACAACTAGAGATTTTCAGAAAAGGGTTAGGCTCCTGCAAGACACCAGAATTTTCTTGGACAAGAAAAACTTCAAAGTATAGGAGAAACTATAGTGTGATTCAAGGTTTTTTTTTTTTTTTTAGAGAGAGATGTTGCTGTTCCATTTGATCTCTCCATATGCTACAACAGATAGCCAGCAAAAGTCGAACCTAGGCTTGTCTAAAATCTGAAGGTCCGGAGTGCTTCCTCTTTGAAGTCCATATGGAGGTGGAGTAAAAGATTAAAATAGTATTTTTAGTTGTACGTTACTAGGGTATGACAGTGCAATGCTTTTCTGATGAGAGATAGAAACTGTGGAGCTTTATAATTGCACTCATGGTGGAGTTCGGCTTAATAGCTAGAAGAGTTCAATTAAGCATATATTGCTAGATGACTAGTCTGAATCCAAGCCGAGAAAAATTTCCACAATTCACGACTTCATTTCCCCCTCTTCTTGGAGAAGTCAGACCTTCGGAATTATCATTTTAAATCCAGCAGTCATACTAGGTTTGAATTCAGATCCTGGAACATCCAATGTCAACATGACACGTTTGCATTCCTATCTAAAGCTTCATCAACCCATACTTAGAGAGTTGAACTTAGAGCCCTCCTTGTACCAAAGACAACTTTTGTATGCTTATTTAGAGCACCGGAGCCATTTGACAGGGGATGAGTGAAGCATGGTATGGACAAACATATTGTCTTGGTGACCACAGCACGAGGGTGCTGTCCTACAAGAATTGATGGCTTTATTGAATGAGAACTAGGACCACAAGAACATCTTGTGGTAAAGCATCTTTTTTTTGACCGGCCCGACAAAAATTTTAACCTGAGATTCTGCAACTAGGAGCATAATCGGCTGGAACAAATGAATGCTTTTATCATCATCATCACTTGAGAGACCTCCGAGTCTGCTTTAATTTGCAAAACTTATACATAGTATTTGCATAGGCATAATGTTTGTTCCGGGAGCAGGATTATTTTTATATTTACATACTTGAAGAGACAAAGGTTAAAATTAAAGTTTGTAGTAGAAGCAATAATGAGGTAGAGAGGACATGACGATGTGAGAAGAAATTGATCTTTAGAAATTGGACGATCTGTTTTACTCTAAATTTCATAGGTCTGTGACTGCAATTGAATTAGTCTATGGAATTCTTTAAGGTTCTGTGGAAATATGTGTGCACAGAGTCATTAACCATCCTGACTAATTTGATGCAGTTCCTCTTTTAGCTTTTAATTGTAATGTACTAATAGAGCAAAGTTTGGTTTTGAGATATCTGATCATTCCTGTGCCAGTTAAAGCAATGGTGATGTACTCAAACATGTGGACTTCGATATGCCACGAAAGAAATCGAACCATGCCATTCAGGTATGTGTGCTGATCTCCATCTGATATTGTGTCTCAATTTGACTGCAAGTTTCTTCTGCTGTCCAAAGCTCTGCACCATTCATTCTGCTACTACTACAGCTGCATATATATCCAACTAAAAATATGTTATGCTCAATAATTTTCATATTTTTCTTTTCTGCTGAGTAACTCATCTTATCAATTTCATTGTACTAACCTTTTTACAGGAAAAGCTTCGTTCTGTTAATCATGATCAATCAACGAAAATAAAGATAAGAATTATTACTTTTTGTCATGGTGGTGTTGTAATGTGCATCAAAAGAATTGGTTGAATAACATCCTCCCACGTCTCATGGTTCCGCCATTAAAGGCAGTCCATCACCAAAGACTTTGTACTGGTCAAAGTCTACCTACATTTGCTTGCTGAATATAAAGCAATCGAGGTGAATGATTCACCATCAGATGTCCATTTCATCCTACTATTTCCACCACTTACCAAGAGGAAGAAAGCATAAGATTTTCAATGCATCGCAACATCGACATGTACGAGACTGCGAATTGAAAAGGATACTCGTCCTTCCATGTCTCATGACTTTGTCATCAAATTTACGCGATTGATTTCTAAAGCCCCAGAGTTCGGTAGGTGAAAGATAGATTCACATTGATAACATTCCAACAACAATTCATCCCCTAACGTATGGTCCCCTTTATTTTATTATCAAAGTAGACATGATGCATTATACTGAAAGGACTAGCAGTATATGTACGCTCTTCGTACCGCCACGCCTGGCACTGTATTCTTCCCCAGTGAGACAGTGAAAGATGAAAGGAAAAAAAAATATGCAAGTGTGCTTTATTAATCTAACAAGTTTCAAAATGTACTCCGGTTCTACGAGGAGACTGGTGATTAAATGATCACAGCAATGGTAGCCTAATGATCTTATTGCGATAGGCCACCGGTCCACATGATTAGGACCCTCTTCCTTTCTTAGTAACTACTTCATGACTCAAGATACAGTTCTCTAAATGCTCTTGAGGCTGTTCAACTAGCCCCCACCCAATGAAGAAAGTAAGGTGCAGTCCATGCTCTTGGTAGGCCATGTTGCTTCCCTCCTTGAGCCACCCTTTGGAATCACTACAAGTGGTCCCAATCAAATTTTCTCCTGTTCCTAAGCTCTCTCTCTCTCTCTCTGTGTGTGTGTGTGTGTGGCATAGTGGCATTGTATTCCTCTCAAGTAGTTTTCTACCTTTTCTTGGCACTATCCAGTAGGGCCCCTGATGGGCACTGGTTGCTGGAGAACCATTGGAGTTTCCAAAGCAAGATGCCATTGGTATGAAGTAAAGACAAGTACAACACCATGCATGCCTAGTTGTGGAAGTCTTAGAAAAAGAGTCACTATAGCATGACCTCCATGTTTTGGTATGTGAGCCAAAGCAGCCTTTTTATTCCATGTTTGTATGACGCAACTAAGGATATATGAGCCCCTTGGGAATGAAAGTCATATCTTCCTGCTTGACAATAAAACCTTTGCTACAGTTGGCTGATGGTGAACCTCATTCATCATCCTGCTTTAGACCATATTCCACTCTTCCCATATCATCCCTGCAAGTATTTAGTTATTAAACTACTTCAAATGGAAGCAAGATGATGCTTTCATGGGCCACCATCTGATCGTTCAGTTCGAACCGCATCATTTATTAGTACCACAAGAAAACAAATCAATGCCATGCGAGGATACGACGATGACACGATGATCATATGACAACCACATTTTAGGATATTAATTCTTGTGCACTGCATTATAAATACTAGTTATAATCTTTTATCATCAATCAATATTTTTTATTCACGTTCATGGGAAGACGAAGTTGGCGTGCCCGCATCAACATTTGAGATTACAGTTGAATTAAAAAGGATACTTGTGATGCTTTCCATCCCCTGCATTTCTTTTTCTTTTTTTTTAAAAAAAAAAACCTCTGACCCCCAAAACCTGATGAAGATGGGATGCATGCAGGTCTCTGGTAAATACCAAGAAACTGATCAAGAAACTGTACCAGCTTTCCACATCCTACAAAGAGGATAATCTAAGGCCATAATTACAACATATAAACTAAAGGAACATCCATCATATCTCTGCAGGTCTCGTGCAAGTTCTCTAAATTATTTCACGATTCAGGTTCACAATTTTCCAGAATAACAAATATGACTGCACTAAAAAAATAAATAAATCCTATTGAGTACACTAAAAAGCTCCAGTTTCCATAACAGAATGGTGTGGCTTTAATTCATGTTCCTTTGGTCAAAGAGGGGTAGGATTAGTCTCATCTTCTCACCATGCATTATGGGCAGTAATGATCTGTGCACCTTGGCAAACACTTAGGATTCCATTGCCTTTTGCTTAGAAAGTGGAGCAACTGTTTTGGATAATATAATCTCACAAGACCACATGATTGATTTGGACTCTTTTCTCAATCTACCTCATTTTTGGCAAGCTCTATAAAGTTTAAATGAATTTGAATCCAGTAGCAAGGACCACAAGCATTCTGCTGGACCACCAACATGACCCCTGACAACATCTTGATCCAGGCCATTCACTTGATGGCCCAAGTCATGAAGGGCCAGCAGTAAAAGGCTTCGTTGAAGGTGGAGAGTTTTCATCTTGATCCAGGCCATTCACTTGATGGCCCAAGTCATGAAGGGCCAGCAGTAAAAGGCTTCATTGAAGGTGGAGTTTAGCATGTTACTGACCATCGATGGCTTATCTAGCTTTAGACAGCTAGCAAAGCCAAATGCATCAGTCTGAGTATTGGAGTACTGGAGGAAACATCATTTAGTTTCATATTTGGGACCATGACTCATCCAAAAGGTGGTACCATGTAGATCGAGTGGTCGGAGTTAAGTGCTCATTAGATATTGATGGGCCCATGAATTGTGCCACAAGATCAATTATGTCCCAGAAAATTTGGGCCATAAATCTCTGGATTATTTAGTCATCCTTGTGTAATTATTCTTTGGTGTCACCTTGAGTGGATTTGAATTTCTAAAGGAAAGCTTAGGTGTTACTTTTCAAGGACATTGGGGTTTTGGGTAGCTCAGCAATTAGGCTCCCCTTGGCTTGGTCATTGGGGATGTTGGCAGCTCTGAAGTTTGACACCATGTATTTCTACACCAATTTAGTTTGAAAAAGAATGATAAGGATTTAGTGGGAAAAAGAATGTAAAGAAGAAGGTGAGGTTTTTATGAAATTTAAAAACTTGCTTTTGCTTTTGGAGAGTTTATCAATCCAACAGTAAGTTTCATCATAGCTAATTAAATAAGACCATAACCATGAAATGATTCCATTAACTGCCAATAACATTTTATCATGTTTAAAGCCCTGCAAGCAAAAGGCAGGTATGCCCTACTTGAGGAATGCTAGAGTAAGAGGAGAGTTTAGGAAGAGAATTTGAAGTGCTTGGATCATCTTTAAAGTATACAACTAGGACATCAAAGTGTTCCCAATAGACAGCATTTCCTGTAGTCCATGGTCTTGCAAGCCCAAGAAGTTTTTCCTTTAACTAAAAGATTCATATTGCATTGTGTCTAAAAGCTAATATCTCATGATATTTCAGTTTACAGTGGCTGAGATAAAAGAAGCCAATGTCTTATATTCAGTAGAACTAGCATAGTATAAATGAAAGTAAACTTGTTGTTTCCTAGATAGCTAGCTATTAGCTAGTTGTGTTGGGCATTGTTCATTGATCAAGATACATAACATCCCAAAACCAAGAACAGTAATTAAAATACTTCAGATTTTTTTTTTCAATTGGTATTTCAACACAAAGAATAGTATGGAGTACACAACAAAAGCTAGCCCTCTACTGGTGACATGTCACATGGCCAAAGAAGACAAAGATGATGGTCTTACATTCCATCACTATTTGATGCCCCACAAACCATTTCATTCACATGTATCTTTCTGGATTCTCAAACTTGCAACCTCCTGCAATTCAGTGGATCTTAAAAACTGGCATATATTGGAAGAATCACCCAGCTATCAGAAGTTTAAATATTGCCCACCATGTATCTCCATTAAATTATTTCTGTTTTACTATTTTAGGCCATCTCAGAAGGTCACTTATAGTCAAGAACACGGCTAAAAGCCCTTTCTTTTGGGGACTTCTATTGGTCTTTCTGTTGTTGGTGGTCCTTCAATGAGTCACTGAAACCATTTCTCTCCAAATTGGAGTATTATCAATCCCGTTTCTTCTACCGTTCGATCCCGATGTCTAAATGAATGTTATTAGAGTGCTCATTGACACTTATGCTTATAAATCCATCAATGATGTTCACAAAATTGTAACTTAGTTTCATTTAGTAAATATGAGTTATTTTTGAGAATTAGTCCTCAGCAAGCATTTTATTGGACGGGTCTTTTCTCTACGTTAGGGTGTGTTAGGTTAAAAGTCAGAAGATCGGTGAGAACTCAAATTGCCAAGGTAACTTCCCCACCAACTAAAATCATTTCCTACACTTTTTAGTACGCATTTTGTTTCATAAAATGGGCATCCAAAATCATTTCAGATATGTGCAAATTCATGCAGGCATTTGGTTATCCTGAAGTCAGCCGAAATGAGTCCTTACAAAGAGTCGAATCTTGCTAGAGATTATCCCCATTGGTTAGAGGTTTTATTCGAAAGAGCCAACAAAGTTCCAACTTAAATGAAATCATAGACAATATACATTTACAGTGATCCATATATATAAAATCATATAATAGAATGTCAATAGCGTAGCAAGAAGGCTTAATGTGTTTTAAAAGCCTCCCTTCAACATTCTCCCAAACTAAGGTCTTCAATGGACTATCAAAAAAAAAAAAAAAAAAGAACAGAGGAAAACTAAGGTCTGCAATGCTATACTATGCTGCAGAGGAGGCAGACTAGAAGGTAAAAACTAACACCTGCAAGTGAAAAGAGATATTTGACCATTGTAGATTTGTAGTCTAAGTGCTAAAATGAACTTATTGAGTAACTAATCATTTGCTGGACTTAAATTGGAACCTGTGGCTAATTTCAATTATAAAGCCACATTTCTAATTTTCGCCAACAACCTCTAATCTTCTTTAAAGCTGGTAGAACATTTGTTTAAAGAACCCGTATGCAGTATTTACATCCTATTAGGGGTTACATTGATGATACTACTGTCGGCAATTCAGCTACCGATATTAGATCAAATAATTTTGCGCGGGTCCCGTTCCGCTGTCCTAGCGGTTCCCTTCAATTCTTGACTGATTAATTAAGCTCCCACGTCGCGGCTTGTCAACACGCCCTACGCTCTATGACTAAATCCCACAAAACAAATACAAACAAACTAGGGTAGAAATTTTTAAATTTCCTCCAATTTTATGCAATCCAAAGGTGAGCTCTTGATCCCTAAGCTCCTCTTTTCTTCCATTTTAAGCTAAATTGTTACAGAAAGCCTAATCTTGTCCTCGTTTCCCCATTGTCTCCCCGAATTCACTATAAGATCCATAGTACGGCTGTTCTTTTTTATTACAGATCATCTGATCGAAACCCTAGTTCTGAATCCCTTTGAGAGATGAACTCAGAATTAGGATTACAATCGTTTGGTTATAACTTTAGCTGCAATTCTCAGTTGGAATGAGTTCTTTTTTGTTGTTTTATTTGTTATAGTTTTGCCTCTCTTGGTGAGTGCGTTTGTCTATGGATTTCGTGTAGAATATCATGCGTTTTTTTTGTCCTTTTTTCAGCGATTGCTTAAATGAAAGACAGAAAGAATGCTTCTTTCTTGAAGCGTCTACTGGTGAATTGTGTTTCGCAGGTCCGAACTCCCCGATCTTTTATCAATTTTCGTCACATAAATGGGTGTATTCCGGTTGAAGTGCTGTTCGCTTGATACCGTGCTGGATGAATGCTGGCTATGCAGTAATCTTTGAATTGGGCTTTGGATATTTAAGTGTGCTTCTTTGATTTCTTAGGTGCATTTCATGTTCATTTCTTGGCTGATAATATTCTATTTGCAAGGAGTCTGTTCACATAGTGAAGCACAAATGCATATCCCCACACCAAAATATGTTTTTTTTACTGAATATATGGACAATATATATTTATACCTCCCAACGCATCATGTGTCAAGGCTTTTTTCTTTTTTTCTTTTTTTTTTTTTTTTTTTTTTTTTAACTTCAGACCTCTCCCAAGCCCTCTCGAAGCTTCATGAGTCTTCGCACCTGCTCTCCTCGCTTCTACCTTTCGAAGCTCTCCACCATCGCCTTCCTCTCCATCGTAACCAATCTTTCTCCTATAATCTTTCTTAAGTGCTTTTCTTTTTCTTCATTATCTTTTTCTCTGTGATAACTTTCTTTTTTACTTTGAGCTCTTGCGGACACCGTCCATTTGAGACGGTGCGGACGGCCACAACTTAAGCTTGACGTGATGGAGACGGAGGGTGGGAGAAAGGAAAGAGAAGAATTTTGGTGGTCGCGCGGAACAAGATGCAACATGGACGGCGATAGGATAGCGCCGCGGTGGTGGTGGCACGAACAGCCGCGACCTAGGCCTTGCGGCGAGGGCAGGGGTAGGGGTGGGGTGGGCAATGGGAGGAAGAGAAGGGAAGGGGAAAAGGAAAAAAAAAGATGCTGCCACCTCCTCCCTATGGAAGGTGGGGCCGTCAAGGGCGTGGGGGGCGGTCGCACAGGTTGGGAGAGACGCCGGGGGCCAGGGTGGCGAGGGGGATTGGTGGCGTCATAGGAGGAGAGGAAAGGGAGGTTGGTGGTATCAGAGCCGGGGAAGGAGAGGAGAGGAGGTTTGGTGGTCGTACGGAGGCAGGTGTGATGCGAATGCTGAATACAGCATGGACAGCGGTAGGGCTCCACCACAGTGGGGGTAGCACAGACGGTCGTGACCGGGGCCTCACACTACGAAGGCGGGGGATGGGGGCGGGGGATGGAGAGGTAGGCAGCGAGAGGAAGGAAAGAAAAGGAGGAAAAAAGAAAAAAAAAAAGAAGGGAGAGGAAAGGAAAAAAAATAATAATTTAAAATATTTTAAAAATTAAAAAAAATATTTTAAAAATAAAAGTAGGGAAGGGATAAGGGATGAAAATAATATTTTTTAAAAAAATATTATTTTTTTAAAATAAAAATATTATTAAAAAATAATTTAAAATATTTTAAAAATTAAAAAATAATATTTTAAAATAAAAGTAGGGGAGGGATAAGAGAGGAAAATAATATTTTTTTAAAAAAAATATTATTTTTTTAAAAAAATAAAATATTATAAAAATAATAATAATATTTTTTTAAAAATACTAATTTATTATTGTTTAAAAAATAACATATCATTTTTTAATTTTAAAAATAATAACATACTAATTTATTTTTAAAAAATAATATTTTTATTATTTTTAAAAAAAATATTTTTTGAAATCTGAATTGATCAAATCAAATTTAATAAATTATCCACAAATAAGATATAGTTCTCTATCAATTTGAAAGTCAATCTCTGCATTTAATAGCCTTTAAAAGTTTATAAGATACTAATGATGAAGTATATCACTTTTCATTCTTCTATCTTTTTTTTTTAATTTCTATCTTCCTCGGTTGGAAGGATGGTGGTGGGGGCACCATGAGCAAGCAAGAAGGTGAGCGGCAGAATCATGCCCTTCCACCTTCGAAAGAAAGATAATTTTGATAGTATCTTTTCTAAATTTTTTTAACTTTTTTATTATTATTTATTTGGTGTTCAGTTAGTTTTTTAGATTATATAAAGAATTAAGAATGGTGGTATTCTGAGCATTCGGTAGGCAAGAAATCAAGAAAAGATGAGTGCTGAAATTTTTTTTTTGTTGATCTGAAATCTATCAAAATGATTAACTGATTTTAATCTTTTTTTTTTATTTTTTGTTCACTATCTTGCTGCATTAATATTTTCTAAAGATCAGATAAGGTTATAAATCTTTTCTTAAATGATGGTTTCCTCTAGGATTGGAAGGTTGTGATATTGCAAGCAGCAACCTCCTATGAACCTAATGAGAAAAAAATTAGTCATAAAATTTTTTAAATATTTTTCAATAAAATCCTTCTAACCCATTTAAGCTTTCACATCCATTAAATAATTCATCAATAAAAGTGGAGGACTGTTGCAAGCGCAGCAGCAATCCTTTCAAAATCCTCTCAGATGATGTTTTTATACTACAAAATTGATGAGAGGCTCTCCTAAACGCATTTTCTCCTATTTTTCTTGCCACTACCTTCCGTGAGTCTTCATCATTGAAAAGGAGAAAAAAATTGAAAAGCCTATATAGAAAAAAGTTTGGTCTTTTAAATTTGTCATCATTTTATTATTTTTATTAATTTTTTTTAAATTTTTGTTATATTTTTTCTGTTCATGAAAGTGTCAATTGGGTGGAAGGCTCGAAGTGGATGAATAGAAAAATTTAGATCCATCTCAATCGGATGGGAGGCTTGAAGTATATAAGGTAACTTTGCTCTCCTTCTCTATAAAATTTATTAAAATATATTATTTTTATAAATTATTTATTATTATTTGGTAGTTAAAAAAATTTATTATTATCTTAATGTTGTTTAATTGCATGATTAGATAGCTTGAAGATAATTAGATGATGAAAAAAAATTATTATTATCTTAATATTGATTTGATTGCATGATTAGATGACTTGAAGGTAATTAAATGATGAAAAAAATATTAATATAGATTTTATTTAATAATTATAGGTCCTACTATCTCAGAGTCCAATAATAAAAATAACATTTATGCTATCGATAAATTTTTTTATTAAAATTTTTTTTAAAATTTTTCATATTAGTATGTTTTTAAGAAAAAATAGCTAGAAAGCATTTTATCCAAATTGAATGCTTCATTCTTTTTTCTTTGGATTGATTTAGACTCATCAATTTTAAACTTTTAGTTATTGTAGAACAAAAAAAAAGTATCATTTTAAATAAGCGCCAATGTTCCATTTTGGTTATGGAAAGTCAGTTACTATGAAAAACTTTTCTATGAGGCAATAGCTATTTATGGAGGAGTACTTATGAAGAAAAATAAATATTATTTTCTTTCTTTATTATTTTTATTATCCAATAGCAAAATATTTTAGGAGTTGTTCATAAATCCATCATGTCTTATGTTCATCAACTTATGTTAATATACATTTTTTTTTAGGATCTACAATAAGTTTAGAGGATGGGGGTGCTGAGTGCCTTTCAATATTTCATATCGGTTCTATGAAATTAGTTACAATAAAACAGTCTTCTCTTTTTTTGGTATTTTGCTTTTGACTAATACTTATCTTTTATTTGCATATTACTTTTTAATTATCAAAAGTGACACTACTTTCTTTTAATTATTGTACATAAATATTAAAATTAAAACGATGAATACATTTAGAGAAATTAAATGGTATCTTTCTTCGTTGCTATTTGAATTTGTCTTAGAACCAAATTTGGTCTAATAAAATATGAAAAATTATTGAAATAGGCTTTCCCTACATCCTCCAATCGCCTGTTCATTTTTTTGGGTTGAATAAAGCCTCGTGCAATCCAAATGCAGACTAAACTATCTTCATCATACTGGTGATCTTTGGGATACAATAAACAGAATGCAAAACAACGCTGTAGGTGTACAGGTAGGTTTTGGTAACTCAACATCAGCACCGGCATGATATCATCTGGCCCCTCCTGAAACTTCCATACATCACTCTCTAGTACTCTACTCCAGTGTTCATCATCAAGGTTATCTTTTAATACTCCTCCCACACTTTTTGCTGCCAAAGGATAACCATTCATCTTACTAGCTATTTCCTTCCTAATTCTCTGCAACTTTGGATGCCCATCATGTTCCTCATCACCAAATGCACAAGATTTGAAAAAAGACCAGAATTCTTCATCTGCCAAACCATCCAGATTAAATGGCTCCATCGTACCAATCATTTTTGCGACAGATCCCGTTCAAGTAGTCACCAAGATCCTACCGCTCTTTATTAGCCCGCATTTTAATGGCGCACAAAATGTCTCCCACTCTCTCTTCTCCCCATCATTCCACACATCATCCAAAACAAGCGGAAAACTCCTTGTCATTAACTTGTCCTTTAGAATCTCTTGAAGTCTATTTAGATTCTTGACATCTTCATGCCTATAATTAGATGCATACTCTAGCATATCTCTGGTAAGCTTGAACTCGTCAAAATTATTAGAGAATTGAGAATTGAGAATTGAGAATGATGGTATTCTGAGTATTCGGCAGATAAGAAATTAAGAAAAAATGAGTGCTGAAATTTTCTTTTTTATTGATCTAAAATCTATCAAAATGATGAACTAATTTTAATCTCTTTTTTCTTTATTTTTTATTCACTATCTTGCTGCATTAATATTTTCTAAAGATTAGATAAGGTTATAAATCTTTTCTTAAATAATAGTTTCCTCTAGGATTGGAAAGTTGTGATATTGCAAGCAGCAACCTCCTATGAACCTGATGAGAAAAAAATCGTCATAAAATTTTTTAAATATTTTTCAATAAAATCCTTCTAATCCATTTAAGCTTTCGCATCCATTAAATAATCCATCAATGAAAATATGAAAGTGGAGGGCTATTGCAAGCGCTGCAGCAATCCTTTCAAAATCCTCTTAGATGATGTTTTTATATTACAAAATTGATGAGGGGCTCTCCTAAACATATTCTCTCCTACTTTTCTCGCCACTACCTTCCATGGGTCTTCATTATTGAAAAAGAGAAAAAAATTGAAAAACCTATACAGAAAAAGGTTTGGTCTTTTAAATTTTTCATCATTTTATTATTTTTATTAATTTTTTTATTTTTTCTTAATTTTTGTTATATTTTTTCTATTCATGAAAGTATCAATTGGGTGGAAGGCTCGAAGCGGATGAATAGAAAAATTTAGATCCATCTCAATCGGATGGAAGGCTTGAAGTAGATAAGGTAACTTTTCTCTCCCTCTCTATAAAATTTATTAAAATATATTATTTTTATAAATTATTTATTATTATTTGGTAGTTAAAAAAATTTATTATTATCTTAATGTTGTTTAATTGCATGATTAGACAGCTTGAAGATAATTAAATGATGAAAAAAAATTATTATTATCTTAATATTGATTTGATTGCATGATTAGATGGCTTGAAGGTAATTAAATGATGAGAAAAAATATTAATATAGATTTTATTTAATAATTATAGGTCCTAATATCTCAGAGTCCAATAATAAAAATAACATTTATGCTATTGATAAATTTTTTTATTAAAAAAAATTTTAAATTTTTCATAATAGTATGTTTTTAAGAAAAAATAGCTAGGAAGCATTTTATCCGGATTGAATGCTCCATTCTTTTTTCTTTGGATTGATTTAGACTCATCAATTTTAAACTTTTAGTTATTGTAGAACAAAAAGAAAGTATCATTTTAAATAAGCACTAATGTTCCATTTTGGTTATGGAAAGTCAATTACTATAAAAAATTTTCTATGAGACAATAGCTATTTATGGAGGAGTACTCATGAAGAAAGATAAATATTGCTTTCTTTCTTTATTATTTTTATTATCCAGTAGCAAAATATTTTAGGAATTATTCATAAATCCATCATGTCTTATGTTCATCAACTTATGTTGATATACATTTTTTTTTAGGATCTACAGTAAGTTTAGAGGATGGGGATAATGCGTACCTTTCAATATTTCATATCGGTTCTGTGAAATTAGTTATAACAAAACAGTCTTCTCTTTTTTTGGTATTTTGCTTTTGATTAATGCTTATCTTTTATTTATATATTATTTTTTAATTATCAAGAGCGACACTACTTTCTTTTAATTATTGTACATGAATATTGAAATTAAAATGATGAATACATTTAGAGGAATTAAATGGTATCTTTCTTCGTTGCTATTTGAATTTGTCTTAGAATCAAATTTGGTCTAATAAAATATGAAAATCTTTTATCATTTGAAATATACAATATAAAATCTAATATGAAATTTTGAATGAGCTATGCATGTGAGTACAGATTATTTATTTTTTTGTGTACTTATTTACAGGATACCAATGAAGTATAAATATTAGTATATGATATATTTAATTAGTATACCATATTTGATGAGGTTAGAAAGATTCCATATTTATTGTACTTGATATCTTATTTAAAACTTATTTTTAGTTCTTTTTATATTTTTAATAATATTTGGTTGGACAAAAATTAGATTTTTGGATCTTCTTATGCATGGATTTTCTAATTATAAATAAATATGTGGATCATAAAATTCATATTAATTTTGATCATAAAAGATGAACCATCTGATAATGCTTTCATATTAATTTACCATTTAATCCAAGTCAAATAAACAATCTAATTTTGAAAATAGTTTTGTATTTTATAATTATTCTTTTTTGAATTTTTTAGATTGATTTAAAAATTTATGTCTAAATGTATAAAATATATAGATTTATTATATATAGTTGAAAAAATATTAAAAAATTAAAAAAAATGATTGTATTAATGGGATAGCACTAATTCATCAAAAACAATATTTTTTAATATTTTAAAATTAATTTTAGAATTATATATATAAATTTATTATATATGGTTCAAAAAATATGCAAAGATCAATATAAAATAAAATTGATAGTTTCGGTTGTATGAAATTATAATATATGCATATATGTATTATTAAAAAAATAAATTTAAAATTATGGATTATATTTTTTAATTAATTTTAATATTTAATATTTAATATTTAATATTTAAAATTATGGGTTATTTTTTTAATCATTTTGATTCGTATTTTATTATGAAACTCAATTCAGTAATATTCTAACAAAGTTTTTTAATATTTATATTTTTTTTTTTTATATGGAGGAGTTATGATAGATGGAGACTAACATGAATGTAAGTTCAACGGGTAATAAAAGTACTATATATTATATTATATAAAAAATTTATATATTAATAAAATATTTTAAATTTTTATTTTGACTCAAGATAAATCCCGCCGCGAAGCGTGGGTTACACACTAGTTTATCTTTATCTGCTGGTTAAATTACAAAATCCGGGGGAATACTTATTTGAAATAATGGTCATGGGCTTTGAGTAATAGCACATTGATAGCCATGAAGCTCTCTTACAATTCGCTTACGTTGCTTTTATATATCTACCTAGGCCTAATGGTACTTTAATTTGGTCCTAAATTATCTGTAATTTTTCCTTTTGAAAATTGATTCTCTTTTCCCTCTATTCTGAAACTTGTTGCAAATTTGATCCTTCAAGGGCCGTAACCTAATTGGGATTATCAGTGATATCACTCTAGCCCATTGCATGCGAGAGATTCGATTTTGCTTTCAGCAGCACCTATCATGTTGCTTATGTTATAAGCACAGCAGTAAATGATTTGATCTCAAGTATGTTATTATGATAGATAAAGTTTATCTCAGATACGATGCCATGATGGATTAAGTTTGAGCAAAGTAGCCCGAAATAGAAGCAAGTGTAGGTGTAGATCTAGTTGCCAGAATGAGTTAGTGGACTTTTATAAAATTCAGAAGGTGCAAGCAACTAAATGCATATAAAATAAAATATTTCTGAATATTCTACAGTAGCTAGGATATACTTATCTGGTTATCGTATTTTAGAGAGTATATTCCTACATGTAGGATGCAAACGTAGAAGGCAATGAGTACTATAACTTAATTCAACTGTATATGTAAAGGAAGAAAAATGCTCGGCTAAAAACTCACTTAGAAGCATTAATACAGGCACGGTTGAGATCAAAATACTAAAGCTAGCTTGGCACCCCAAGTGGAAGATTTCTTGTTACAAATCTTATGAATAACCAGCACAGATGACCATTTTCCTTTTTTCTCATGTCTTGAACTGAAACAAGACTACTGAGGAGCAGCACATAACAAGAAGGTTGTCTTATCCATTACGAATTGTTTGCCTTGCAACTTTTTGCTGCTTCTATGTGATGCTTAGCCACCTTGGTCCTGCGCGTTTCAAAGAAATCCTATTAAATTCATCACTATCAATTTTTTCTCAAGCTGGACCATATAATTTTCTTTTGCTTGATATTGTGATGCATTATATTGCATTTTGCCAGCCTCTTCCTATTTATCAAACATCAAAACAACAAGGGATGAAGTGAAACAAGAATTTGAAACGAAATCCAAACAGAAATCTGCAGATATCATTCACTACAGGTAGCTGAGAGAAGAATGCCGCATAATCCTAGTTTTAGTATTGTATTTTTTGCATATACGACGCTACTGATCTCTCTAGTAACTCTTGTGAATCGAACGGTCAACTGGAAGAAAAGGGTATGTAGGTAGCATGTTCTGGTATTAATTTATTATTTCTATTGGAAATATGCTCAACCTTTAAATAATTAAAACCAATCATGAGTATTTATTTGAAAAGATATTGTTCTAGTTTGAAATCCAAAATTGAGAAGAAGAAAAAAAAAAAAAAGAAAAAGAAAAAAGCTCCTCCTGATACAGACCTGGAATCATCATGAAAAACTTCAAGCATGCGTTCTTAAATTGTAATAATCAAAATTTATTTTGGATATTTTTATGGCTATGCGATTTCTCCTTCAACATCTGGATGGTTAAGTCTAAATGAAAGAGTATACGACCTGTTTGTACGGTAATATTGGCCTTAGCATGGAAATTGCAAAATACTGAATTTTTGTTCTCTCTTTATTTATTGTTTCCTTATATTTCATGCCTTTTCAGGCAAAAGATTATGGGAAATATATTTTCCTTATGATTAGGCTTCTTAGATGTATTTTCCAGATTGAGATGGAATCATGGAACAATGGTCCATCCACTCAGCAGATCCACCAAATTCAGATTCAATCAGTGAAGTGCCTGTTTTATTTATTAGATATTCTCTGGGTAAAAAGGTCATAGGGATCCAGCGATTGAATCATGAGATACAGTTTAAAACTAGGGAAACTGGTGAGACCTTTATTCGAAGATGCAGGCAAGGTTCTGAAAGCATACTTTCCTTTTTATGGACAGAATACCCTCTTGTGACGTTATATTTATAAAGATAAGGTACGTTCCCAAGCTTCCTGGTGTGTGATAAAGTGGCGTGTCAAACTTACATGGAAGTAAAGAACGCTGCAACTTTTCTTTGAAGTTAAGATCATGAAACTTGTACTTTTATTCAGGGTTCTCATTCATATCTGTATATAATATTTTTGATGAGAAGGGCCGAGATGGCTAAGGCAGCAACATTTCCGACCCAAAAAAACCTATGAAAACCTATACGTCCTGCTTTCAAAACCTGCAAGTTTCTGTAAAAAACCCATATTTTTTCCGTCAAAACCAACACGATATGTTTCTATCATCAGGAGTTGCCCTTCAGATGAGTGGCCGGCGGTTGGTTTCAATCATTTTCCGACAATCCCGCGATGTCATTTTGAAACCTCGTTTCTTCCATTGACTCCAATGCATGGCTCGCTTTGAGTATATAATATGTTTCATGCATTTCTTATAATCAACCTTAGAGTTAACTTCTGTTGAATGAATGAATGGATGATACCTGCTTGACTAAGAATCCGCATAGAAGTTTTTATTCATGCATATGGAACCTGTAATCACGGGAGACAATTACCACATCACAAAAATCTTAATTGCATTTTATTTTTCGTATTTGCTTCTATCTTCATATGAAAGAGAAGGTTTAGATTGTGACCCCTTGTGATCGCAATTGATTGTTGTACGGAGGGATTAGTACTTCATCTGCTGCACGATGATTCATTGTGATCAAACAGGCTGCAACTCTATTGAAACTTGGCGATCTTTGCAGCACAGAGGAGACTTTGGAACATATTTGATTGGAATGCTCCGTTGCAAAAACCTTATGGTGTTTTATTGACGTAGAGTTGTCCACTAATTTGAACGTTGACTCTTTGAGCTTGGTGGCATCTTTCTTTTCATCCAAAAGGCCTGTAGATGCCCACGCACTTATTGCTTGTAGGGATGGCTCCTTTGGTCCGCCAGGAATGAAAGAATCTTTCAAAATTTAACCGATGATCCTTCGTGCGTAGCTCGTCAAACCATGCGAATGGCCAAGGATTCTGTGAAATAGCATTGGGCTTGTCTCCATCAAACCAATGCCACCAGGATACCTGCTGCTCAAGTAGCTCACCTCCTCAGTTTTCCTTCTTAATCTACTGGGTATTCCCTTCCCATGGCTTGGTGAAGATAACCTTTGATGGCTCTTTCATTGGACTTTGTAGTACCGGTTACATTATCAGAGATCATCTTGGCAAAGTTGTTCAAGCGTTTCATCTAATATGGTTGTACTTGCTGAATTATAGGTTGCTTGGAAGGGACTGATGACTACCTTTTTCTTCTAAATTGCGCCGGGGTTGTCTTAGAAGGTGATTCTATCGTTGTTATCTAGGCGATGACACTTCTACCTCTCATTCTCATCCACTCCTCCAACAAGCTCAGGACGCAGCTTCACTCCTCACGGTACATTTTTTTCATTTTACTTTTTTTTCTTTCTAAATGTTCATTTGATTGGAGCATGTCAAATTATAAGATAATTTAATGATTCATATGAATTATTTATTTAAAAAATAATATTTACTATATTTGATTGATAGAAAAATTACTTCGGAAATCCATATTAAAAAAAGATTACCAAGTTTGGTTAGAGATAATCCCATATAAGAATATGATAAAATTTATAAATATATTTTTTAATATAAAATAATTTTTTCATGCTATAATAGTATTATTATTTTCAACTAATTTTTATATGGCCCTTTGCATAATGTTATCTCTAACTTAATTTTTTTACAAAAATTCTTTATTGAATGAGTTTAGAAAGACATCAAAACAAATTTAATGATTATATATGTATCTTTATTCGAAATATTTTTGTCAAGTATAGATTATCATCACTCAAAAATTCATCAAATACCAACCTCTATGGTATTTATTTTATCTTCTCTCTTCGAAAAATAAATATGATGCCCTCTAATTTTTTTAACATCCCTCTCTTTCACTTTTTATATCAAATGATAATTTAATATGAGATTTATTTTTTCATGCTAGATTATCCCAATGAAATAGATCAAAAAAAAAAGAAAAGAAGTAAGACACTTTCTCTACGGGATTTTAATTTATAATTATTGTTGGGGATAAACCCCACTCCTACCGAAGTCCAGTTTGATGCTCAGTTTCACGCAACCGGTAGCCACGGAAGAGCTCCTTCGAACTCTCAGTGCCCAGGCCTTAGTCGAACCCCTTCAGCCGGTCGAACACCCCAGCGGCCAAGCTCCTTTGGGCTCCCAACACCCGGGCCTTAGTCGAACCCCTTCAGCCGACCAAACTCCCCAACGGCCGAGCTCTTTCGAGCTCCCAACACCCGGGCCTTAGCCGAACTCCTTCATCCGGTCGAACTCCTCAGCGGCCGAGCTCTTCTCGAAGTCCCCAGCAACCGAGCCTGAGACGCACTCCTCCAGCCAGACCCCTACGGAAGCCGAACTCCTTTCGGCCTCCTTCAGCTATTGTTCCTCCCGGGCGACCTCTCCACCCATATTCCCTTCGGGAGTCCGAACTCCTCCGATATAGGTACACGTCAAAACTCTTCAACCCTTCATTCGGTCCCGAGTGGCTCAGTATTAGGACAGCTGCAGCCATCATCATCAGTCCGCTGCAAGTGACAGCGATCCACTACCAGGCGGTGATGGCTGTCATCATCAACTCGTTGTAGGCGGCACTGCAGACGGCACCTTCCCCCGGGACCGACTCCACCGGACCTCGAGCGGCCCGCCACCATGCGGCTACAGCTGTCACCATCAAGCTCCGTCTATAAAAAGGATCCTCCAGATACGCTAATCTCTAAGCTCTAAGCTCTCCTCTCCTTCTCTAAACTCCACGGAACTCATTCCCGAGCACTCCATTTCTATTGGCCAGAGCTGACTTGATCGTCGGAGGGTCCTACCGGAGCCACCCCCATCGACTTCGGACGGAATTTTATTTTATAGGTCCTGACGGCGACCTTGTCCACCTCCACTCCAGCTGATTCCAGTAATGATCAGATTCTGCGTCAATAGATTGGCGCTAGAATGAGGGCTTGAACCTCCGAGGTCTCCTTGTTCTTAAAGGAGTGCTCGACGATAATTTCTCTCTTCCCTCTCTGGAGATCTCTCTCCTTCCTCTCTAGAATTCTTTTCTGAGAAAAAATATCCCCTAGGAGAGCTTCGACCCGACGATCGGCAGCCTCCGCGGCCTGATCACGTTCAGATCCGTCCGCTCCCGCTCCAGCCTCGACGACCCAGGTTCCATCTATAGCCGCGGTGGATGTGGAGCAGTTCGACCTGCTCGTCCAGTAGGTCCGTGGTCTCACGGAGGCAGTGCAAGTGGTGCAGGCCATGCACCAACAGGCCCCAGTACCAGCTCAACCAGGGCGGGATTCTCTAGAGCCATGTGATCCGATCCAGGAGCGACCGACTTGGGCTATCCGACCTCCGATCCTCGAAATGGGGAGGCAAAGGAGGGAGAGCCCTTGCTCGGATCATGGCTCGACCCAGGATGAAACTTCGCACCCATTCTATCAGAAAACCTTGGAGATCAGAGACCGTGAAGATCTCTTGGATCAAAGGCTCTTAAAAATGAACTGGCGAATCGAAGAACTTCGTCACACTCTCTCCTCACGTGGTAATGATGTTTGCACTGACCCTCCTTTTTTGCAAAAAATTATGCAGAAACCGATCCTGCCGAACTTCAAGCTTCCGCAGTTCGAGAGTTACGATGGGACCACCGATCTAATCGACCACTTGAAAGTCTTCTGGACAACGATATTGCTCCATGATGCGCCAGACGCTATCTTGTGCCGGGCTTTCCCCTCTATCCTTAAGGGAGCTGCCAGGAACTGATACTCGATACTCAAATCGAGTACCATCTTATCGTTTAATCAGATGAGTCAATAGTTCGCAGCCCACTTCGTCAGTAGTAGGCAGCCGCACCGAGGTTCGGATTTTCTGATGGCCATCAGACAGAAGGAGGGGGAACCCATCCGGGCTTATGTCATCCGATTTAACGCTGCTATGTTGAAAGTCCAAAACTTAGATCAATCGATCACCATGATCGCCCTCAAGGGTGGCCTTCAAAAGAATGACTTGCTGTTCTCCCTGAAAAAGAAGTATCTTAGGGATTTTTCTGACATGCTAGCTCGGGCCGAAGGATATGCCCGGACAGAGGAGGCCTTCAAGGCCAAGGATGATGAAGCCGACGGCAAACGGTGAATCAGCGGGCCGAACAGGCCCACCGAAGAAGGAAAGCGGAGTGAAGCTCGACCGCGCTCCCGAACTCCTTCTGATCGTAGGCGAGCCTGAACTCCCCCTTGGATCCTGAGGTGGGGAAGCTCCGATGGAAGGGCATGCCGAAGTTCTCCCTGACGAAGATTTCATAACTACGCCCCCCTTAACGCTCCGAAGACCTAAGTGCTGATGAAAATCAGAGAATAACTTTCGAGATCGGAGAGGATGCGTTCTCGCCCCAGCAAACGTGATTCCAACAAGTTCTGTCTTTATCATCGTGACCACGGCCATGACACTGAGGAGTGCGTCCAACTCCAGGATGAGATCGAAGAGCTCGTCAGGCGAGGTAGACTCGGTCGATTCCTACGGAGATGGCCTGAAGAGCGGGAGGGTCGGCTGAGGACGTTACCACCAAGTGGGAAGAACCAAGAAGATCGACCGCCTCTCAGCATCATCAATACTATCTCGGGGGGGCTTCAACAAGGGGAGGCCAGCAGATCCGAGGGACCGATGAAAAGATGGAGGATCGCGGAACCCATGGCCTTTACCGAGGTGGACGGTCAGGGGATCCAATTTTCGCACAATGACGCGGTTGTAATTTCTTTGAACATTGCTAACTACGATGTATGCCGCATTTTGATGGATAATGGAAGCTCGACCGACATATTATTTTACGATGCCTTCTCGAAAATGTTCTTACCTAATGACCGCTTGGGATCTATAAATTTTCCGCTAGTAAGATTCACTGGCAATGCCGTACCAGTCGAAAGCATAGTAACTTTGGTTGTGGCGGCGGGGAAACATCCAAAACTAGCCAAAGTGCAGGTCGATTTCCTAGTCGTGAGGACTCCGTCCGCCTATAATGCCATTCTAAGCCGATCTGGTCTAAATGCACTTCGGACGGTGGTGTCAACCTATTACTTGAAGATGAAGTTTTCGATGAGTTGTGGGATCGGAGAGGTCAGGGGAGACTAGGCTCTGGTGAGGCACTGCTACTCTGTCGCCTTACATGAGGAAAAATGATCCGATCCTTATCTTGTTGATGGATTGGATATCCGCGATGACCTCACTGAGGAGCGGGACGAGCCTATGGAGGATCTCGTCTCTGTGCCCTTAAATAATGGAAACTCGGAGCATGCGGTGCAAATCGGCTCCAACTTGGTAGGCGAGGTTCGAGAGCAGCTCGTTGCCTTCCTCAGAAAAAATGCAGATGTCTTCACCTAGACCCCAGCGGACATGCCGGGGATTGACGCCGAGATCATGGAACATCGGCTGGCCATCGATCCGAGGCATCAACCGACGAAGGAAAAGATGCACCACCATGCCCCGGAGAGGCAGAAAGCAATCATCGAAGAAGTGGACAAGCTCCTTAAAGCTAGACTCATCCGGGAGGTTAATTATCCGACCTGGGTCTCGAACGTGGTCCTCGTCAAAAAGGCAAACAACAAGTGGAGGATGTGCGTTGACTTCAAAAAGCTGAACAAAGCCTGCTCGAAAGACAGCTATCCTCTACCCAAGATTGATCAACTGATGGACGCGACCTCGGGCCATGAGCTCCTCACTTTCATGGATGCCTTTTCTGATTATAACCAGATACGGATGGCGCCCGAGGATGAAGAGAAGACTGCCTTCATTACTGACTGTGGTCTTTATTATTATAGGGTCATGCCTTTTAGATTCAAAAACGTAGGGGCGACGTACCAGCATTTGGTCAATAAGATCTTTAAGGAGCAGATCAACCGCAACATGGAGGTGTACGTGGATGATATGCTCGTCAAAAGCCGAGCTTCAATAGACCACCTCGCCGACCTTAAAAAGACCTTCGGTGCACTCAGAAAGCACAAGATGAAGTTAAACCCGATCAAGTGCGCCTTCGGCGTGACCTCTGAAAAATTTCTGAGGTTCATGGTGTCAAGATGCGGAATCAAAGCAAACCTTGAGAAAATTTGAGCCATTCGGAAGATGATCGCTCCAAAGATGATCAAGAAAGTTTAGCACCTGATTGGAAAGGTGGCATCCCTAAATCGCTTCGTCTCAAGATTGGGCGAACGATGCATGCCCTTCTTCCAAGTTCTCAGATGACCAAAGGACTTCTGCTGGACAGCGGAGTGCCAACAGGCATTCGAGGAACTTAAAAACTATCTCAACTCACCCCCGTTGCTGGCAAAGCTCAAATCCGAAGAAGAATTGTTCCTGTATCTAGCTGTCTCCTCGGTGGCTCTGGCGATAGTTCTGATCAAGAAAGAAGCGAAGATGCAGCGATCGGTCTACTACGTAAGCTGGATCCTGAGGGATGCGGAGATCAAGTACTCTAGGTTGGAAAAACTAACTTACTCTCTTCTAATTGCTGCCAAGAGGCTCCGATCTTATTTTTAGGAGAATACCGTAACGGTCCTCACGGACCAACCAATAAAAGCGGTCCTTCACCGAGCGGATGCTTTCGGAAGAATCACAAAATGGACAATCAAGCTCACAGAGTTCGACATCAACTATCTGCCCAGGCCATCAATCAAGGGCCAGATATTGGTGGATTTTGTGCTGGAATGCACCATTCTGATCGAAATCGAGCGAGACCGACACCAAAGCGAGACCGAGCTTGGATGAAGCCGAGCTATCGCAGCTGAACCTCTTCGAGGAAAGTGCCGACCTCCTCGAAGGCTCCTGAGCTCTGTACATGGATGGTTCGTTCAACTTCGCTGGAGCTGGTGCGGGGCTGGTCTTGGTTAACCTCGAGGGAGTCATCGCTGAGTACGCGCTGTGCTTCGAGTTTCCTACGATCAACAATAGGATCGAATATGAAGTGCTGATCGTCGGATTAAAGATAGCAAGGGAATTAAAAGTAGATCAACTTCAAGTCTACAGCGATTTTCAGTTGATGGTCAGCCAAGTTAGTAGCAGCTATGAAGCACGGAAGGAAAAGATGGTGAGATACCTAAAAAAAGTGAGGGATTTGACTCCAATCTTCGATAGTTTTGGCATTCAACATATTCCGAGGGCAAAAAATGCAAGAGCCGATCTTCTCTCCAAGTTGGCCACTTCAGTTCCGTCCAAACTGTCCAAAGGAGTATTTTTGGAGACTCTGAAGTGCCCAACCCTAGAGGAACCTCAGGTCGTCTTGCAGATGGAATTCGAGCCAAGCTGGATCGATCCATTGATCGCTTACCTCAGGGAGGAGGTCCTTTCTCATGATCCGAAAGAAGTTCGGAAGATCAGGAATCAGGCCTCCCATTATGTTTTACATGAAGGCAGGTTGTATAAGAGGTCATACTCTCTCCTGCTGCTGAGATGTCTCTGACCTTTGGAGGCCGACCCGCACTGTGGGAGGTGCACGAAGGACTCTACGGAGGTCACATAGAAGCCAGGTCCCTATCGCAAAGACTACTTCGGCAAGTGTACTACTGGCCGATCCTATTTCACGATTCCATCGAATATGTGAGGAAGTACGATCGCTGTCAGAAGAACGCCAGCGTACAAAGGCAGCTGACATCCGAGCTTGCTCCGCTAAGCGCATCTTGGTCATTTGCGCAGTAGGGAATGGATATACTCGGTCTCTTTTCGATGGCGTTCGGGCAGCAGAAGTTCCTCCTAGTCACGATCGACTATTTCACCAAGTGGATCGAAGTCGAACCACTAGCGAAGATTACCGAGGCCAAGGTATAGGACTTCGTCTGAAAGTCGCTAGTCTGCTAGTTTGGTCTGTTCCAAACCCTTATAACCGATAATGGACGATAGTTCGCTGAGCAAGGTTCGCCGAGTTCTGCGAAGGACTAAACAACTCCCACCGCTTTACAGCGGTGGTTCACCCACAGGCCAATGGAGAAGCTGAGGTGACCAACCAGATCCTGCTATAAGATATCAAAGCGAGGCTCGACAGAACAAAGAGGACCTGGGTGGACGAACTCTACCACATTCTCTAGGCATACCGAACTACACAGAGGGTGCCGATCGAAAAAATATCCTTCGCCTTGGCCTTCAGCATGGAGGCAGTTATCCCAGTCAAGCTCAAGCTCCCGTCTGCACGAGTCGTGGGCTTCAACGAGCAGCATAACCCCAGGACCTCAGAGTTGACCTCGACCTGCTGGAAGAAAAAAGAAAGGAAGTCCGCATCCGGATGGCAGCCTACAGATGGAAGATGGCTCGGTACTACAACTCCAGAGTTAGAAATAAGACGTTTAGAGTCGGGGACTTAGTACTCCGGTGAGCTGCTATCTCTCAACCTTAGAATCAGAAAAAGCTCGTCCCTAATTGGAAAGGTCAATATGAAGTGGTGGAGGTCATCCGGCCTGGTACTTATCATCTGAAGAAGCTCGGAGGGATGACGCTTTCACGATCTTGGAACTCAAAAAATTTGAGGATGTATTACCAGTAATCTTCCTTCAGTAAAGCTGCTTCATTTTTGCATTATTATTCCCTGGTGCAAAAACTATGTGGTGACAAGGATGAAGCAGTCAATAGTTACCGTATTAGGAACTGGAGGAGAATCTCGTCCTAACACGAGCAGGTCAAAGATCTTCAAACTCGGCTGTAGGAGATAAGATCTCCTCCGAGCGTCCGCATCAACCTCGACTGTAGGAGATAAGATCTCTCCTGGGGCAACCTCAGCTGCAGGAGATAAGATTTCTTCTGGGGCAAACTTGGCCGCAAGAGATAAGATCTCCTCCAAAGCAAACTCGGCTGTAGGAGATAAGATCTCCCCCGAGCGTCCGTATTAACCTCGGCTGCAGGAGATAAGATTTCCTCCGAAGGTCCGGGCCGATCTCGACTATAGGAGATAAGATCTCCTCCAAAGCAAACTCGACTGCAGGAGATAAGATCTCCTTCAGGGCAAACTCGACCGTAGGAGATAAGATCTCTTCCGAGGCAACCTCGACTGTAGGAGATAAGATCTCCCCCGAGGGTCTGGGCCGACCTCAGCTGTAGGAGATAAGATCTCTCTTCCGAGTGTCCGCATCAACCTCAGCTGCAGGAGATAAGATCTCCCTCGGGCAACCTCGGCTGCAGGAGATAAGATCTTCCCTAAGCGCCACGTCAACCTCGACTATAGGAGATAAGATCTCTCCCGAGGCAACCTCGGTTGCAGAAGATAAGATCTCCCCCAGGACAAACTTGACTGCAGGAGATAAGATCTTCCTTGAAGCAAACTCGACTGTAGGAGATAAGATCTCCCCCGAGCGTCCGCATCAACCTCGGCTACAGGAGATAAGATCTCCTCCAAGGGTCCGGGCCGACCTCGGCTGTAGGAGATAAGATCTCCTCCGAAGCAAACTCAGCTGCAGGAGATAAGATCTCTCTCGAGCGTCTGCATCAACCTCGGCTACAGAAGATAAGATTTCTCCCGAGGCAACCTCGACCGCAGGAGATGAGATTTCTCCAGAAGGTCCGAGCCAACCTCGACTGTGGGAGATAATATCGCCCCCGAAGAGCTCAACCTTCGATCTCGACCATTAGAGACGGGATCAACTTCAACCTCGGCTGAAGAAGTGATCTTTTCGAGTTTCTACTTCAAACAAATGCAGAGCTCGAAAAAGGACTTCGGCGGTCGCCTATTTCGGTACTCCCTTCCTCCAAATTTCGAACTCGAAAGTGAGGGGACTATTGTTGGGGATGAACCCCGCTCCCGCCGAAGTCTAGTCTGATGCTCAGGCTGATGCAACCGGTAGTCACGGAAAAATTTCAGCGGACGAGCCTTAGCCGAACTCCTTCAGCTGGCCAAACTCTTAAGAGATCGAGCTCATCCGGTCGAACCCCTCAGCAGCTGTCCCTCGGTCGAACTCCTCAGCAATCATCCCTCGGTCGAACTCCTCAGCGACCAAACTCCTCAGCAGCCAAACTCTGGTCAGACTCCTCCCAGACATCCCCTCAACTGGACTTCTCCAAGAGCCAGACTCCTTCCATGCACCTCCTTTGACCGGATTCCTAGATTCCCTCATTCAGACGAACCCTTACGGAAGCGGAACTCCTTCCGGGCTCCTTCAGCTATTGTTCCTCCCGGACAATCCTCTCCAGCCATATTCTCTTCAAAAGTTCAAACTCCTCCGAAATGAGTACACGTCAGAACTCTTCAATCCTTCATTCGATCCCGAGTGGCTCAGTATCAAGGCCGCTGCGGCCATCACCATCAGTCCGCTGCAGGTGACAGCGACCCGCTATCAGACGGCGATGGCTGTCACCGTCAACCCATTGCAGGCAGTGTTGCAGACGGCGCCTTCCTCCAGGATTGACTCCATCGGACCTCAAGTGGCCCGTCACCACGCGGCTACAGCTGTCACTATCAAGCTCTGCCTATAAAAAGGATCCTCCAGATATACTATCTCTAAGCTCTTCTCTTCTTCTCTCAGCTCTACGGAACTCATCTTTGAGCACTCCATTTCTATTGGTCAGAGCTGACTTGATCGTCGGAGGGTTCTATCGGAGCCATCCCCCATCGACTCTGAATGGGGCTTTATTTTGTACATCTCCGATGGCGATCTCATCCATCTCTATTCTAGCTGAATTTAATGAAGACTAATTTCTGTACCAATAAATTCAAAACAGACCGGACCATATATGTAAAAATATCACCCATATCATCAAATTCGGTAGTTAGGTTTTTGGAGCATAGCAAAAAAACGCTGCAAACAGCAGCCTATGGCATAAATCATGGCCGCAAACTTTATTCTTCTCAAGATGAGTAACATCCCCAGCCGCCTGGGGCGGCGAGGTCTCGCGTGCATCGCCGCCGCTCGCCGGCCACCCTGCAATGCGCCCTCCTCCACCGTCGATCCTTCCTCCCCCCAACTGCCGGCCGTGGACCCACCTCCCCCCGTTCCCGAGCGCCAAGCGGACTCCATCGCCGCCTCCGTCCTCCTCTCCCAATGGACCTCCCTCGACCACCTCCTCCCCACGCTCTCCCCTCCCATCGTCTCCGCGGTCCTCCTCCGCCTCCGCTGCTCCCCAGACCTCATCCCCCCTTTCCTCCACCGCGTCGGCCTCCACCGCCTCAACCTCCACTCCCTCTCCATCGCCGCTTCCCTCCTTTGCTCCCTCCGGCCGCCGAACCCCGCCCTAAACCTCCTCAAAGAGGCCATCTCCACCGGCCGCTTCGACTCCTCCCAGAAGTTATTCAACGCTCTTTTGGCGGCCGGCGAAGAGCTCAAGCCATCCAATCCCCAACTGGTGTTCGATCTCCTCCTCAGGGCCTATCTCGATTCGGGTAAGATCCAGGAAGCCCTAGACGTGTTTTATTTGATGAAAGATGCGAACTTTCTTCCAAAGATCGAATCTTGCAACTGTTTATTGAGTGCCTTCTTGAAATCACACCAAACGGAGAAAGCTTGGGTTTTGTTTGCTGAAATGTTTCGGATGAGGATCCCATCGTCAGTGGTGACCTTCAATATCATGATCAATGTGTTGTGTAAGGAAGGGAAACTCAAAAAGGCGAAAGCTTTCATCCAGGTCATGGAGAGTTCCGGTGTTCAGCCGACCGTTGTCACGTACAATACAATAATTCACGGGCATTGCTCCACGGGAAAGGTCCACATGGGCCTCGAGATGTTGGATGTAATGAAGAAGAAGGGTATCAAACCTGACGCATACACTTATGGCACTCTCGTATCGGGGATGTGCAAAGAAGGGAGGGTCGAAGATGCTTCAGTGATGTTCGACGAAATGTTGGAGAGAGGTTTGGTTCCAAGTGCTGTCAATTACAATGCTTTGATTGATGGGTACTGTAACAAGGGGAAATTAGATGTTGCTTTTCGACACAGGGATGAGATGTCAAGGAAAGGGATTGAGCCAACTGTTTGCACCTATAATTTGCTTGT
The DNA here is from genome assembly GCA_006176705.1 of Cocos nucifera. Classification (NCBI taxonomy): domain Eukaryota; kingdom Viridiplantae; phylum Streptophyta; class Magnoliopsida; order Arecales; family Arecaceae; genus Cocos; species Cocos nucifera. Next base: position 1,763,037 of record QRFJ01000172.1, read on the forward strand.
GCATGCATTGTTCATGGAGGGGAGGAATGAGGAAGCTAATGCATTGATTAAGGAGATGGACGTGAAGAGAATGGTGCCCGATGCGATAACATATAACATTTTAATAAATGGGTATTGCAAGGAGGGGAATGTAAAGAAGGCATTTGATCTTTTTGAAGAAATGTCGAGGAAAGGGGTTCGACCAACCATGGTGACCTACACATCTTTAATTTATGTTCTTTGCAAGAGGAGTCGGGTAACCGAAGCAGATAGGATGTTCAAAGATGTAATGGAGAAGGGTCTCTATCCAGATCTCGTGATGTACAATGCCTTGATTGATGGCCACTGTGCAAATGGAAACATGGGGCGAGCTTTTGAGCTTTTGAAGGAGATGGAAAGTAAGAGACTTGCTCCTGATGAAGTTACCTACAATACACTGATGAGAGGGCTCTGCTTGTTGGGGGAAGTTGAGGAGGCTCGTAAGTTAATTGACGAGATGAGTAGACTGGGTGTCAAACCAGATCTAATCAGTTATAATACACTGATTAGTGGTTATAGCAGGAGAGGTGATGTCAAGGATGCTTTTAAGGTTAGGGATGAGATGTTGAGCAAGGGATTCAATCCTACACTTCTTACATACAATGCCCTCATACAAGGGCTGTGTAAAAATGGGGAAGGTGATCATGCTGAGGGTCTCCTCAGAGAGATGGTGAGCAAGGGCATTACTCCAGATGATAGTACTTACATTTCTCTAATAGAAGGGCTCAGCAATGGCGAAGACGACGTGAAGAACAAAAATGTTTAAATCTATGCATTCAATTCAATTTATCTGCTTCAATGCTAGAGATCCACTCCCTCCACCACACCTCCTTCACCTGCTCTCCTCCCCTATTCAAAGGCAGCTAAGGCTTGTCCTCAGCATCCCTCTCTTCGTCCCCCACTCCTCATAGCCCATGGCACCTCTTCAGCAAGATCAAACTCACTCCACTCCACCTCCACCTACTGCCCATTGTTCCCCTCCGCAATCCTAAGACACCTAAAGCTCAACCTCAGAATGGCAGCCAACCGGAACACCACTGTGGAGTTCTCCGTTGACCCTGACCGTTACCAGCCTCCGCTCGTGGATGGCACCATACCTCCAAACACCTTCACATTGCAAGCATCTTTTCATCTCCCTCACTTATTGTTCACAATTCTTTTTGACTGCCTCAGTGCTATAGCTTTTGAGCAACAACTCCTCATGTACTTGGGCCAACTGCATGGGTTCCCAGGGGCTGCAGCACCTCCTCTTTTAAATTGTAATCATTCCATCACTTGGAACCATGCTAACGGGCATCGGTTATTTATAAAGCTTCATCACTAGTTCCATTGCAATGGACCTGGAGTTCATTCTAGAAAGTTGCTCGACAGGCACAAGGTGTGTGATGCCCTAGAGATGAGTTGTCTGATCGAGCTGAATTGCTCATGAACATTTAATTCAGCTGGTTCTTGGCGTGTGTTATGGTCTTCTCGATGACATTGTACTTGTTCATGATCAAAAGCACTTCAAGATGACTGAATATGCGAGTCCCTGATGATGACGAGGAGGAAATACTTTAATCATAGAAGATGGTTGGAGAGTTGGATAATTTCGTTCATAATCATAGTGGAAAAAGTGCTGAAGTCCATGGGTCTGGAAATATTTGAAAAATGTATTATTATCAGGCTTTAGATTTTTTTTTTCTTCTCGATCTTTTGTTCAAATTTTATATTTGTTTACAACAGAAGAGTTGGTGGTTGGACGGGGTTTACCTCTTCTTCTGAGGCAGGTTGGTGGTTTCTTGGGTGGCTGTGGTGTTACAGCACTTAAAGAAACTAATAAAGTTCAGCAGTCTGTCTGTGGTATTTCTTCTCTTCTCAAGGCCGAGTTTGTGAATGCGTTTTGATCTCTACCTTTGACATCATTTATTCGGGCCACTTGTGGTTGGCAGGTTGGTGCACCTAGGTGTGCCCTCTGCCTTGTATTTTTTGGTGATATAATTGTAAAGCTATGTATGATCGTGTGACGTCAAGAGATTGCAGGTATATTGCTCTGCAAATTTGGCTAATCACTATATATCTTACTGGTTTTCTTCTCTCATTTGAGAAATTATGCAACAAAATCTTATCCTTGTTACGAGCATTATGAGACAATTGCATTTCCAGTTTCTGCAAGCGGAAAAATATTCTTGGACTAGGTGGACTCAAGATTGCTTTTCGAAGAGGTCTATGATTGGTGTTGACGGCTCTTGAAACCATAAAGCCAAAGCATATCCTTCCTTCCTCGTTCTTGTCACAAACATTAAGACATTTTGTAACAATTCAGGTGGGGGTCGAAGGATCTCGTTCTGTGCGTTCCGCATCTACTTTCACAAAACTATTGCAGTTGTAAACAGGTATCCGTTGATCAATTCAACTAATTATTTGAATGAATCATAAAATTTAGTGTCGATTTAAATCTTTCTATATTTTCTTTCCACTATGCTACAATGTTTGAGAAACATAGAATGATGATAAGATATAGGGTTAATCATAATTAAGAACATTTTTCTAGATTGAATGAATCTATATTTCTTTGTAATCTTATAATGAGATAAATCTCTATAAGTAATAGAGACGGAGGGAATGTGCGATAAGTCCCTTGTGAAGCACCATATCATAGATCATCTCCATCTCTCATATGGTAAAGAACTCTTGGTCGGTTTATTGATTTTTTTTAAGTGAATTGTAGCACTTAATTTCAAGCTTAAAGATCTTTATTTTTATTTCCATTGTGATGACGTGAGTGACCAAATGTAGAAAGATGGCACACTATTAGGGTTAACAATAAGAATTAGTCCACTAGATAGAATTGACTTCTTTATAATCCCACATTAAGATAGATTTCTATGTATAATGATAAAGTAGAGAAATGGTACTCTCCATCTTGGATTGTCTCCCTTTTTTTAAGGTAAATTGCTCTCCATCACTTGCAAGTTATTAAGACATTTCTCTTGTTTCTACTGCATCTAATTTCGTATTGATTTTATTAATTTTATTTTTTAAAAATATTTGATATGAGTTGCTATTATTTAAAAAACTTTGATATTTTGACTAATCATTATGTATTTTTCTTGCTCTACCTTAGAAATTAGAACAATGAAAGAACCGGATGAAGGATGCTTTGTTGGAGTATTTTGATAATTTTTGAGTTTTTATCATGATTTTTGGAAAAGGTTCAAACATTATAGTATTAATGACTTTAAATAATTTCGCATCAAATAGTTTAACGTAGGAAGACTTGCATGCAGAAAATTTGGCAGTTTGAGGCCCAATTGGGATTTCTGACTTTTGGGCTGAAGTCCACATGTACCGTTGTGCTTGCTTGACAAGGCACTTGTTCACTCAAGAAAAAAAAAAAAGAGAGGGAAAAAGCTAGGCACAATCAGCCGCACTTGTGTGTGTTGCATGCAAAGTATTTTAAGTTTATAATATTATGTTAGTAAGCTATCCATTAGAGGATTATAATGAAGCACTAATGGCCTTTAATGACTTGAAATTAACTAGCCTTCACCATTTAGCCGTCAAAGCTGTTTTTACTACTTAGCCATTAAGACTTTTATTGGCGCCCTGCAGGAGATTATTTGTAAACTCTATATAAAAAAACTTGATTCAAGTTCTCAATGTAGCTAAGTAGATTACCCAATAAAAATAGACTTTTACAAGATGATTCTTCTTCTTTAGGAGCTTGCTAAAAGAGGTTACTAGCTGAACTATGTATAAAAAATGTTGAGATCCAAGTAAATAAACCAACAAGAATAGCCCTTTGTAAGAAAGATCCTTCACCTTTGATGTTTCCACCCTCTCCTCCTATTCTCTCTCTCAAGAACAACCCTTTACAAAAGAGATTAATCTTCCTTCGTGCTTCTACTTTCTATTTTCCCTTTTCATTCTCTCTTTACTTCCCTACTAGATAATTAAATGAGTCTTTTACACCATACCTCTATCTAATCGCACTTGTAATTGGAGGTTTTAAATTGATCCAAGTTTTGTACCATAGGTACAAAATCATAAGAGACCTGCAGATGAGGCAAATACCATTTTAGGATAGTGTATTCCATAAGCCTTTTTTCTAAATACACTACTTAATCCTAATTCTATAATTTAATTTTTTAATTTTATTTGCAAATGTAGCAACATAACCTCTGAGGTGCTTAATGTAGCATCTCAATTCCAATATGGATAGGTAAAACTCTACCATCCATGCTTGTTTACTTTACATTTATCTTTTTTTACTGATAGGTGGATACTAAATGTAGAAACCATAAGTAAAACTATAATTAGGAATTTCATGCCATTATCGATAATAGTTTTCATTTTTTATTTAGGGATCCATGTTGGACATTTGTGATGTATGCGAGAGAAAATAGGAATGCTTTGAATAATTTTTTTAATTAGCTATATACTTAGAATCCTATATTTTTCTAGCTATCTCCCATGACAGGTTTCTAGCAAAATGGAGATCGCTATACATGTCTGTTAAGTTGAAACAGTTTATGCTTTTATTTTTGCCCCGGGTGGTCCCTAGCTTTTTCCTTTTATAATGACAGTGGCAAATTATATGCTGACGTTAGTTTAAGTTTTCCCGTGGAACCCATCTCCATTGCCGCTTCATATCGGGTCAGAGAACGGTGTCGCTGCACGGGGTTTTCTGCCCCCTTCCTCCCCTCACGGTCCGCGGAACACCACGCTCAACCCCCCAACCCCACCCGAACCCTTTCTGGGAGCCTAGTGCTTGCTTTCCGAGGGGCTTCTTTGATTTCCATTCGTCCCTTCCTTTTTAAAACCCTAGTTTCCTCTCCCGATGCCTTAAAACTGTAGTTGCTTTTCCCTTCTTCGGCTTTTCATTCACGTCTCTGATCCCTTGAACCCTTTCACCCTCCAGAAGCCTGGCCTTTCTTCTCCATTCTCGTCGTTTCTGACGCAAAAACCCTTTTTCATTCTTCCCCAGCTCCTCCCTTTCTTCTTCGATCTTTTGAGTTTGGAGATTGGTGATCATGGCGTCGGGCAAGAGGGAAAACGAGGCCAGAGGACACGGCCTCGGAGACCAGAACGAACAGGTTGGAAGCTTGTCTACCCGTTTCGTTCTTAAAATATATTCTTTAATTAGGTTTTATTACTGAGCAATCCTTTGCCGTGGGGTTTATCCTTTGGAATCAAGAATAGCTCTCTAAATTCATCAGGATACAGATGAAAATAAAATAAAAAATCTGTTTTTTTTGCAAGAAATTTTTTTTTTTTTTTTTTGAAATAGATCAGCGTTCTTGATATAGCTGGTATTGGTGAAACGTGAAAAATTTTAGAATTCTGGATTTTTTTTCTGTTTGCTTTTGTGAATGGAGCAGGTTTATGAATGTGACCTATTCAGTACTATCATTTTTTACTTTTTTTAGTAATTGTAGTTTATACAGATATAAACTAATTTTCAGTGGGATTCTTCTGGGGTAGCTTCTAAAAAATAGATGAAAATGTAATGAATTGAAAACTATCATGACAATAAGTCATGTCTTTCCATGAATATCAGCATACACTTACATATTCATGTGTATTTTGATGTTGGTTCATGAATTTTTTGTTTTTATTTTGGAAATAGATATAAATCTAACTCCTTTCATATGATAGAAGGTAGAAAACAAAAACAAAAGGTTAAAAGACCAGAAAATTCTAACCAAGCTTGGTTAGGGATAAAACTCAAGGACAACCCCCCCCCAATCTTCCTCCTCTGAGATGGTATGATTTGTTACATCTATTGACTTTATATAGGATGAACAAAAACAGAATTCTAGCACTGGCCCATGTAAGAAACTTATAATATGTCCAAATTTGTTTTATAAATAAACTTTTAATTGGACCATGCGCTTTTAATTATTCTATTTCAATTTTTAAAACATTTTAGAAACATTAGGATTTGAAAGAGAACGCAAATTGGTATTCAGATCCTTGTTTTGTGGAATGACAGGATGATACTATAGCTTGTCCTGTCACAGCACATGTCTCTTGAGCATTCTTGTATATTATACACGATATACCTGGTTGGACTTAGGGAGCATTCTGATTGAACTGATTCAGGCCAAAGCAGAAATATTTTCTGCTTTGTGCTTGGTTTGGTTCTGATTTGGCCAGACTGAACTGGTTCAAGCTTTCATTCATTAGTCGACAATTAGGATGATTTGTCCACTTCCCAGTGAATGATGAACAAATAAGTTAAGAAATTCCACTATGAAGCATGCTGTGCTTTTTTGTCAAGGAGTAAATTGTTGTTGTGAGGATGAACTTGGTTTAACAATAAAGTTGCTCCATTCTAACATGGAGTACATGGGTTTGAAACACCGAAATAGCTTCTCCGCACATGGAGGTAAAGCTGCATACATCCGACCCTTCCCAAACCTTGCAATGGTGGAAGCCCCATGCACTGAGCTGCCGTTACTGTTGCCATGCTCGTCTCAGTCATGGTCTGTCATGTTACATATTTTGTCATGCCAAGTCGTACTGATCCCAAGCTCAACCATGTGTGGAGACTCATGTCAAGAAAAATGTGTCCATGTTGGCTTGTATCAGTCTGTTCAATTGTGTCCACATATACCAGCATGGGCCAGCACACACATGAGTCTGCACTTATGTACTGTTTAGTATGTTCTTTGTGGCATGGACCAGCACAGTATGGTATCTCAATCTTTGGTTTTTATGTTCTAGGTTTTTAAAATGGCCTCTTCTCTTGTTTTAGTTTTTCTTGTGATTTCTTTCCTTATTTGCCAGTTTCATTCATGTCTTATTCATATGAGTTTTGTTACAACCATCTTTATGCTCTCCAACTCTGCCAAGGATCTTCTGTTAGAAACTGTGAACATTTTGTGTATTGCCTCCGAAAGGAGGTCTGTACTCAGTAATGGGCACCCTTTATTACGGATTTACAGTTTAGGAAAGAGGAGTGAACTGGAAGTACTGGGTTTTATCAGTGCAAAGTTTGGTAGACAGCAATTTTTAGCCAAAACCAACAAGAATTGAGGAGCATGAGCAGAAATCAGATATAAACTCCGAAATGTCAATCATAATTCTTAGGGTGATAGTAATGTTTCCAGACTTTGGGCAGATGAATTATGATTCAGTAATTTTTCTACTGAGATCAAAGTTTAGGATTGTAAGAGTCTTAAGACTAGATTCTTAATGGATAGGTGATATGGTTATAAGGAATGTTAATCAGATCTGATTTTGGCTGTCATAAATAGATATGCTAATTTTCTACATATTCAAAATGACCAGAGAATTACTTGGTTGTGATGTGGTAGTTATTCACTTTGGAGGTGGTTTATTTTGGAGAAAGCAATTATGCATGCTCTTTCTCAGAAGGCCTTTCTAAAGTTTCATATAGCTAAGCTAAATTCTCAGTTTTATGTAGGCCTATTTCTCGCATATTCTCTAAAAATGAGTGCATCTCATCAGATGCCGCTTCATTGGAGCAGTCTCCTGCCTTTCTGGGTTATTTGGATCTTCTTTTTTGGAAGCTTGGTTCCACCTCTTTGATGCTTCATGGCATTGTTTGTATTCTTCTAGGCCATCTTTAAGGGCTAGCTGAAAGTTGGGACACCTGAAAAGTAGAGATAAAAATGTGGAAATTGGCATTTTCTGCTATTGTAGATATTGAGGTAAGTGGGATTGAAAAACCACCAATTGCTGAGAAGTAACTATTGTCATTTTCCGCTATATTCACTTCTTAACACTTTGTTAGCTTGGGCACATGATATAAAGCTGTAGCAAAAATAAAATCTCCTAGTGGGATTGGTAATTTCTATGTGCTAGTGAGTTTGGATGTTCTTTCTCCCCCGGAGAACTCATCATACTCTTTGCCTACTTATATATATCTTATTGATATCAACCAATAAACTATTTCTTTTTTACAAGTTTATCTATAATAGTGTTACTTAATTTGACTATTAAATATTTAACATTTGTCATGAAATATGAGGCATTTTTTTTACAGGTGGATGCTGCAGTTCTACATCACCAGAATCAAAGGCTTGTTCAACAGCTAGAGGCCCAGAAAGCGGAAATGCATACATTAGAAGGGAAGTTCAAAGAATTGAGAGAAGAACAAGATTCTTATGACAAGACTTTGATTACTGTAAATAAAATGTGGAATCAGGTCATCTGGGAATTGTTTTGCTTATTTCATTTTATTTCTTCTCCTCTCTTTTTCTGATACAAGATTTCTTCTCAAAATTATAGTTGGTTGATGATTTAGTCCTGCTTGGAGTACGAGCTGGTGGTGATTTACGTTATTTACCAGCATTGGACCGGGAAGATCTGTGCCTAGGTTCTTTTCAAAATTATATGCTTACTAATCTTTACCAAAAATTAGTTTTCATGAGGATGATCTTTTGCTATATGAACTTAAGGTGGTTATTGTTGATGGCTTCTTTTTCTCTTTTTACAGAGGCATTTGCTTCATGTCCTCCAGAGGACACATTTCTCTATAGGCTCTTAAGAGCTGGCCCCATTGAAAAGAATGAAGGAAATGGAACCATTAAATATGTTCAAGAAGCCCTTGCTCTTCGCCATTCAGCCACGCTAGATCTGATGAAACATGTCCAAGAGACTATTGCTGCTCGACGGGCTAAAAATGATTGCTTAGCAATGGCTTTACATGGGAAGTTATCATCTGAAGGTCCGAAAAATCTTTAAGCATGCTTCTAATTATTCAATCCCTAGCAAACCATTACTGATTATCAGCTTGGTCATTAAATCAATGGCTGCCTTGGTTATAATGTTCTTGTAGATGCTATTATGCAAGTCCAGAAACTTAATGAGTACATGAGAGAGGTAGCTAACAATATGCATCAGGCTATTGACATTCTCCATCAGAAGCACAAACAGTATACACATGAAATAGACAAGTATCTTGAGAGACATTCAAGGGAACAATCTGAAATAAAACGTCTGTCAGGTACTGAAACACATTCTTCCTCTATTTCTTTTTTTTTTTTTCATATCCATATATCAGCTTACTGTCTTAATGAGAATTCCATCAATTTACTTCTGTGATCATGGCTTCAAAATTTGTTGACAATGCTGCAAACTAATGGGTTTAATTTCCTATGTAAGAAGTTCTACCATCCAAATTATCCAATCTATCAAAAAAAATTTCTACCATGCTAAACACCTGGTCCTGAAAAGTCAGAGGGTTATAACGTTCCCTTTACAGCTTATTTTTGGAAATTTAAGAAGAAAGCCACCAAGCTGAGATCTTTCCACCCCTTTTATTCTGTAGTATGCAAAATTCTGTCTAAAATGGAAATGTAATGGAGGCTCCAAAAGCTGGTGAGTTGAGCATCATGTGGTGGGTGCAGAAACAGCGAAGTAAACTTGATTGTGCTGCTTACCGATCTTAGGGAATGTATATGTATGGCATCTGGAATATTCATGGTGCTTGATGTTGTTCCTGTCTCTTTGTTATGCTAAACATATCTCTTGTTAATATGTGGGTGATTAAGGTGAGTTGGAAGAAAGCATGGCTGAGCTTGAGGAAAGCCGGCGCAAGTTGGCTATTCTACAAATGCAGAAACATGGAACATCTGTAATGAATGCTTCAGTCGCCAGTGCTGTGAATGGAAGCAATTCACTGGATAAACCTGCAGATAGGACTGTGGGTTTGCGGGAGTTGAAAAATTCAGTTGAGGAGGCTAAGGTATCACATACATTTCTTTAGTTTTTTAGTTTCAGAATGAAACCTAGCTTTGATTATTATTTTATCGAAGTTACTTTGTTATCTATATGAATAATTGGTGTCTTTGACTTTTAATTTCTTTTGCAAATGAATGACAGACACTGGCAGCAAGCCGTCTTTCTGAACTTCAAGAGGCCCAAGAAGAAAACTTAAATATGTCAAAGCAAGTGGAGGATCTTCAAGTTAGGATATCTTGAGATACTTTAATTTGTTTGTAGCTCAAAATTCTTGTTAGTGAATAGTTTTATTATTTAGGAAGTTTATGACTTAAAATTTCACTTCTTTTCTTTTCTTTCTTCATGTATATAGAACAAATTGAAGGATGATAAATACATAGTCACGTCAAAACCTTACTCGTTATTAAGCGATAAACTCCAGCAACTTAATATGGAACTTGAGCAGTACAAGGGATTGATGGAATCCTTGCAGGTAACATTGTATTTCTCACCTTTCTTTTTTTTAAAAAAAGTTGCTTAGTCAGTCTTGGATTCTAATTATAAATAGAAAAAGTCAGGCAGAGAGGAATCATATACTGCGAAGAGAGAAAGAATTGAATGCAAGGGCGGAGTCAGCTGATGCTGCAAAGATTTCTCTTAGCACATACGAGGCCAAGATTGAGGAGCTGGAGCTTCAGATTCAGAAGTTTATCGCTGAAAGAAATGATCTTGAAATTAAATTGGAAGAAGCTGTGCAGGATTCAGGTGATAAATGATCCCCATTTTTTTGGGACTAGCTTGTGCATCTCTTCAAGCAGATTATGAATCTTTTACTGTTCCAGGGAGGAAAGATATCAAGGATGAGATTCATGTCATGGCATCAGCACTATATAAAGAAATGGAAATGTTGGAGACCCAGCTAAATAGGTCTAAAATTGCTGCTCGTGATGCACTTAAATCACGTGAAGAGGCGGATTCATTGAGAGCTATATTAGATAGGAAGGTATTTACCAATACTTGGTCTGTGTGCTCTAGTGTTATGTTTTGTAGGGTATAATCTTCACACTATTCTAGTGGTACTTTTTGGAATATATATATATATATATATATATATATATATATATATATATATATATATATATATATATATATTAATGGGTAGACTTGGACAAAGTCGATTAGATTTAGGCTCGGATTTGGTCAGGTCAAAACTGAATAATAGGGGTCTTATATTGATAATTTAAGCCATTAGATGTGATCTGCTATCTCAAAACTACTTCCACACCAAAAATCATATGATTGGGAGACCCTTAGTCTATATATCAGGTGATCAAAAAATACATCTATTTTAATTTTACTTGAGCTATCTAATTTTTGACTGCTTGATGCATAGGCTGGGAATCTCCAAATCACATGATTTTTGGTGTGCAAGCAATTTTGAGATAGTATACGACATTTAACTGCTTGGATTATTGATTTAAGATCCCTGTTATAGAGTTTTGACTTGAGCAGATCTGAGTCCAAATCCTGTCAATCTTATTCTAACTTGGTAGAGAGAGAGAGAGAGAGATTTGACTATTTAACTAAAAGTGATTCTCAACACCAAGCGTGTGATAGAAAGTTGTATAATGTAATATGTAATATAAATTGTTAATTTCTTTTTCCTTGCTATTTCTAAATTCTTGAAGTATGTCTTCTTTCAATATGTTCTCAAGAAAACGGATATTTGAAGATTTCTTAAGAATATTACTTGCTGACTAGAATTTGGAATTGGTTTTTGTTTTATTCTAGAATGATGGATAGGCTTGTTGAAATCAGGACAAGATTGAAAATTTAATAGCTTGTTGCAGATGGAAGCCATACAATAGGCTCATCGAGCTGGTCCTGTGCCTGAGCATTAAATTTGTTATACAAGTCATGCTTCGGTTCTTTCTCATACCTCCTTTGCTCCCTAGTATACATATTGGGTTGGCCTTAGATTGTTTAGATCTTTTAGATAACCAAACCATTTCTGATTTTTAACAGACATCTTTACTATTCTCATTGTGCTTTCTGTCAATATTTTTTGGTTTGTTATCTTTGTGATATCCTTTTAGAATTTCATGGGTATTACAATGCACTTCTGCCTTTTGTACATGGTTGTTTGTTTCTGTGAATGCAACCTCCTTGTCGGCCATTTAAGATAACTGTTGGTGCAGAATTTGGTTGATGCCGTATCGAACTGGAGTCGAGGAAGACGAGGTCGCCGTCGGTGACCTGCAAAACAAAGTCCTCTGGAGTTGGTGGTGGTGGCTCTGGTAGGATTCTCCGACGGTCAAGTTAGCTCTTCTGGCCAACAGAAATGGAGTGCTCAGAGAGGAGTTTGGCAGAGTTTTTGGAAGGAAAAGAAAGCTTAGAGAAAACGTATCTGGAGGGTTCCTTTTTATAGACGGAGCTTGTTGTAACTGTTTAATGACCGTCGTAACCGTCCTGATAAATGACAATCGTAATTGTCTTGATAAATGACAATCGTAATTGTCCTAATAAATGATAATTATAACTGTTCAGTAGTGGTATCATCTGTAACAATCTGTTTGAAGGAACAGTCTGGAAGGAGTTCGGCTTCTGTAGGAATACGACTGCTGGAGGAATTCGGAAGGAGTTCGGCTCCCATAGAAGCCCGACTGAAGAAGGAATCCGGAAGAAGTTCGGCTTAGAAGGTGACGAGTTGCTCCTGAACCTCGTTTCCTAAAGTTGGAGCGATCTGTGACAGTGGTGGCTCCGCATTCATCGTTCAAGAGCACAGATTACGAGGTCCCTCCATAGGCTCGCCCACTCCTCAGTAAGGTCATCGCGGACATCCAGACCCGTTTTTTATTAAAAAGGATAAGGGTCGGACTGTTCTTCGCTTAACCAGGGCGATTGAATAGCAGTGCCTCGCCAGAGCCTTGATCTCTCTGACTTCGATTCCGTAAACTCGTCGAAAACTTCTCTTTAAAATACATAGTTAATACACACTACTCGAAGTGCATTTAGATCAGGTCGGTCCGAGATAGCATTATAAGCGGACGAAGTCCTTTGACTAAAAAGTTTGACGATGTGCCTTAGGGCCAGTTTCGGAGTTGCCCTGCAAGTCACGGCCAATAGTTATGGTATGCCCTCAACCGGTATGGCATCGCCAGTGAAGTCCCATCACGGAGAGTTTCAATAGCGCCTAAGTGGTTTATTGAGTAAGGACACTTTTTGAGAAGGCATCATAAATCAATCGTCGGTCGGTCTTTTATATCTACTAAAATGGCGATGTACATCGTAATCGGCAATGTTTAAAGAAGATTACAACCGTAGTTATTGTGAGAAATTGGACCCGCTGAGCGTCTGCCTCGTGAAGGTTATGGTGTTCTTTAGTCTCCGTCTCTTTCACTGATCGCCTTGGATCTGCTGGCCTCTCCTTGCCGAAGTCCCTCCGAATCCGTGTTGATTGATGCCGAGAACGGCGGCCGATCTCCTTGTTGAATCCTCCTCCCTTGGTGGCTCAGGCTGCGGGCATGCCATCGTCATCTTCCCGTTCCTTACAGGGTCATCGCCGAGGAATTGGCCTATCTTGGCCTTGCCTGATGACTCCCTCGATTTCATCTTGGAAGTTGGACTACAATTCCTCAGTGTCGTGACTGGTGATCACGTTGATAAAGGCAGAAAAACTTGTTAGGATTTCGTTTGCTGGGATGAGATGCGCATCCTTTCAGCCTCTGGCAGTTGCTCTTGATTTCATCCAGGCACTTGGGTTTTGGTAGCATTGAGGGAAGGCGTAGTTTGTGAAATCTTCATTGGGAGAACCTCACCGCGCCTTCTGGTCCGGGCTTCCCTGCTCTCCGAGCCCGAGGGGAGTTTTGGACCTTTGCTTTCCTCAGAGGAGTTTGGGGGAGAGCGGCCTAGCTTCACTCGGCTTTTCTCCCTCGGCGGATCCGCCAACTCGCCGGATTCGCCGCTTACCAAAGGCTTCCATCGTCCTGGCCTTAAGGGCCCTCTTCAGCTTGCGGCGTAACCTTCAGTCGACTAGCAGCAATCGTGTAAAATCCCCTGGTGTACCATGGAGAATAGCAAATCATTCTTCTGGAGGCCGCCTTGAGTGCGGCATTGCGACTAATTTGATCCAGATTCCGAACCTCCAATGCAGCGGGCATTAAATGGGTAAACATAAGTCGGATGGATTTCTCCCTCTGCTTGATGTTCCAATCAGGGAATCCGAAACTCGGCACGGACGTCAGCTGCTGAGAATGAGCCGCGAACTAATAGCTCATCTGATTCAAGAAAAAAGATGGTACCGTGGCTTAAGTGCTAGTACCAATTCCCTGAACGACTCCCTTGAGGGTGGACGGGAAAATCGGCATAAAATAGCGTCGACGCGCCGTGAAGCAACATCATTGTCGGAGGCTGTAGGCGATCGAATCGGATCGGAGGTTCGTTGTAACTCCTGCGATAGCGGGAGCTTGAAGTTCGGCGGGATGGTTCCTGCATGATCCTCTGAAAAAAAGGAGGGTCGGTACGAATTATCATTACCGTAGTGAGGAGGGGTATGACCGGAGCTCTTTTGAGTGTCGTCCGTCTCATTTCTAGAATGCTTTGATCCAGGAGATCTTCAAGATCGTTGATCTCCAGGATTTTCTGGTGGAAAGGGGTGAAAGCCTTCCCCGCTGAGTTCGAGTTCGTGGTCCGAACATGAGTCTTCCATCCTCTGCTTCCCTTTTCGGAGATCAAAAGGTCGGGTAACCGAGGTCGGCCATTCTCAGATCAGATCACGGGCTTCGGAGAAGCCTTGCTCCGGCCGAATGGTACTAGGGGAGCCTGCCCTGTACTGTCTGCCATCGCATCATGCGAGGGCCACGAACCTGCTGAATCCAACAGGTTGAACTGCTCCCGCATCCACTATGGCTGCAGGTGGTGCTTGTAGTTTACGCGGAGCTGGAACGGTTTGTATCTGGACCGGATCTGGCTGGCAGAAGGCCGTTGATCGCCGGGTCGAAGCTTTCTTGGGAGGCATTTTTTTTGGGAAGAACTCTAGAGAAGAAAGAAAAAGATCACTGCTGAACAACTCCTTTAAAGGATCAAGGGGAACCTAAGGAACATGAAGCTCTCCTTCTAGCGCCAATTCTGTGGTGAGATTCGGAGCAGACCGAATCGGCAGATTATTGACTTCCAGAGTCTTGTACCTTGGTCTCGGTAATTTTGGCTAGAGGTTTGGCTTCGATCCATTTGGTGAACTAGTCGATCGCGATCAGGAGGAACTTCCATTGCCCGAAAGCCGTGGGAAAAGGATCAAGTATGTGCATTCTCCACTGCACAAATGGTCAGGGTGTACTTAGCGAAGTAAGCTCGGAGGCCGGCCGTCTTTATATGCTTGCATTCTTCTGACAGCGGTCACATTTTCTGACGTACTCCATAGAATCATGGTATAAGGTCGGCCAATAGTATCCTTGCCAAAGTAACTTTTGCGATAGGAATCTGACTCCTACATGACTTCCACAGATTTTCTCATGCACTTCTCATAATGCGAAGTCGGCTTCTGAAGGTCGAAGACATCTCAATAGTGGCAGTGAATACGACCTCTTATACAACCTGCCCTCGTACAAAACGTATCGGGAGGCTTGATTCTTAAGTTTTCGAGCTTCTTTCGGATAATGAGGAAGGACTTCCTCCTTGAGGTAGGCAACCAACGGATCGATCCAGCTCAGCTCGAGTTCTATCTGCAAAATGACATGCGATTCCTCTGAGCTTGGACACTTCAGGATCTCAAAAAATACTTCTTTGGGTAGTTCGGCTGGAGCTGAAGTGGCCAACTTAGAAAGAAGGTCGGTTCTTATATTTTCTGCTCTCGAAATCTGTCGAATGCCGAAACAGCTGAATGTCGGAGTCAAGTCTTTTACTTTCTCAAGATATTTCAACATACTTTCCTCTCGCGCTTTATAGCTGCCACTAACTTGGCCGACCACTAATTGGGAATCGCTGTAGACTTAAAGCCGATCTACTCTTAATTCTCTTGCAATTTTTAATCTGGCGATCAGCGCTTCATACTCAGCCCCATTATTAGTCGCAGGAAATTCGAAGTGCAGCGTATAATCGACGACGACTCCCTCGGGGCTGACTAAGACCAACCCGCATCCGCTCCAGCAGAGTTGGACAAATCATCCACGTACAGAGCTCAAAAACTTTCGGAAAGGTTGGTTGTCTCTTCAGGGAGGTTCGATTGCGACAACAGAGCGTCGGTCTCATTCCGCTCAAGCTCGGCATCATCGGGAATGGTACACTCCACTATAAAATCTGCTAATATCTGGACTTTGATCAATGGCTGGGGTTGATAATTGATATCGAATTTCGTGAGCTCGATTGTCCATTTTGCGATTCTCTCGAAAACGTCCATTCGTTGAAAGACTGCCTTTATTGATTGATCCAATGAGGACCGTTATAGTGTGCCCCTGAAAGTAAGGTCGGAGCCTCCTGGTAGTAATTAGAAGAGAGTAAGCCGATTTTTCTAGCTTAGAATACCTGGTCTCTGCATCCCTTAGAATCCGGCTTATGTAGTAGATCGGTCGTTGTATCTTCGCTTCCTCCTTGACTAGGACTACTGCCAAGGCCGCTGGGGAGACTGCTAGGTAAAAGAATAATTTTTCTTCAGGTTCGGACTTTGCCAGCAGTGGGGGTGAGTCGAGGTAGTTTTTGAGCTCCTCAAACGCCTGTTGGCACTCCATCGTTCAGTAAAAATTCTTTGGTTGCTTGAGAACTTGGAAGAAGGGCATGCATCGCTCGGCCGATCTCGAGACGAAGTGATTTAGGGACGCCACTTTTCCAGTCAAGTGCTGAACTTCTTTGATTGTCCTTGAAGCGGTCATCTTTTGAATGGCTCGGATTTTCTCTGGATTCGCTTCAATCCCGCACCTCGACACCATAAATCTCAGAAATTTCCCAGAGGTCATACCAAATGCGCACTTGGTCGGGTTTAGTTTCATCTTGTGCTTCCTGAGTGTACTGAAGGTCTCTTCAAGCTCGGCAAGGTGATTTATAGAAGCTCAGTTTTTTACGAGCATGTCATCCACATATACCTTCATATTACGATCGATCTGCTCTTTGAAGATTTTGTTGATCAGGCACTGGTATGTTGCCCCTGCATTCTTGAGCCCAAAGGATATAATTCTATAACAGTAAAGACCACGGTCAGTAAGGAAAGCAATTTTCTCTTCGTCCTCTAGCGCCATTCATATCTGGTTATAGTCGGAGAAGGCATCCATGAAGGTGAGGAGCTCATGGCCCGAGGTTGCGTCTACCAGTTGATCAATCTTGGAAAGAGAGTAGCTGTCCTTTGGGCAGATTTTGTTCAGCTTTTTGAAGTCTATATACATCCTTTACTTGTTGTTTGCCTTTTTGATGAGGACCACATTTGAGACCCAGGTCGGATAGTTGACTTTCCGGATGAACCCAGCTTTGAGGAGCTTGCCTACTTCCGTAATTGCTTTCTATTTTTTCGGGACGTAGCTGCGCAATTTCTCTTTTATCGGTCGATACTTCGGATCAATGGCCAACCGATGTTCCATAATTTCGGCATCAATTCTTGGTATATCCGTTGGGGCCCAGGCGAAGACGTCCGCGTTCTTCCTGAAGAAGGTGACGAGTTGCTCCTGAACCTCGTTTCCTAAGTTGGAGCCGATCTGTACAGTGTGCTCCGCATTCCCATCGTTCAAGAGCACAGATACGAGGTCCTCCATAGGCTCGCCCCACTCCTCAGTAAGGTCATCGCGGACATCCAGCCTGTCAACAGGATAAGGGTCGGACTGTTCTTCCTTAACCAGGGCGATTGAATAGCAGTGCCTCGCCAGAGCTTGATCTCTCCTGACCTCTCCGATTCCGTAACTCGTCGAAAACTTCATCTTTAAATAATAAGTTAATACCACTACTCGAAGTGCATTTAGATCAGGTCGGTCGAGAATAGCATTATAAGCGGACGAAGTCCTTATGACTAAAAAGTTGACATGTGCCTTAGCCAGTTTCGGACGTTGCCCTGCAGTCACGGCCAAAGTTATTATGCCCTCAACCGGTATGGCATCGCCAGTGAAGTCCATCAACGGAGAGTTCATAGGCCCTAAGTGGTTATTGAGTAAGGACATTTTTGAGAAGGCATCATAAAATAATACGTCGGTCGAGCTTTTATTATCTACTAAAATGCGATGTACATCGTAATCGGCAATGTTTAAAGAGATTACAACCGTGTTATTGTGAGAAAATTGGACCCCCTGAGCGTCTGCCTCGGTGAAGGTTATGGGTTCTTTAGTCCTCCGTCTCTTCACTGATCCCTTGGATCTGCTGGCCTCTCCTTGCCGAAGTCCCTCCGAGATCGTGTTGATGATGCCGAGAGGCGGCCGATCTCCTTGTTGATCCTCCTCCCTTGGTGGCTCAGGCTGCGGCAATGCCATCGGTCAATCTTCCCGTCCTTCAGGTCATCGCCGCAGGAATTGGCCTAATCTGCCTTGCCTGATGAGCTCCTCGATTTCATCTTGGAGTTGGATACATTCCTCAGTGTCGTGATGGTGATCACGTTGATAAAGGCAGAACTTGTTAGGATTTCGTTTGCTGGGATGAGAGCGCATCCTTTCCAGCCTCGGCAGTTGCTCCTTGATTTCATCAGCACTTGGGTTTTCGGAGCATTGAGGGAGGCGTAGTTGTGAAATCTTCATTGGGGAGAACCTCACCGCGCCCTTCTGTCCGGGCTTCCCTGCCTCCGAGCCCGAGGGGGAGTTTGGACTTGCTTTCGCTCAGAGGAAGTTTGGGAGAGCGGCCTAGCTTCACTCGGCTTTTCTCCCTCGGCGGATCCGCCCAACTCGCCGATTCGCCGCTTACCAAAGGCTTCATCGTCCCTGGCCTTAAAGGCCTCTTCAGCTCGAGCGTAACCTTCAGTCCGAGCTAGCAGATCGGTAAAATCCCTGGGGTACTCCATGGAGAATAGCAAATCATTCTTCTGGAGGCCGCCCTTGAGTGCGGCCATTGCGACTAATTGATCCAGATTCCGAACCTCCAATGCAGCGGCATTAAATCGGGTAACATAAGTCCGGATGGATTCTCCCTCCTGCTTGATGTTCATCAGGGAATCCGAACCTCGGCACGGACGTCAGCTGCTGACGAAATGAGCCGCGAACTAATAGCTCATCTGATCAAAGAAAAAGATGGTACCTGGCTTAAGTGCTAGTACCAATTCCTGACGACTCCCTTGAGGGTGGACGGGAAAATCCGGCATAAAATAGCGTCCGACGCGCCGTGAAGCAACATCATTGTCCGGAAGGCTTGTAGGCGATCGATCGGATCGGAGGTTCCGTTGTAACTCTCGAATTGCGGGAGCTTGAAGTTCGGCGGGATTGGTTCCTGCATGATCCTCTGAGAAAAAGGAGGGTCGGTGCGAATATCATTACCGTGTGAGGAGGGAGTATGACGGAGCTCTTTGATTCGTCGCTCATTTCTAGAAGCCTTTGATCCAGGAGATCTTCACGATCGTTGATCTCCAGGATTTTCTGGTGGAACGGGCGTGAAGCTTCCCCCCTGAGTCGAGTCGTGGTCCGAACATGAGTCTTCCATCCTCTGCTTCCCCTTTTCGGAGATCAAAGGTCGGGTAACCGAGGTCGGCCATTCTCAGATCAGATCACGGGCTCGGGAACCCCGGCCGTCGAGTGGGGCCGGACCTGGAATGGTCTGCATCGCATCTCCGAGCCGCGACCTGCTGGCAACAGGTCGAACGCTCCGCATCCACGTGGTACGGGCGGGCTTGAGGGCCGGAGTGGACGGTGATCGAACGGATCGGGCGCGGAGGCTGCCGACCTCCGGGTCGAGGCTTTCTTGGGGCATTTTTTTTGGGAAGAATCTTAGAGGAAAAGAAGAAAAGAACTGCGACACTCCTTTAAGACAAGGGAACCTCGAAGGTTCAGGCCTCCTCTAGCGCCAATCTGTTGGTGCAGAATCCGTCGCCGCCGGATCGCTGGATCGAGCCGCGAGGTCGCCGTCGGAGACCTGCAAAACAGAGTCCCGTCCGGAGCCGGTGGGGGTGGCTTTGCAGGACCCTCCGACAGTCAAGTTAGCTCTTCTAACAACAGGAAATTGGAGTGCCAGAGAGGAGTTTCGACAGAGTTTTCAGGAAGGAAAAGAAAGCTTAGAGAAAACATATTTCTGGAGGGTTCTTTTTATAGACGGAGGCTTGTTGTAACTGTTCTATAAATGACCGTCGTAACCGTTCTGATAATGCCAATCGTAATATCTTGATAAATGACAATCGTAATTGTCCTAATAAATGATAATTGTAACCAGTTCAGTTAGAGGGATCGTCTTAGGAATCCGTTCTGAAAGGAACAAGTCCAGAAGGGAGTTCGGCTCCTTTAGAAGCTCGACTGAATGAGGAATTCGGCTCCCGTAGAAGCCCGACTGCTGGAGAGTCTTGGAAGGAGTTCGGCTTCTCATAAAAGCCCGACTGAAGGAGGAATTCCGAAAGTGATTCGGTTCCTTATAAATCCCAACTGTTGGAGGAGTCCGGTTCCCGTAGAAAGCCCGACTAAAAGAGGAATCTGAAGGAGTTCGGCTCCCGAGAAAATCCGGACTACATGGAGGAGTCCCGAAAGAGGCTCGGCTTTCGTAAGTCCGATTGCTAGAGGAGTCCAGAAGAATCTCGGCTCCTGTAGAAGCCCGACTGAAGAAGGAATCTGGAAGGAGCTCCGCTTCCGTAGATGCTCGACTGCTGGAGGAGTCCGAAAGGAGTTCGGCTCCTGTAGAAGCCCGACTGAAGGAGGAATCCGGAAGGAGTTCGGCCGCTGAGGAAGTTCAATTGGGTTCGGAGTCCAACTGGAGGAGTTCGGCCACTGAATGAGTTCGGCTGCTGGGGAGAGAATTTCCGATCGAAACTTTTCTGTGATTACCAGCTGCATTAGGCTAAGTACCAGACTGGACTTCGGCGGGAGCGGGGTTTATTCCCAACAATAACTTTTCCTGCAACTTGGGACCTTGATTACTGTCACTCACTTGTACTCAGAGGAGTTTCTTTTTTTCTCATATGATTAAATTTTAAAGTTCTTGATGAGGAAATAGATAGGATGTTTAGATTTCATTCCTGAAAAGAAAGGGCATCCACAATCTTAACATATGTGTTCAGAATGCTTTAAGTTTCGTATCATTGCAGCAAGATGAAAACAGGCTGGGAAGAATAATGTTTTCTGGGCTCACAAACCTCCTGAAAAGAATTTAAATAACACAGGAAAAAACAAAATAATAATCTTCCAATTGAGCATATATCGAGAAAATATAAAGGTATTTACTCCAGCTATCATGAGGCAACCTAAAAAGAAATAGTAGGTTAAAGCCTACTATCAGCTAGCTTTGCTACAATTTTGACGGCAGTTGTTGCTGTGCATGATTGATCTATTATACAAAGAGTCTTATATCTGGTTAATAAGATTTTGATATACTTTAACCACAGATGCAAATTTCCCCATTAGTTGAGTTCTTCTTAAGGTGATTAACTATATGCAATAAGCAATGCAGCTAAGGTTTTTAATTATTGTGGGTCCATAAATCGCAAGTTATGCTTATTGGCATTGACGTACAACTAGATGGACACTGAAGTTATCACTAAAAGTTGATTCTTCACGTGTAAGTTTATCAAGAAATGCTGTGTATCTTGGCCAAATTTTCCTATTGGCATGCATGTTAAGCTTTTATTTAGATATTGTCTTTACACTGGCTCATGATGTTGTAGGCCATATTTCATTGCTTTTTGCAGAGATATGACATGTCCTCTGAGTATGTTCTGTTCTTTTTAGCTTGGTTATTCATCTGGCTTCTTAGTCTTTCTTGGAGATTCTCCTTAAAGTCCAGTAAAATTGATATTTTTACCACCTCATGTTAAACTTTAATATGTTCTTGTCAACACGGTTATTTTTATGTTATTACCTTGTTGCAACAGTTGAAGTGTCATTTACATTACTAAAAACTCAATGTCTTATGGGCAGAGGAATAATATGAAATGGCCATTTTTTAACGTGTGTCATCATGATGGGACACCTGTAATCATACATCCTCCATTTAAATAGCTTCTTAACTTTTCTGAAGGTGACTAACGACATCACCTATTTCTCCTTTGCAAATTGTGTATAATCCACGTTGAATTAGCACATGCATGTCTTATCTTATTGTATCTGAGCTTTGACATATTGTAGATTTCTTTTATTATGAACTATGCCATTCTTGTATCTTGTATATGTATTAAGCTACTGCCTACATCAGGTAGCAACATTCATCTCTTAAACATCTTTTCTCCAAGCAACAGAGGGTAACATGGAGAGCACATCTTGTGCACCAAATGAGCTTGTATAACCATACTCACATTCATGCCAACCCTTGAATGTGCATGAATCAAAATCGTTTCATCTTGTACAGTTTCAATTGTGTTTGTCCACATATTAGCTGTAGATGAGCCGTGACATGTCCATTACCACCTCTTAAACTTTGGGCTTTCTACAAATGAGCTTACCGGTGCATGAGCATCATGTGTAACCATGAACATGATTTGCTAACCTAACTGTATGGAAATTGTTGGGGATAAATCTCGCTCCCGCCGAAGTCTAGTTCGATACTCAGCCTAATACAATTAGTGGCCGCAGAAGAGCTTCAGCAGACGGGCTTCAGCCGAACCCCCAGCGGCCAAGCTTCTTCTAACTCGTTCAGCTGGCCGAACTACTTAGCTGCCGAGCTCCTTCGGACTCCTCCAGCGGCCGAGCTTCTACGGAAGCCGAGCTCCTTCGGACTCCTCCAGCGGTCGAGCTTCTACGGAAGCCGAACTTCCTGCGAACTTCTCCAGCGGCCGAGCCTCTACGGAAGGCGGACTCCCTGCGGACTTCTTCAGCGGACGGGCTTCTCAATGGCCGAACTTCCATGAAAGCCGAACTTCTTATGACGGATTCCTGCAGGCGATCCCACTACTAAACAGTTGTGATAATAACGATCGACATTTATCAAGTCAATAACGATCGGCATTTATCAGGACAGTTACGACAATCATTAATCAAGGCAGTTACAACAAGCTCCCTCTATAAAAAGGCCCCTCCAGATACACTTACGTCAGGTTCTGAAAACCCTTCTCTCCTCCTCAAAACTCTACTGAACTTCACACTGAGCACTCCATTCCTGTTGACTGGAGCTAACTTGATCGTCGGAGGGTCCTACCGGAGCCACCCCCCACCTGCTTCGGACGGGACTTTATTTTGCAGGTCCCCGGCGGCGACCTCATCGGTCTCCACTCCAATGGATTTCGGCGACGACCAGATTCTGCGTTAACAGATTGGTGCTAGAAGGAGGGCTGAACCTCCGAGGTTCCCTTGTTCTTAAAGGAGTGCTCGACGACGATTTCTCTCTCTCCGGAGACCTCTCTTCCTCCTCACCAGAGCCCTCTCCCAAAGAGAAAATGCCTTCCAGGAGAGCTTCGACTCGACGATCGGCGGCTTCCGCATCCCGATCCCGTCCAGATTCGTCTACCCCTGCCTCAACTCCGGGAACTCAAGTTCCACCCGTATCCGTGGTAAATATGGAGCAGCTCGACCTGCTCGTCCGACAGGTCCGTGGCCTCGCGGATGCAATGCGGGCCATGCAACAGCCTCCGATGGCGACTCCATCAGGAAATCCGCTATTCGGATGTCGGGAATCAGCCCCAGAAAAGGGTACTCGGGCCAGTGTGCCCGCCGTCCCTTGGAAAGGAAAACAGAGAGTCGGGGATCCATGTTCGGATCATGGTTCTTCTTTGGAGGAGACCTCTCCCGTTTGTAGTCGAAAGCCCCCCAAGATCTGCAACCAAGACGACGCCCTCGATCACAGACTGCGGGAGATGGATCGGTGGATTGAAGAGCTCGGCCACGTCGCCCCGGCTCATCAGCAGCCGACGTCCGCGTCGAGGTTCGGATTTCCTGATGAATGTCAAGTAGAAGCAGGAGGAATCCATCCGGGCTTACGTCATCCGGTTCAACGCTGCAGCATTGGAAGTCCGGGACTTGGACCAGTCTGTTGCAATGGCCGCACTTAAGGGCGGCCTTCAGAAAAATGACTTGCTGTTCTCCTTGGAAAAAAAGTATCCCAGTGACTTCGCGGATCTGCTGGCTCGAGCCGAGAGATATACCCGTGCGGAAGAAGCCTTCAAGTTGAAGGACGAAGAAGTCTTAAGAGAGCGGTTGGCAGACAATGGAGAGCCGAGCGAAGTTCGGCCGCGCTCATGGACTCCCTCCGAAGGCAGGCGGACCCGAACTCCTCGAGCTCTCCACCGAGGAAGCCCCGACAGAGGGGTGCAAAGAAGCCCTCCTCCCGGAAGGTTCCGCGACTACGCCTCCCTCAACGCTCCTCGAACTCAGATTCCCACTGAAGTTAAGAACCAGCTGTCAAGACCAGAAGGGTTACGATCTCCTCCAAACAAGCGCGATCGAAGCAAGTACTGCCTCTACCATCGCGATCACGGCCACGATACTGAGGAATGCATCCAGCTATGAGACGAAATTGAAAAGCTCGTCAGGAAGGACCGGCTGGGTAAATTTCTTCGATAGGAGAAGATCGGCTAAGGGCACTGCCGTACGGCCTCCACTCCAACGGATTCCGACGACGATCAGATTCTGCGTCAACAGAAATCAAAATTGTATATTTTATTAATTGATTCAATTTTGTCTAGACATAAGTCAAAGATAAGCCATGCACGCTCATCCTACAGCCTTGATATTTTTGAGAAAAAGGGAGATGCTCCCACTTGCGCTTTAATTACCTAGGTCCAAATACTTGGGGATGTACCACCTGAGATTCAAATTCAGAACCTCTGGTTGTTGAGCAGAGGGTTGTGACCATTAGGACAAGCCCCTATTCACATGCTATCTTGATATTTTCACTTCATTTACTTAACCATGGAATGAATGCTAAATGTTTTTATATGGTATGTTCTGTATTTGAAACCCACAATTGCAGGAATCCAACCTACTAAATTGTTTTAGCTATGTGACCTGTATCCTTTGATTTCCCTATAAGTACCTGCACCTTGATGCACTTGGGTATGTGTTTGTAAGAAGAGATTCTTAGATATTGGAAGGTTCTAGCATTCAAACGTGCACCTACGGCCAACACATATGCATATATGCATGCACGGATGCATTCATATATGTATGTGTGAATGCATGCCTGCATGCCAAGGGCACACTGAGGACACGTGGACACTTCTGACCTATGCCAAATGTTTAGGTAACATTCTGCAAGTGCAAACTAGACTTTGTTAAAGATATACTCCTTGCGACTTCTCTATATATTTAAATATATATGGGTTCGTTGACATTATTTACTTATATTTAAATGCTCATGTGGCTTTGTTGATATGCCTTCACTTCATTATTTTCATGCTACTATTTCATTCATGAATTACAATTGGCTGTTTAAGTTACACTTTGATCTTTCAATTACAAGCATGGTAATCATTTATCCTACAATAACTGCTTGCCTGATGAAAGAATCTCCTCTATGTTTCTAGATTAGTGAACACAAAATCTTATCAGATAAATGTGCAGAACAAGTGGTTGAGATCAAGTCCTATAAAGCACAGGTATGTCCTGTCTGGCATATCATTTTTTATTGGTTGTTTTCTGTCCACTAGATAACTATATCTCTTTGTTCTTCTTCTAATTGAATAGACTTTTGAGTACAGAATATATCATATATGCTTGGGTCTTTTCACTATAGTGAATGAAATTGCAGATTGAGAAACTGGAAAAGGAAAAACAGGAGTTGCAAATTTTCTTGGATATGTATGCACAAGAATGTTTTGACACTAGGTATGTTAGTAGTTGATCCCATGCCTTATTCCTATTCATTGACCTCATTATCTTCTCACTTCTTGCATTCCTTCCCCTCCTTCAGACATGCTAGTGTTTTGTTGAGTCTCTTCCCTACTTACAATAGCCGGCTTCACAAATACTTGAATCCAATTAATGATGCAGAAAGATCAACACTTATTAGTTTGAACCTTTAAAAAAGCACTATAGTTAGTTATTAGTAAAAGCTCTAGAATTTTATTTCAGCTAATTTGATAATGTCAAGTTGTACCATAGCTTAATAATAATGGTCAAGCTCTCCAGTTATATTATCCTTGTAATTCTTTCCTTTGTGAGATCTGGGAATTGTTTACTCCATGTTTTTTCATGTTCATTCTATGTCATTTAACTTAATTCCTTCATGGCCATAGCCAGTTGGTGCTGCATCATGTACATCCATTCTATTTTAAATGGCTCCCCGAATCTTCCGAGATCATGTTGTTTTGATCAGTGCTTGCTAATTTCCTATGGTTGGTAAAGCAAACATGGGTTAATATATAAAGCATAGAATCACTATATAGTAGTTTAAGGCCTTGTTTGGGATTGTTGTTAGCAGTAGAGCTTTTGACGCTTTTGGAAGTATAACTTTTACATAAAACCTTTGCTGTTTGGTAACCATATTTCTAAAGTATCGTGGAACTTTAGCATGTTTGGTAACCAAACTGATAAAGTGCTCTAGGCATGACAAAATAATAATAAAAGATATTGCATAGTGTTGTATAGTAGAGTATAATACAATGGAATATTACATATTAAAATATTATTATATAATATAATATTACTATAATGTATTATAATAGTATTATAACACAGTGTAATTTAATATTGTATACTACAGCATAATAACATAACATAATAGGATAGAGTATAATATTATTATAATATAACTAATGTAATATAATATAATATAGTAGAATATAATAATATAATATGCTAAGACATTATATAATATAGGGTTATGTAATATAATAATGCATCATTACTATTAAAATATTATTACATAGCATAATATTATTATAATATAATATATTATATTATATTATTGTAAAATAATGTACTATAATAATATTATATTATATTTTATTATATTATAATAATATGATATGATATTGTATAGTATAATACAGCGTATCATATTTATAAGAATTGTTTGTGAGCATTTTGGTCACCATGAAAATTTTATTGGAGCTAAAATAGCTTCCCGATAGCTGCTAAAAAGCATTTTTGTGGAAAAGCTTCAAAATGGTGCTTCTCCCAAGTAGATCTTTTTAGCTTTTTGGTAAAGTCAAAATAGCTTTCAGATTTTTATCAAACACCACCATATCATTCAAAAGTGCTTTTGGAGGGCCAAAAAGTATTTTCCTACTCCCCAAAAGCTTTGCCTAATAGGGTCTAAGAACATGTTGATTAGCTAAGAGGCTAAATGGTGAACGACACAGCTATACAACAAATATTCATAATCACATTAAATACACCATTAAATGAGCATAACTATGCTGTAATCCAAGGAAAAGAAGAAGAACAAGGTGAAGCTGGCTATTGCCTGTGATCAGGGGCAGGATATCAGGGTAAGTACAGTAGGAGTATAGTGAGCTTTGGGGAAAGATTAGGTGAAAATGATCATCAAAAGCATTTGTTGTACGATTTTCAAGAGGTTGACTTTAGAAGAAGATAGGCTTATGTTGGCTAAAAGAGAGGAAACTACAAATGCCAATAATATCCATGTACTCGAGGATAACATGATATTGGTCTACAGTTTCCTTTGATAGTGGAAAAGGGAAAGTATGGGTACACAACATGTAATAAGTTCAAAGGCAAATTACACTAGGTCATGCATGCATACAACTAATTAATTTTGATAACAAGAATCAAGGGTCAAATTATCAGTGCATACCATGCCTTACCAAGCATACCATGTTATACTAGTACTGAACTGCTACTCAGTATGGAGGGCGTACCAAGTGTTGGTATGCGAATTGACACCCATATTGGAAGTACAGGTACTATACCAACATGGTTCCAGTACAAGGTTCAATGATGAGATTGCCAACCTCCACAAAAATAGAGAGACGACGGCAATGCAAGATCCTTATCCTTCTTTGTAGAAGTAGGAAGGGCAGGGCATGGCTTTCAAAGTTTGCATGGTGTGTGTTGGGGATAAATCTCGCTCCTGCCGAAGCCCGGCCCAACGCTCAGCCCAATGTAACCAGTAGCTGCTGAAGAGCTTCAGCGCCAGGCCCCAGGCCGAGCCCCTAACCACGGCCGAACTGCCTAGAGGCCGAACTCCCCTCCCCTGGCCCAAGGTCCGGGCCGAACTGCCTAGAGGACGAACTCCCTGAGCCGACTCCTTCGGACCCCCGGCCGAACTCCTTCGGACCCCACGGCCGAACTCCTTCGGACCGACCGACCCCCCGGACCGACCGCCGAACTCCTTCGGACCCCACGGCCGAACTCCTTCGGACCGACCCCAGGCGAGCCCATGCAGCCGAACTCCTTCGGGCCGAACTCCTTCGGACCCCACGGCCGAACTCCTTCGGACTCCAAGCGGCCGACTCTCAGCGGCCGAACTCCTTCGGGCCGACTCCAAGCGGCCGAGCTTCAATGAAGTCGTCTCAGCGGCCGAACTCCTCAGCAGGCCGACCCTTCAGCCAGACGAACTCCTCAGCAGTCGTCACTGGGCCGAACTCCTGTTCAGCAAGTCCGAACTCCTTGGATCGAACCGTCGCCTGCAGCAAGACCGGACGGCGCCTTCCTCTCCGTACCGGAACTCCATGTCCAAGCCTCACGCTCGCCGGTATGGCCCCACGACCTACCGGACGACGAGCCTTCCTCTTCTCAGCAGCCGAACTCTTCTGCGGACGAGCCTTAGCTGCATACCTCTTGCCAGACGCCTATGGGAGCCGAACTCCCGACCCATCTTCCTCTTCAGGAGCCCGAACTCCATGAAATGGGCACACGACGAAGGCCTTCCGGTCATTCGGGCTCCCACGATCTACCGCCGACGACGCCTTCCTCTCCGTACCGAAACTCCACTGCTGCCCGACGACTCTCTGCCAGACGGCACTCAGCCGTCACCATCAACTAAGCTCCGCTATAAAAGGACCCCTCCCGACATACTAAGGCTAAGCTCTCTGAACTCTCGACTCTCTAAGCTCTCCTCCACATCTCTAAGCTCCGGAACTCATTCCGAGCACTCCATTACTGTTGGTCGGAAACTAACTTGACCGTCGGAGGGTCCTGCCGGAGCCACCACCCCACCGGTTCCGGACGGGACTTCGTTTTGCAGGTCCCCGGCGGCGCCCAGCGGCCTCGATTGCGGCGACCTCCGGCGGCGACGGATTTCTGCACCAACAGATTGGCGCCGTCTGTGGGAACAAGGGCCTGAACCTTCGAGGTTCCCTTGTTCTTAAAGGAGTGCTCGGCGACGATTTCCCTCCCCTGCTCCGGATCTCTCTTCTCCCTCTTCAGAATTCCTTCTCTGGAAAGAGGAAATGCCCCCCAGAAGGGCTTCGACGCGGCGCTCGACGGCTTCCGCGGCTCGATCCCCTCCGAGTCCGTCTGTCCCTGCTCCGGCCCCGGTGACTCAGCCCCCGTCTATAGCCGCAGTGGATACGGAGCAGTTCAACCAGCTCATCCAGCACGTTCGTGGTCTCACGGAGGCGGTGCAGGCGGTGCTGCACCAACAAGTCCCAGTGCCAGCCCGACCTGGCACGGGACTCTCCGAAGTCGGATGATCCGGTCCAAGAGCGACCGGCCTGGGCAGCCCGACCTCCGATACCCGGATTGGAGAGGCGGAGGAGGGAGAACCCTTGTTCGGATCATGGATCGACCAAGGGTGAAGCCTCGCGCCCATCTCACCAGAAAGCCTTGGAGATCAGAAACCGTGAGGACCTGCTGGACCAAAGGCTCTTGGAGATGAACCAGCGAATTGAAGAACTTCGTCCCCCCTCGCGTGGATGATGACGTTTGTGCAGACCCTCCTTTCTCGCAGGAAATCATGCAGGAACCGGTCCCGCCGAACTTTAAGCTCCCGCGGTTCGAAAGCTACGACGGGACCGCCGACCCGGTCGACCACTTGGAAGCCTTCCGGACGACGATGCTGCTTCACGGCGCGTCGGACGCCATATTTTGCCGGGCTTTCCCTTCTACCCTCAAAGGAGCTGCCAGAAATTGGTACTCGACGCTCAAGCCGAGAACCATCTTATCGTTTGACCAGATGAGTCAACAGTTCGCAGCCCACTTCATCAGTAGTAGGCGACCACGCCGAGGTTCGGATTCTTTGATGGCCATCAGGCAGAAGGAGGGGGAACCCATCCGGGCCTACGTCACCCGGTTTAACGCTGCCGCGTTGGAGGTCCGAAACCTAGACCAATCAGTCGCCATGGCCGCCCTCAAGGGCGGCCTTCAGAAGAATGACTTGTTGTTCTCCCTGGAAAAAAGGTATCCCAGGGACTTCGCCGACCTGCTAGCTCGGGCCGAGAGATACGCCCGTGCGGAAGAAGCCTTCAAATTGAAAGATGAGGAGCTCGTCAGAACGGGTCGGCTGGGTAAATTCCTCCGGTACCGGCCTGAAGCAGAAAAAGATCGGCTAAGGGCGCTGCCGTAGCCAGACTACAAGAAGGTCGGCCACCTTACGGCGTCATTCACATGGCCCCTGGAAAGATCTCGGTGCATCAGCGATTCGCCATCTCCCAGCAACAAGAGCTTGCACCAAATTGAGGAGTTCAGCATGAGGAGGTCGTCCACCCCGGAACTTATTGCCAAAGAAATGCGGAGGAATCAGCCTTAGGGAGGAGCCCAATCGCCCCTAAGAGAGAAACGGAGAGCAGAAGTTCCCCCGCTGAAGCGGAATGAAGTTCGGCGCGAGGAAGGCCGAACCCACCTATGAGCCCGTCAGCGAGGAAGCTCCGACAAAGAAGTATGAAGTCCTCCCGCGGAAGCTTCCGCGGGAAAGTGGAACGAGGTTCGGCACAAGTAAGGCCGAACTCACGCTCCAGAATGTCCCCCAAAGGAACCGCCTACAAAGTGTTCACTGAAGGCGGAACGAAGTTCGGGCGAGGAAAGCCGAGCTCCCCTCGAGCTCGTCCGAACAAGAGCAGCAGAAAGTTCTCCCACGGCGGGTCTCGTGGGAAAGAGGAATGAAGTTCGGCTCGAAGAAAAGCCAGGCTCACCCCAAAGCTCGGCATCAGGTAAAATGAAGCTCGGTGGAAAGCCGAACTCCTCAACTCAACCTCCAAAATAAAGTTCGGCGCTGGCAAGGACGGAACGAAGCCCCCCTCCCGGAAGGTTCCGCAACTACGACCCGCTCCTCTAACTCGAATTCTCGGCGAAGTTAAGAGCCAGCCGCCAAAACCTGAAGGACTACGGCCTCCCTAAACGTGAGCGATCGAAGCAAGTAAAGCCCCTACCATCGCGACCACGGCTACGACACTGAGGAATACATTCAGCTCCAAGACAAGATTGAAGAGCTCATCAAAAAGGGACGACGGGATAAATTCCTCCGACGCCAGTCTGAAGCAGGAGAAGATCGGCTAAAGGCGCTGCCGTAACTAGAAAAGATAAGAAGGTCGACCGCCTCGCGGCGTCATCAACGCCACCCCGGGGAGGAGCTAGGAGCTAGCTACATCGGTGATTGTCATCCCCCAGCGACAAAGTCAAGAGAAGCATATTCCAAATTAAGAAGGCCGGCATGAGATAGAGGAGGTCGTCTGGACGGGACTTACTGCCTCGAGGGAACTCCGAGGAACAACACCCCGACAACCCTCGAACGAAAATGTGCTGCGATCAGCTTCTCCTTCGGTAAAATCTCTCCCCTCTGCAATAAAATTCATTTCTGGATGCGAAAATCTATGCGATGATAGGGAAGAAGCAGTCAGTCGCGTTAGGAACAGGAGGAGAACCTCGTCCTAGCATGAGCAAAGTCGAAGGCCCCGTCCACGAAGGACGGGATGGGGGGAGAAGCGAGGACGACGGTCCTCATGTGCCCCCACAGCCGGCTAGGAACAGGAGGAGAACCTCGTCCTAGCGCGAGCAAAGTCGAAGGCCCCGTCCACAAAGGACGGGATGGGGGGAGAAGCGAGGACGACGGTCCTCATGTGCCCCCACAGCCGGCTAGGAACAGGAGGAGAACCTCGTCCTAGCACGAGCAAAGTCGAAGGCCCCGTCCACAAAGGACGGGATGGGGGGAGAAGCGAGGACGACGGTCCTCATGTGCCCCCACAGCCGGCTAGGAACAGGAGGAGAACCTCGTCCTAGCGTGAGCAAAGTCGAAGGCCCCGTCCACAAAGGACGGGATGGGGGGAGAAGCGAGGACGACGGTCCTCATGTGCCCCCACAGCCGGCTAGGAACAGGAGGAGAACCTCGTCCTAGCGTGAGCAAAGTCGAAGGCCCCGTCCACCAAGGACGGGATGGGGAGAGGCGAGGACGACGGTCCTCATGTGCCCCCACAGCCGGCTAGGAACAGGAGGAGAACCTCGTCCTAGCGTGAGCAAAGTCGAAGGCCCCGTCCACCAAGGACGGGATGGGGGAGAGGCGAGGACGACGGTCCCCATGTGCCCCCACAGCCCGTTGGGAACAAGAGGAGAACCTCGTCCTGACGTGAGCAAGGTCCAAGGCCGAGCCCCAGAGTCTACGGCAAGCTTCACTGCAGAAGACGAGGTCTCCTTTGGACCTCAGCTTCAACTTCGGTGTCAGCATCAGCGGGAGACGGGATCTCCCCCAAGCGATCATAACCTTGACTGCAAAAGAGGAGGTCTCCCCCGAATCGACTTCAACTGATGAAAATAATGTCGCCCCCGAGGAACTCAAATCCGACTTCGACCGAAGGAGGCGAATCTTACTTCCGGCCTTCAACGTCGGCTTCATCGATTTTAGCTGGAAACGAGTTCCATTCCAACTCCAAACATCGACTGAAGATGAGGTCTCCCCCAAGCCTCAGCTTCAACTTCAGCGTCAATCTTGGCTGGAGATGAGACCTCCCCGAGCTTCAGCTACAAATGCGGAGCCTGGAAGAAGACTTCGGCAGTCGCCTGTTTTGGTACTCCCTTCCTTCAATTTTTGAACTCGGGAGTGGGGGGGCTACTGTTGGGGATAAATCCCGCTCCTGCCGAAGCCCGGCCCAACGCTCAGCCCAATGTAACCAGTAGCCTGCTGAAGAGCTTCAGCGCCAGGCCCCAGGCCGAGCCCCTAACACGGCCGAACTGCCTTAGAGGCCGAACTCCCCTGCACCAAGGTCTCGGGCCGAACACACACCCCTGCGAACCAAGCTCCTTGGTCCAAGGGCCGAACTGCCTAGAGGACGAACTCCCACCTCAGTCAAACTCTCCAGCCGACTCCTTCGGACCCCACGGCCGAACTCCTTCGGACCCCAAGCGGCCGAACTCCTTCAGGAGACGGACTTCCCACGGCCGAACTCCTTCGGACTCCATGCAGCCGAACTCCTTCGGACCGACCCCAGGCGAGTCCATGCAGCCGAACTCCTTCGGACCGACCCCAGGCGAGCCCATGCAGCCGACTCCTTCGGACCGACCCCAGGCGAGTCCATGCAGCCGAACTCCTTCGGACCGACCCCAGGCGAGCCCAATGCAGCCGAACTCCTTCGGACCGACCCCAGGCGACCGAACTCCTCAGCCGAGCTCCTTCGGCCGAACCAACTAGCCGAAGTCCTTCAACTGACCAACCAGCGGCCGAGCTTCTTCGGGCGAACTCTCGGCATCGTCCCGCGGCCGAACTCTACAGATGGCCGACCCTTCAGCCAGACGAACTCCCCCAGCTTCCCCTTCGGCCGAACTCTGTTACAAGTCCGAACTCCGTTGGATGAACCGTCGCCTGCAGCACTCGCCGGTATGGCTCCCACGACCTACCGGACGACGCCTTCCTCTCCGTACCGGACTCCATGCGGCCCACGGCTCGCCGGTATGGCTCCCACGACCTACCGGACGACGCCTTCCTCTCCGTACCGGACTCCATGCGGCCCACGGCTCGCCAGTACGGCTCCCACGATCTACCGGACGACGCCTTCCTCTCCGTACCAAACTCCATGCTGCCCGACGACTCTCTGCCAGACGGCACAGCCGTCACCATCAACTAAGCTCCGCTATAAAAGGACCCTCCCGACATACTAAGGCTAAGCTCTCTGAACTCTCGACTCTCTAAGCTCTCCTCCACATCTCTAAGCTCCGGGACTCATTCCGGGCACTCCATTACTGTTGGTCGGAAACTAACTTGACCGTCGGAGGGTCCTGCCGGAGCCACCACCCCACCGGTTCCGGACGGGACTTCGTTTTGCAGGTCCCCGGCGGCTTCCAGCGGCCTCGATTGCGGCGACCTCCGGCGGCGACGGATTTCTGCACCAACAGTGTGCATTTCTCATTGTGTACTCCAATCACCAGTCTCTAAGAGAGCAAATAGCAAGACCACACGCCTCAACGAAATTGTGGTTTAAGCCATTGGATTCTCTATCCACACATTTTGTTAAATTTTAAATAGTTTCACACAATTTGGCATATGATTAATGGATTAATGGTGTGTAATCGACCAAAAACAAATGTTACAACCATAAAGTGTATGGTGAACACCATTTCTGCAATTTGAGCAAGGTGATCGTTAATATTGTGGATCATACAAGTACTATTAAATCCATAACTAATAGCGTGTTGCCAAGCTCCTTCTCAAGGGGGAAGTGCCATTATCAGTACCCATGGCACCTAGAACCAGTATGGCGTGATACCAGTAACATATCAATGCACAGTATGTTGGTGTTGGCTTTAGCAAAGGGATCTCTAAAACACGATTTATGTTTGCATGGGTTTTCAAGCGTTATATTTCTCCTCATGGGTTTGTACTGTTGTCTGTACACAACCCAAAATATGATGGCATGCTGGTATCTTTTTTGCCCCCTTTTTGTAAAACCACAAGCTCAGATGAGTTAATTGATTGATTGAAGAGGATAGGAAGGGTTCAATCATGGTGGCCGTTTATGAGGATTTCTTGTGGTGGAAGCGGCTGCACAACAGGGTATTTTATCAGGTCCTATAGAGGAGCATGGGGCAAGTTGGTCTTGGAGAATGGTCTTGGTTAAGATGGCATTGCTGATGGAAGAGGAAGGATGATCTGGTGGTGGCAACATAAGGGGAAAAACTTGGGAGTTCTATTCATGGGGCAATGGCATAGGAAATTCAAGGTGACGGTGAAGGAAATGAGGATCTTGATGGTATCGTGGGAGAACAAAGGGATGGTGTCTTTGTTTTTTCTTTTTTTTTTGGGGTGGGGGGGGTGTGGTGGGGAGGGAGGGAGGGAGGGAGAGAGAGAACTGAAGGAACACGAGATTAGTGGAATTTTGGAATATTGGAATTTTATAAGGTTAAAATAGTCAATGTCTTTTAAATTGAAAAATTTTGAGTTTATGCTTCCTAGCTTGATGGTGGTTTAACTCAAAGTTGTATGTTAATTTCTCTAACCTAGAGAGCTGTACAAAAACTGGATTCTAGTGTGATATGTGTAAACATTTAAATTTATCTGGAATACATGTGAAAAGTTCAAATATAAACATATGAGAATGAAAAGCCATGGTCTAGTATCAAGAAATGTGGGTATTGCAGTCTATTAAGAGAGAAATCAGGTGTTTGTGCAAAACAATGCTGTTCTTTTGTATTAATTGATGATAAGTATTTGTTACAGTGTTATCATTATTTATGTGGTTCATTCGAAAGGATAGAGCATTTGATGGATGACTTTAATCCCATCATTTATAACTGTTTGGACTAGATTTGCTAGATATACCTTTTTCAGTTGTGTACTTCTCTTATTCTTAATCATGTATCAGAATGAGCACAGAGGGGTGCATATATGAAAAGAAGAATTTGGTTGAAAAGAGGAGAGATACATTGCCTTACATGCTCCGTGGGTTCTCATAATATATGGTAGAGATGAAGACACATCATTTTGTTTGCCTTTTTTCTTTTTTAAAAAAAAAGAGAAAAGAGAAAAAAGGAAAAACAAGGAATACACATTTAAACAGCTCCGGAAGATAATGAAATTTGAATTTTATTTGTTAAAAGGCTCACTGGAACTAAAAAGCTTGGCATGGTTTTCAAACCAAGGTATATCCCAGGAATATGTTGAGGTGGACTCTCCTTGGAGTCAAAATAATCAAGGGCAATGAATCTTGATTTGCAAGTGTTTTTTATTGGAATTGGCTTTACAGGTTGAACAGTGATAACATTTGAAAATGTGAATGGTGTATTGATGTTTCATAGATGAAAAAAGCCATGTAAAGTTGATTTTGGAAAGTAACCGACTGTAAACTGTTATTGCATTGCATCTGTATGATACTCATATAGTGCTTGTGTGTTTTAAATTTAAAAATAGAAATTATGTGACTTTTATTGCCTGAAATTACTAGAGATTCATTGTTATGCAGCCGTTTTGGGCTGCATAATCCACTGCTCCCTGCATATAATTGTTAATCAAAACCATAAACTGTTTTGCATTTGTGATTGACGTTGTGAATCCTCAAGTTCCACCTCTGATGTAAAAATAGTTTGATCCTTCTTTGACCTTAATAAAAATATAAGGAATTTACTAGACAAATAAATATAAGAAGTTGACATGAAAACCACACAAACACACACCAACCAGGCAATATTTATTTGAATATGTTATCACAACTCGATACCACTCTATTACCCAATAAAATGTGATAATCTATATGTGTTGTCTCTCCATGTGCTGATCAACTGAAACTTTTTTTCTGTTAGACTAATGCATATCCTTATTTTTTTAAGGAAAAAACAATGTTTTTCTTTATATTGTTATGTGAGTGCTTGCAGATAGTATACTTTTGTGGAGCTACATGTTCATTTCAAATTCACTACTATATAGATTGATTGTGTTTCCAAGTTAAGAATTGTTTTGCCTCTATAAAATTATAGGTGCAACTGATTTGAATCCTTCTGACTGCATACAGAACCATTATGGAAATCAAAGAATCAGAACATAGAGCTCGTGCTCAAGCTGAAATTTTGAAAACTCTTCTAGATGAACACAGTCTTGAATTGCGAGTGAAAGCAGCGAAGGAGGCTGAGGCAGCTTGCCAGCAAAGGCTTTCTACCGCTGAAGCTGAAATAGCGGAATTACAGGCAAAACTAGATGCTTCTGAAAGGTTGGATGTCTGATTTTAGTTGCTTACTGCATTTTCACTGTTAAGCTTATTTCTGTACAATGCTGCAAATACTCTTGACCACCATAACTATTGCAGCTTTCTTCCTACCTGGAACTTTTATGCAATATCAGTTACTTTAGCGTTAACTTTTTAATGGTACCAAGTACATTTATTCAAATGCATTATTATAGTTGATGGGTTTACTGATTTGTGGTTTCTAGGCTTAGAAGTTGAAAAAGAATTTCACGGATTTTTTTTTTAATTTTTTTATTTTATGGCTAAGTTTCAATGGGCTGAAAAGTGCCTTTGAACATAATAGTAGCTGTGCATTTTTTTAATGCGTAGGATGATTAAATTTCCAGTGACATGAGCAGACAATATGCTCTGATCTCTTTCATAATGATTAACATTGTCTTTACAGAGATGTCTGGGAGCTTAAAGAGGCTATTAAAATCAAAGATGCAGAAGGAAAGGCTTATATTTCTGAAATTGAGGTTAGGCTATGATAATGCTTTGTTCCCTTTGCAATTACATCGCTTCATGTTGTTATGTGTGATTTTATTTTAAAAAAATTCCCAATTTGCAGACAATCGGTCAAGCGTATGAAGATATGCAGACACAGAACCAACATTTGCTTCAACAGGTTGCTGATAGAGATGATTATAATATCAAGGTTTGTGGTGTGGCTTGTATTGACTCTCAACTCGTTTCATTGTTTACCAGTCCAGTTTGCTCAAAGCAATCACTTCATGAGTTGCATCTATTAATGTTTATGTCCTCAAGATATCTGAAGTTTGATATATACCATTGAATTACAGCTATTTAATAATTAGCAAACTTTGTCCTTTGTGATTAATGTGATGATGCCGGTCTGTCATTGCCAAGTTTTTGTAACTGATCTATTCGATATTGCATCACACCATAAGACTTGTCCCAGGGAAGAGCAGACACAGTGCAAGAGGCACATCCTTTGTATTATTGTATCACATAGGATCAAATCATATATTGTATGCTTACGAAAAGCTCATACGTCACATACCAATGGCCTACCATGATTTATTATAACAATCATGGGATGATGTGAAGCCTTTGGTGGAGGTGATTTCAGCCTTTTCTAGTTGCAAGCTGGTATGCACTTATTTTGCTTCCTGCTTCCTGGTGATGTCGGAGTTGTTCGGTGACAATCAGCATCTCCCTCTCTGAAATTAGCATATAATATTGAGCATTGACATTTTTTTCAGTTTTTTCTTTTTAGTCCAATGTTTAAGCAATTCACCAGTGCCCTGGCTGTGCTTTATACTTTGATGTATGCCAGCTGGTATCGGATAGTGTGAAAATGAAGCAAACCTACAGCTCGCTTCTCTCCGAAAAGCAAGCCAAGGCAAAGCAACTCCAACAAATAAATGGCTCGCTCGAGTTTTACAAAATGAAAGTTGCTCATGGTGAAGAGCAGGTGCTATTTTTTGCTTACCTCTCTTTTCTTGAAATTTTGCTCTCCTCATGCAGCTGTCTTTGTCATATAGATGAAGGCATATGTTGCCCAAGCTTGTAAAGCTTCCCTGGAAAATAGGCATATCACCATCAGTCTGAACCAAGCTAAAGTGGAGTTGGCTGATGCAGAGAAAGAGCTGATGTGGCTCCGATCTACTTATGATGCTTCTCAGAAGGAATATGAGCAAAACCAGAAAAGGATTGCTGACTTGAGGTTGGAGTTAGAGCGGGAAAGGTGCTTTTGCGTGTTTCACTTAATTTAACATGGTTTAAGCTCATAATTAACTTGCATTCTGCTCTTTATCCATCTGTTTGCCATGCCTATCTTTAACCCAACTAATCGTAAACTCAGAAATGAGAGGAAAAGGCTTGAGGAAGAGCTTGAAGAAGTGAAAAGTGAAGTTATGGAGATGAGCGGTGAGAATGAAGAAACTACAATCCAGAAACTTCAGGATGAAATCAAGGAGTGCAAGGCAATTCTTAAATGCGGTGTATGTTTCGACCGTCCAAAGGAGGTAATATGAGAGAATACATGTTGTTAGATGTAAACAATCATTTATTATTAGATGTGCTTTTGTATTTTATGCAAATGCAGTTATCATCTTGATGCACTCATCAAATTATAGAAAACATGTATTCAATCTCATTCATTTTTCACTCCACGAGTTAAATTTCAGACAATTATTATTTGCTGCTTTGGATGGTAAACGGTATCCTTTTGAAAGAAATCGTGGAGATGGAATGAAGTTCCAGTGCATACGATGAGTTTTCAATTTTTAGACTGTAGTGTGTCCCATTTCTTTCTCATTGATCCTAAATTCGTTGCTTGATTTTTTTTGTTTTCAGGTTGTAATTACGAAGTGCTTCCACCTATTCTGCTATCCATGCATCCAGAGGAACCTGGAGATTCGTCATCGTAAGTGTCCTGGGTGTGGGACCCCATTTGGACAAAGTGATGTCCGTGAGGTGAAAATATGAACCTGCTGAAGGGGCACCTCTTTTTCTACACCTTCCCTCTCGAGTATGTGAACCTTTTGTGATATGGATGTCCCACATGATGAGTTGACCATGGGCCGGGCCCCGGGTCTAAACTATGTTCATTTTTAGTCGAATTACGAGCCAGCCTTATTTAGAGTGTGCCCAAGCCCTGCCAATGATCAGCTCGGCCAGCATCATGTAATATCATGGCTAGCTTTCCATATATTAGCTGGTTCTATATAAACTAATATACAGAGAAAAAGAAAAATTACATTAGTGATTCTATAGCAATTGCCAATTAGTAATTGTTTGGCTTCTGTGTGCTTGAGCCTCGGAAAACTTCCTAGTCGGAAAATTTTATCTGGATCACCTGAGTTATCTATCCGATGCTTGTTATTGTTTTTGCGCACCTCCTTTTAGTTAATATTCTATGAAGAATGTTTGAGGGGAAAAAGGTTGAGGAAGGTGATTCTAGGAAGTTTAAAGCCTTGTCATCTTTGAAGTAATAGGAGGTGGAAAACCTGTTAAGGGCAGAAACATCACAGAAGTGATCTCCTTTGAATGAAGCAAGACTTACCATGCAAAACTATCGTATCAGCGTGCAAAAACTGTAGCGTTGTTTGCGTCATTTTGTTTCATTGCATGTTTTTGGCTCCCGTGTCTGCGTAAAATCTTACGGGAAGATCGCAAACCTCTGGTTAGGAAAGCTATCAAAGCAGACGTTGGTATGATATGGAAGAAATCTTTGATTGCTGACCGAGAATTTATTCAAGTTGGAATGAATTAAGAATTTGAATAACATCTTGGGTTCGTTCCATTGGCAGGCTTCTTCAAGATTAATGTTCCCCTGTTAGAGGACATCTCAAGCTCGAAAGACTCCATTGAGATGTTAAGGCCAGGTTCTGGATTAGCTTAATTAAAATGTTTATTGACGAAAAAGTGATTAGTGGCTTGGGCCTGGCTCGGCAATCAACTCTTTGCTAGCTGATAACCAAAAATAAATAAATAATGCATGATTGTCATGTAACTTTTCTATTGAATCTCTTACCGACGGTATCTTGACATGGCACGAGCTGTTGATAAGATAAGAAAGAGGGAAATTATTCGTCAGCTTTATATATTTTTTTTAAATTTTTCTTTCTGATTTCCTGCCGCCACAAAAATTATTGCAAGAATCTTATCGCTGGGAGGGATAGAAACAACAAGGATGAACCGAAAGAGTTGGTCGGGAAAAAAATAATAATAATAAAATGTGAAATTTATAGAGAAGTTCCCAGAATGACGGTACCCAAACAAGAGGAAGAACAAGGTATCAAACCCAATGCAACTACTTTGGACGCTAAACCGATACCAGGATCAAGGTTGAGGCTATTTTCAGGTGATGCTAGGGATATTGTGTGGCTCCTCCAATGTCTCGTTTTAGTGAGAATGCGTCTGTCACTGTTTGCATTTGTTGCTTCCCATGGTTAATTGGCAATATGCTGTTGGAAGTCCGAGTTTGTTCTACCGCATGATCGCCACAGTGAGACTGTTTATGACCAGCACCACCACCAAAAAAAAAAAAAAAAAAAAGACGACAGGCTTCGTACATCTCTAGGAATTCATGTCATCATGAGACTTGCTGGCCAGCAGACAAGAAACTACCGAAATCCAAAAAAAAATAGTTAGCATCTACATTTACTATAGAATTTATACGTCACAAGTTAATCGCAGTAGATATGTTAGCATTTGGAGATCGCTCTGAAGAGAAATAGCAGTTTTGTTGTTCATGGTCCATCAAGAATATTGAAACCTAAAAATATAGATTCAGAATATTCATAGAATCATCTAGAGCTTTTAATATAAGTCAAAATGAAACTCTCAGAAAATTTCACCATGTAATTGTCTTGCAAGACTTTCAGAATTCAAGAATACTTGGATTACAGGGAGTGATTCAACCAAGATAGATTAAGAAACTCAGAAATTATGCATCATGATGTCATTTCTACCAAGCACATGACTCATTCATGATGGAGCTGAACAGGTGACGTAGTTATCTGCCAATCTGTGCTCTAGCATCCACCATGACTTTCTTAAAGCTACTAGAATCACCTAGGGTTTTGGCACCTAGCCACCGTCAGGCAACTAGGGTAACCCAGAGTCACTTTCAGGGAATTTTGGTTCCTCCAATTGGTGAATCCTCTCTCCTGGATCCGCTGCAATGGTGTTTAGAAAAAGGCCTTTCCAACAGATTTGGATCCATTGCAGTTGTCGCATCCAATGGTTGGGCATCCACACATGCATGAGAAAAACTTGCTTGTGAACAAGTTATGCATAAGATACTTTCCCAATACATTCAGACCTTGTGAACCATTGGATGTCACACATCCAAGCCTATTTAAAGGCAACACTTGGAACCAAGACATGCACTAAACTGAGCTCCTAACATGGACCATAACTTTCTCGTTGAGCCCCATCAACAAATTCTTTACACCATGCGTTTTCCTCCTTTATTCCTCATCCAAGAGCATGGTCGGTGGCACGTGGCACCATGCCATTGGTTGGTCGCTTTTATTCCTTGAATCCCAGCCATGGAAAGACTATGGCCCATGGATTGTCAAATTGGAAGGATTTCTCCAAGCACAAGAAAAGCTACCACAACTTCTTTCAAAGGATGACCTATGCAGCCTCAAAAGTTTTTCCACATCTTTGGCTCTTTGGTTCTTGATAGGGCATGAAGCATTTAGGTAGTTACATCTGCCTTTCTTTTGATCTTTATTGTTTTGTGATCATGAAGATGCATGTTAAATCACCATTTAAAATATCTTCAATATTCTGCTTTTCGGACG
This sequence comes from Cocos nucifera, assembly GCA_006176705.1. Taxonomy (NCBI): domain Eukaryota; kingdom Viridiplantae; phylum Streptophyta; class Magnoliopsida; order Arecales; family Arecaceae; genus Cocos; species Cocos nucifera. Next base: position 1,805,070 of record QRFJ01000172.1, read on the forward strand.
TAAGCAAGGAGTCGAGTCCTTGCAAAAACTCATACCCGATTATCATCGTCAACAAGAAATTTTAGAGGATTTGAAAACGATCATCCTAAATGCAGTTAACTAACATAATTTGACCATCCAACCAGGTTCCATTTCGGAATCAAAATCGGAATGGCACTCCTCCTAACTAAATAGTTGGAATGAAAGTCATCTATTTCCACTCCAATTCTAGGCCCCAACTCCCTCTAACCAAACATCCAATAAATATTTTTGGAAGCAATTAGGCTTGTAAAGTAGAAATCTATGAGGAATAAAAGTGAATTGGAAATATCAATGCACTAACTGACTCCTGCACCATTATACTTCCTCTTTAAGCTTGATCAAAGTAGACTTGTATCTAACATGATTTGAAAGTAAACTCAATCTCTAATTCCAAACTGGTTGCTAGATTTCAAGCTAAGCTTGATCTAGCTCAACTCAATTACACATTTAAGTGAAAAATGACTCGAGACAATTTGACTGAGGAAAGTTATTAGGTTCGAGATTCCAAGATCCCTTTGCAATTGTGACTTAAACCACACCAGAAGTTGTTTTAAACTAAAATCAAGCTTTGGACTGAATGTAGATTACCAACCCTTAAAGTGAAGCACAAGTCTCTCGCTATATAAAGCTCGCTGCACTCACCTCCACCCTCACATGACCTTTCCACCACCCTCTGGAAACCAGAGAGCACCCGGCCACTTCTCCAGCCTCTCCAAGGCCACCCCACTCCTCCAAATATTAAAGCACACATGTCCAGCCATACTCACTACAATCCTTATGCTCGTACCCAAGCCCCTCCCATGTCGCTCCACCTCTGGCTCTTTCTCTTCATAGTATTCATCTCCCTTGGCTTCTCATGGTATATGAGGTATGAGTCAGTCTTGGAGAGCTTGGTGGACCAGCTCAGGCTCGCTATCATGGTGCTGCCGCTTGTGCTGTTGCTGGCCGTCCACTGGCTGTCGAGCAGTGATGGAAGTTGGGTCCCTTTCTTGATCCAGCTTCCGGAGAGGGAGTCATTCCATCGAGCTGGTGGCTCACCGTGGGGCGTCGGGCTACTTCTGGTGGTCCTCGTCTTCATGATCTCCCACCAGTCATACTTCCATGACCGTTGGTTCCCGTTTCATAGCCGTTGATGACGATGAGAGTGATGGTGTTTAATCTGGGGGAAGAAGAGTGGAGCTGGGTCGTTTATAATCCGTAACAAAGCTTGCTTCTTTTTGTTTTCTTCTATCATGGTTTACTACAAGATTGGTTGCTGCTGCTCCTGCTGCTTCTTTTTCTTCTTAATATAATTACATATGAAGGTGAAATGTAGGAGTCTTGTTGTTTATAATCTCTAACAAAGCTTGCTTCTTTTTGTTTTCTTCTATCATGGTTTGCTACTAGCCGGATTGGTTGCTTCTGTTTTCTTCTAGCTAGGGTGGGAGATTTTTTTTTTTTTTACCGTTAGCTTAGAGGATTCCGACACGTTCCAACTTTTCCTTTGCTGCGAGTAAGCCCAGGTTGTAGCTTTTGGTTTAAGCCTAGAAAAGGGTTGTAATTCCTAGTCAAATTGGGTTGATATCTAAGGAAGAGGATCTGAATGCTGGCCAGTTCCAATTATGACACTGGATAATTAAATATTTTTGACAGAATTACTTCCCAAATATGATTTGAAGACGTTATTAGTTTCTCGAATTTCTTAATTCTTGCTGAATTATTCAATATATACAGGTTGTTTTTATAGGTTTCAAAACCTCTTGCCAAAATTTGGATGCTTTTCATGCAGCCAGTCACCACACGTACAGCTCAGAACCCAAAGCCATCCCCCTGCATATATCGAGAGATGAGTGGCCCAATCAAGTGTAGAACGGATGCTACTCAGAATATATCAAATGTGCCTGTCTAGGATCTAGAAAAAAATATTAATTAAATAAAAATGATAAAAAAAAAAAAAATTGCAAGAGAAAAATAGAGTTGGTCAAAAAAAAAAAAAAATTTGAAACAAAGAATTTGACTCTCTTACAAAGATGCTCACATATAAAAAGAGCCCTTCGTTGCTCCTTTTATAAAAGCATACATTCTCTCCTCTCATAAAACCATACTCTTTCTCCTCCTCTTTCATTTATACATATTTATTTAAAAAAATCCCTACAGGAGAAGTCAAATAAAAGGATGCAATGAAGGGTCAGTCTTATCTAAAGAAAGGTAGGTCTTATCATATTCAAGATTGTCAAAATAAAGAATCTCATATTTACATCAACCCCCCTCCATGTTCCTCTTCTTGTCAGTTAGGAGAACAATTGTTAAAAGTTTACACTCTTTCGTACATCAAATATAAAGTTTCTCGAAAAAAAACATCTCATGATTTTTTTAACATCAGTTTCGTAAAAACTTTCAACACAGTGAGAAATCATATGGCTGTATATTATGCATCTAAGCCGCACAAAAATAAAATAATACTAAGTTACATGCACATACAGTATATTGCTGTAATAAGAATTATTCGATGTTCTAATCCAGCCAATATTCTAACTTGGTCCTCTATTTCAATCATAGGATACGGAGCATCTTTTTCTTTTTCACTTTCGACAGAAACATCGGTTAAAGTTGTTTTTGCTACCTCTCTTAGGGCCATAGCTTCTTCCATCTCTCATTCATGGTTACATTATTTTCTTTTGTACTTTGTACTTTTATAAGAGTCAAGGTGATAAGAAATTATCGGTTCAAAAACTCAATGTTCTACTGGTTGATAATGAGTATAACACCGAACTCATTTTGTTGGTGGAAAAAAATTTGCCTCGCTAGAATGCATTTCTTAAAAAGCTGATGTCTAGATATATAAAACTTAGAAAATAGTTTTGGCATATTTGTTTGACCAAATGAAAGTAGGATAGGAAGTGTATTTTTCAGAGTCTTATGTTTTGCTGAATATCAACTTTACTAGAAAATTTATATAAAATATTTTTAATAAATTGACTATAAGAAGAAAACAAGGAAACACAAGCCACTAGGAGGTGGGTTTGACATGTCCCATACAAATCTTTTATATAAGGAGAAAGTTTGTATAAAATATCTTTTAAAAAATATTTTATCTGAATTCCAAATCTATAGGAAAGTGGATTTGACATGTCCCACACAAATGTCTATTATCATAGGAGGTGGAAAACTTATTCCCCGAAAAAAAAAATTATCTTAATTTGGAACCTCTAATTAGATTCGGGTCATTTTATAATTTTTCATTGATTATATTTTTCTCTCTCCTATTCTCGCAAAAATGCTATGCATCATGAGGTGCTCAAACTATTCCAAAAGTAACATCAATATATTCCTGCATATCTTAGACCACTTCTACATTTAACTCTTTATTATCTTATTTACTTAGTTTAATGGATCGTTGATCTAATATTTACTCTTAATTTATTATTCTAAATAATTTCTACATTGCTCCAAATACCATTTTGTTCTAATATTTCCTCCAGCCTTGTGAGTGCTCATCCAAAGAGAGACATTTTACAGGCTTTCTTCTTTTCCCACTTTCCTTCACCTAAGATTGTCATTTTCTTAAAAGGCTTCTTTTCAAGGATCATTGGCATATTCTCCCAAACACATTTTCATAATTTTGTCCTATCGGGTTGCCAGGGATGAGGTCGTCCGCATTGAGGCATCCTCCATTTTAAAAAAAAAAAAAAAAACACGTCGGGATGGACGGCTAAGATAGGAAGAAGATTTGCAGGTTGTCAAGCCACATCTTAAACGAATTTGAATTAAGAAGAGGACCTACCGAAGCATCAATCTAAATCCCAATAGATAAAAGTTTGTTTTTATTTATTTGAACATAATTAAACTTGTAAGATAGGTAAATACACACACTATCAAGCAGAGGAACGAAGTGCGGCGAGTGACACATCCCACCTACCACACATAAAACGCCCACCGCACCGTATATATATATTACAAACACCCCCTGTACATAAAACTCATACGCGTACCCTCCCGGTCCCACAGACTATATATAAACAATACTTTCCACAAAGATCCAGTACTCCGCGGTGGTGGCTTAAGGCAGGGGCAACCAGAGTCACTTCGCTTCCCCGGCGATCTTGGCGGCCTCGAGGTCGGCGGCCTTCTGGAGGAAGCTCTGGCCGTCGTCTTCGATGGCGATCTGGATCGGAGACGAGCCGAGGCCGTCGGCGATGGCGAGCATGATCCGACGCATCTCCCGCCGGAACTCCTCCAGGTCGACGGTGCCGCTGTGGTCGCAGTCGAACTGTTCGAAGATGTAGTCGTAAAGGGTGGCAACCTCCACCGGGGGGGTCACCACGTCCACCCCGAAGTGAGTCTCCAGGAGCCGGAACGTCTCCAGAGCCCGGCGGAGCTCCGCCCGGGAGAGCACGCCATCGCCGTTCAGGTCCAGGGAGGCGAACCGCTCGTCGACGCTCTTCTGGAAGGCTGCCTCGTCACCGACGAACGCCCGGACCGTAGAGCCATCCAAAACCACTATGCCCATCTCTCTCTCTCTCTCTCTCTCTCAGATGGTCAGATACGGTCTTATCTTGGTAGAAGAAGAGAGTTTGTGGTTGGGGTTTTTATTTTGGTGTGGGGATCTAACCAGCGGGTAGAGCATTTTAGGGAAATTACGAGAATGCCATCGTGGATTTGATTCCATTCCCGTGGGCGAGGATACCACCGGGTTCTCGCGCCCTGGATTTATGTCTATACTGTCAGCAATTTCGGGACTGCAAAAATTACTCCCCAACCTTTTAGCTATTTGCAGGGCCATTCCTCTTCTTTTAAAACATAAAATCAATTAATTCATTTTAATTTTTAATTTGAGCCAATATCATCCTTCGCCTCATCTGCTCTCTATGATATTGCGAAGAAATATTAGGGACTCGTTTGGTTTGAAAAAAATTAAATTAAATTAAATTATTTTTAAAATATAAAATTTTAATATATTTGATTGATGAATTTATTAGAAAATAATTTTTGTTCGGTTGGATATTTATTTTTTAAAAAACAATTAAGAAGAATATTTATTATACTTTTAATGAATATAAGATCATATATTTTATTTTTAAATTTTATATATATAATAATATTATTATATTTATATTAATATAAAAATAATATTAATATATTATAACATAATATTAGATCATAATAATTTATTATATTAATATAATACTAATTTATATTATATTATATTATATTAATATTTTAATATAATAAATTTATTAATATCTTAATAAATATAATATTATATTAATATAAATATTAATATATTAACATAAATATTATATTAAAATTAATAAAAATATTATATTAATATAAATATTGAAATATAATAAAATATTATAATATTAATTATATTTGAATAAATATTAGAATATGTTAATATAATATTATATTATTATTATTTAATATTTATATATTTTAAATCATAGTCATGGATCTAAAAAATATATTTTGAAAAGAAAAAAAGATCATCATTTTTCATCTTACAAAATATAAAAATTTATTTTTTTAATTTTTATTTTTTATAAAATATAAAAAATAACTTTTTGTAGAAAAAAAATTATTCTATTTTCGTTTAAAAGTCCAACCACTTTTACTTTTTAGAAAATATCTTTTTTGTTCTTCATTTCCTAATTATAATTATACTAAAATAAAGCATTATCCTAAAATAGTTATATTATCCTGGCACTTGTTTTTATTCTCTGAAAATAACAAATTTAGAGTGTTCATATCATCCTTTTCCATCGTCTGCTCTCTGTGCTATCATTAAGGGTGTCTACAAAATAATCAAGCTGCCCTTCCCCTTGGTTTTATTCTCTCCGAAGTTTCCAACTCTCGTTTTCTTAATATACGCCGCTCCCTCAGCGGCGCCTCCGTCTCGATCGGCGGCAGCTCCTGTTCACGCCCAACACGACCCACCCCCTTCACCTACTCCATACCGATCCCTCTCCCTATCTCTCAATCAAGCCGTCTCATCCTGTGTGGAACATTACCACATCGATTTTGAACCACTTGGATGTGCGGTGAATATCCGTATCCGCCAAAACTAAACATTTGAGCATCTTTCTTTCAGGCTACAGCCATGCCCAAAACATGGGAGTTGCACATGATACAATTCTCTCTCTCTCTCTCTCTCTCTCTCTCTCTCTCTCTCTATATATATATATATATATATATATATATATATATATATATATATATATATATATATATAAACTCAGACTCGATTCAATCAAAATTTTAAATTTAAATTATTAAATATAATTATTTATATATAAAAAGTTTACATAATTTGGAGATTCCTGCTCTAGAATCAAATAATCAACCTACCGAAAATTAAATTAAATATATTTTTTTGATCGAAATCCACACAACTCCTAACCCAACCAGAGTTCTCTCTCTATTTTCAACATCATCATTCCCATTTAACATCAAATACACCAACAATTCAACTAAAATATCCTTTTATCAAACGAGATCTTTCTTTGCTCAAAGAATTTAATTCCTACTTTTGTTATAGAATCAAGCTCTTTATTTTGGAAAAATCTCAATTAGACGAGCCAGTCAGGCTTGCCAGAAATATTGAATTGATCTCCTTCCGCCATAAAAATAGAGATAGTGTTTACTTCAAGACATTTCCACCTACACAACTAGTACAGCATTTCAATTAACGTACTACTCTATAGTTCATCAGGAGTTTCCGATGAGACATTCTGTTGAAACATAGTTTCCTAAGAGGCATTCTGTTGAAACATTGTAAGCCACAAACATCCGCAGTGTTTCCAGATGACTAAGGACAACAATGTTTTCACAATATGCCAGCAATAGCAAAAGATCAACAAGATGAAATAATAGCACAAGATCAAACAGTTGCAATAGCACAAAATGAACAAGATACAACAAGGCACTCTAATGTGAAACTAGTTGCAGTGCCATATGAATGTATCAATAATTAAAACAATGCATGGCAAACAATTATTACCATGGACTGAACCGTATTTGGAAATAATCACATATGAACCATCCAGGTTTATTCTACAACTTCATCAGCTTCCACCCTTGTTTCTGACGAGGATTGATCCAAACGAGGAAACTTTTGAGGCAGAGTAAAGACCGGCTGCTCACTGCATCTGCCTTGAAACGCCAATCCCATAGAGTATCCAAGTGCACGAGCAACAGGTACAGCTACAGCATTTCCAACTTGTATATAGCTGAAACAATTAAACAAGTCAGATTAGTGGAGGACATTAACCATTCAGAACAAAATCACAAGCACTAAAAGATTTCATCTCTCCATTAAGATCTATACTGGCCAATGAAAGTCTCACATCACCAATCGAAGCAATTAAATATAATCTACCATCTCTAAACAGCTTATATAGCAAAACTCATATAATTTAAAATCCTTAACTTATGCATCAAATTTTATATATATATATATATATATATATATATATATATATATATATATATATATATATATATATATATATATAGAGAGAGAGAGAATCCATATTTGAACGATTTGATGCATAAAATAAACATCTCTAAGTTAAAATTTTTTGTACGAAAATAACTAAAAAATAGTAGATCACATCTAATAGCTCATATCATTGATATAAAACTTCTAATGTCCAATCCAAATCTAACTAAATGTGAATGGAGATCTACCCGAGTGAAGCCCAAACTGTCTCTATTGGATCCAGAACTTCCATTGTTCAATCCAAATCCAATTGTATCTAATCTGAGATCCACTCAAATGTAACCCAAGCTAGCTCTCTCTCTCTCTCTCTCTCTCTCTCTCTCTCTCTCTCTCTCTCTCTCTCTCTCTCTCATATGTGTGTATGCACGCACGTATATATGAACAAAATGTTAACTTATTACTGTCTCAAAGCTAAGCAAAAGCCTCCATGCAATCGAAGGTTATCAAGACACCTAGGTTATCAATAGTTCTCATGATCAGACAAGTTGAAAATAACTCATCAAATGGAAAAGTAATTACCGCTCTTTAACAGGGCCACGAAGTCTGTAAAAATCGGGAAAACCTTGAAGCCGTGCATTCTCCCGAATTGATAGAACTCTATCTTGCTCTGGATGTAGTAAGGCCTATTCACAATTGAAGCATAAGAAACATGATAATTCTTGAGCGAGAAAATAGAACAAACATATTTTCATTTAAGGTACCTGATTGTGAGGTTCTGCTCTTGTTACAACCGTAGGCACAGTTTCATCCCACCATAGACGTCCAAAAGGTCTATAGCATATTCCAAAAGTGAGTTTCAATGCAAAAGAAGAGAATCAAAGACAAGGTGAGAGCTTACTTTAAAGATTTCCCTTTTATAAAACTCATAGCATAGTCAGGAACCTGGCATTGAAAATTCTTCAGACACAACAACACAGAAATCTGAGAACAATAACACCAAGGAACAAGAAAGTTACCAAAGGTTTCCCCGAGGGTAATAATACTCTCTCAATTGCTGGATCCCATTCAACAACATTGTCAGGCCCAACCTTAACCCCAGGCAAATCCCTAAAGTTCGCACCCTGCAAGGGTGGCAAACAATCAAACAGATCCATCACAGGAGTATCCTGGACACAAATAAGACGTGTCAACTGCAATACTTGATTCAGAATAATTGACAACTGACCTTCCTTTTGGGAATCCGGCAAACTCGTAAGTAATCATCTTCATTCAACTGAAGGGGCCTATGATCGAAAAGAATCGCCTTCTGTGAAAGCCTACCAGCACCAGAAGCAGAATTGACTAGTTCTGCATGTGATACCAAAAAAGCTATCACAAAAATGAAGGGCGCAGGTGCCAGAGAATAACAGACAATACCTTCAAGCTATGATACTGTGTCGAGATATTGTATCACACAGAGGAATAGCTACTAAACTGTAGTATTCCATTGCGGTTACCATATAGATTTATCATATAGGCAGCAGATAGTCAAAATACCAAAAAGAGAAAAGGTTATAACAAGAACATTTTCTCCTCAGATAACCAGTTTCTCAGAATAAAAACAGGAAAATATGAAAATCTATGCTATTTAGCTGCAGTAACCAGAACTACACCATTCAAACATCTCACATTCATTATGGTTTTGTCTCACAAGTACATTTGGTATAGCTTTATAACTTCACATTCCACAGCAGACTCTAGAACTAGTGCATAGTTAAGAAACAATTACATCTATATATATATATATATATATATATAAACATATTATTAGAAACTAAATAGCAAAACTAACAAATTTTCCCGTTGGTTGTGAGCTACCCACCTTCTCTTGTAAGCCGGATAAAACGTTGAAATTCCGTCCTTGGAGGTCGTCCATATGGCATTTCATCCCTCGTTTCATCATTGCCAACCTAAACATACAATAACATTGGAAATGAATAAACAGAGAAATAAATACAGTTAATGCTATCCCAAACACTTAAAATATAGACATTTTTTACCGGAGGAAGATCAGATATGGCATCCTCAAGTAACAAAGCACGTTCAAGCTGCCGATGTTGATTTTCATCATATGCAACTATATTTTGCTACAAGAACAATGAATGTTGGTGAGAGTATATAACATAATGAAAAAGGCATTTGATTTGCAGTCATACCTCAAACTCATTGAGTTTATAACGTAATGAAATTGGTATTTCATTTGCAATCAAACACCAAGCTCATTATGAAAAAGGCAGAATAATTTCAAGTCATACCTCAAACTCATTAGGAGCGCCACCACGCACAACAACATCATGCGTAGGTAATGGAAACTGGGGAAGAATCTGACAATCCAAAAAAATTAACACAATTAGACATTCACTGGAAGAACACAAAACCACAGTGGTATGAGCACCCCAGAGAAAAAGAAGCGTTGAAAGAAAACAAACCTCAGTGGGACGAGCACCCCACAGAAAAACCCGCATCCGAAATTGTGGAAGTCCATAACAGCCTGCAACCATCATTCCCAATCTGGCTTGGTAATTCATCGCAACGAGCCTGCTCAGAGCATATCTTCCCAAAAAGCCTTGAGCAAACTTGAGGATATCCACAACATTCTCCATGAGAACATATTTTGGCTTAAGAAAATCTACAATATCCATGAAAACAACCATCTGTTGATTTTTTGGGTCTTCTAGTGGAGCATTGTAATTTCTAAACCGATTAAATCCACTTATTCCTTGGCAAGGAGGCCCTCCACATATCACATCAACCTTGCCCTAAAGATTCAATAAGTAAAATGAAGCAAATTATTATCAGAAAATGAATTGACAGGACGCTCAAAAAAGGTCTGTCTGATTATGAGTTAATAGCAGGAGAAAGACAGCAATACATACAGCGAAAGGTAAGATATTTTTCTTGTATCCATTCTCAACGAAGTCTTTGATACGTTCTTGACACTTGCTGAAGCATAATAATTTTAGAAATTAGAAATGCACTGGCAAAACTAAGGCAGAAGAACATATGCAACATCAGTACCTTAAACCATCCATAGGTTCCCATGTGTCCTCACTTGGACCATAGCCCTTCCATCGAACCTAAACAAAAGAATAGAAGGATCAATTAATGTTAGCACACCCTGCAGATAAAGATGCTATTTTTAACAGACCATGTCCCCATCTGCTTTCATAATAAAGAAAATTTTCGTTCTGCATTGAAATAGCAATAGATAAAGACACATTCAAATTTGAATAGGCAGGACATAAAAATAAGCTATGATTACACTATGCAATTTCAACACTTATGCTCTGTTTGTTACGAAGGATGGATTAAAGGAAGGATGGATGGAAGGAAAAGGATGGATGAGGAAGAGGATGGATGGAATTAAAGGATGAATGGATGGAAGGAAAAAGATGGATAAGGAAGAGGATGGATGGATGGATGAGGAAGAGGATGGATGGAGATCAATCCATCCTTTCATATGTTTGGTAAAAGATGAAAGAATGGATAAAAATGATTCTCTCCTCTATATGGTATAAGAAGAATGAAAGAAAAAATAGATAATATTTATATAACATTTTTGCTAAACTATATTTTGAAAAAAATTATTATTATCAATTTATTACACTAACTTATAATAAATAAGTAAACAATATACAAACTTATAATCATTACAATCTAGTATTATATAAAAAATTATAGAAATATTTAATTTTAGTTTAGTCTAATTTAGTAAATTATTTTATAATTAAATTATTAATAAATTAATTATATAAATAACTAACTAATATATAATTTAATTTAATAATTAATTTCATTAATAATATAAATAACTACTTAATTTATAATTTAATTTAATAATTAATTAAAAATAGTAAATAAAAAAAAATATTGAAGATAACTTTAGTTATTTAATTATAATTATCAAAATTATAAACTAATATTAAAATAATTAATAATAAAATTTAATAATATATGATTAATAGTATATATAAAAATAATATGAATAAAAAAATAAAAAAAAAATATTATAGTTTTGTCAAAAAAAATTAATAAGAGGTAATTTTATCAGTGCAAAAATCCATACTCCATCCATCCTTCCTTTCATCCTCCCAAATTGGAAGGATGTAAATTGATAGACTAGAATGAATTGAGAATCCTACTTTTTCATCCATCCTTTCTATAACTTTTTAAACCAAACAATGGATGGAAACCATCCATCCTTCCAACCTCATCCATCCTTCCTCTCATAACCCCAACAAAACATAAGTTAATTACCTTAAACTTCAATCCAACTTCACCTGTGTTGCTAGGATCACCATAGCATATCCCAACTAGTTTTCCAACCTCAAATTCTCCTTTAGGAACATCTGTAGAAATTCCAGACTCATCTTCATCATCTGAGCTACTAGATTCAAACTCTTGGGCAAAAGAATTCTCCATCCCAACAAGATTGAACTTTGTGCATAACTTTTCCCACTCTCTTAGAAGAGCCAAAAAGTCTTCCGCCTTCTCATTTCTTACCTAAAAAGGTTCCATATAACATGGCATATCATATAAAGCATTCAGAGAATTCAATCAAAAGAGAAAAAAATCAGCAGAACAGATCAAATCAAAATTTAGTAATCAAACAATAACCTAATCAAACACAAGATCTAAATTCAAGTATGGGTACAAAATAAGAAAAAGTCACAGGTGCAGCATTACCTCTGTGTTAGGATGATTTAATTTCAGACTTTCACATGCATATGGGTTTAGATCAACAGCCCAGCGCTGCATGAAACTAACATACATAAGCTACAAGAATAACAAAAACAATAGTAGAACACAAGATTTTATATGTAGACTAAATATACTCACTGTTTCAAGTTTTAAACCAGAGAGATTTGCACCAAGACATAACCCTGTTGACATGGCACCACAACCAGAATATAGGTCCAGAAGTGACAGTACACGCTTTTCCCCAGAGGATGAGGCCTCTGAATCTGATTGGCATTTGCCTTTGCACGTATTTGATGCATCCTCTGAAGATATTGTTGACGATGTCTCACTGCCAGCCCACAAGCTTTCTGAAAACAATAACACAGATCATCATAAGAATGCAAACTATAAGAAAGCCAGCTTCAGAAATAACAGAAGGTAAAAGATATTAAACATTACCTGGGGGTAAATTTCCAAAGGTTGAATAAGACAAAGAATACGACATATCATAATAAAGATCACATGGTGGAATGCTATCCTCTTTTGCCTTAAGATCAATCTAAGACGATTCCAAATCACACACCACTTAGTATGTCAATCTTGGGGGGCAAAAAAAAAAATGAAAAAAAAAAGTTATTTCAGGAAGAAATCATGAGCATTCTATAATTACATTTGATTCCACTCGAACAATTCTAATCTTGGATACGATGCAGTCCAATACATTGTCATTTTTCTCCTCCGACAGAAAAACTCTTCTAGGGTCATGAACTGTTTTAGGGTCATGAGCAAGCTCCTTGATAACCTAAAAACCAACAATGTAACAAATTACTTAATGTGCATTTCTTATAATATTGAATTTTTAATATAGTAAGGAATCAATAATACCGAGATTACTTACAGTATCTTCCACCCTAAAGAACCACTGAGCTGCAAAATATAATTCCCTATCAGTTGTTTCAAAAAATTCAACAATTCGGCCAATGTAATCCGGCTCCCCATCACCAGCCTGAATAATTGCTGACTAAGTTAGCTAGAAGGCACGCAATGGTGAAACTGACAAAAACAACTGCAACTAAAGACCTTTTGTTTCAACAATTAAACCCATAAAATTAATTTGGCTATACAACATGCAATGGTCTATTCCCCTTATCCAACCCTCAACCAGGCATACATTATAAACCAAGTTCATAGTTGGCAATCAATTGATAGGAACTATAAGTAGAATTACCATTAAGTAGCAAGAAGTAAACCTAGAATCTGAGTAAACCTATCAAAATTTGGGAAGATAATATTTTCTACATTTGCATTGAAATTTTTTTTTTTTTAAAAAAAAGGACAGAAATATAGGAAAAGATTCAATATTCACACTATTGAATCTGCCTCAGCAAGAATAGCATCATTGCAACAGTCCAAATCACATACTCCAATACAAACTGATATTTGGCACTAACATGCGTTGACCTAAAGAAGCTCATGAAGTAAACAGATCCCAGAGAAAAATGAATAAATCCACATGACATGCAAAAATCCAGTGAACTGAACCCAGAGAAGCATTTAAAGAAATACAAAAGTACTAAAAAGGAAAAGGAAAAACAATATCAGACAACATATGTTTGACATTAACTGTCACAATCCAAAATAGTACCATATACATATCATCAACTATCATAAATCCAAAATTATAATAAAGAACATGTTATCATTCGCACAATAGGAGGTCAATTTCTATGACCACATGTCACATAGCTATGCATCCATGCAAATGCCTTGAGACACCTACTATGTGCACAGGAATAGTTCATCAGGCCCACCATTTGCTGATATGGCAACCCCACAATCTTTTTTAGGGCATCAACACCTCTATAATCAACCAACCTCTTACTTTTTTTGGCAACAAATCCCAGAAGTTGTACTAATTCTCTCTTACGCCAAGGCAAGAGAATTGTTTGCATGGACATAAAAGTAGGCCCACAGCATTAGTTTACACCAATTAATTATGTTATGGTGGACTTCTTATTTCACATTATTGCCATGAACTAATTTTGTACATTCATGTTGATAGATTATAGCAAAATTTACCATACTTGTTGATGGTGGTGCATACCTACCATAGCATACCATACAAATAGGGAACCAATACGTGGCATAGGAGGTGCACCGATACTTGATGCACCTACCCAGCCCCCATACCGAGCATATCAACAATGTAATAGGATTATACTTGTACAACATCTAGTACTAAGATAGCAAACCTTAAATTATAGTTTTCTCACATTACATTAATACACATATCCTAGTTTATAACTTATGATGTTAATAATTTATGAAATGTAGAAAGTAAGGGGGGTAAGCCTTGGTGCAATCGTGAGGTTGCTCACAAGCTCAAAAAACACAATATCTCAACCCACATGGATAAAGCTGCATATATCTAACCCACCACAAATCCCGCAACAATAGGAATCTCATGCATTGCACCATCCATTTGAGATAAAGATTGCAGTATTTAGATTGGTTCGTACAAATTTAATACTTAAAGACTTCAAAATATGTACAAAGAGAGATGTCTAACTACATAAGTGAAAGTTCCTATTTCTGGAAATGGAAAAAAAAAAAAAAAACTTGACATAAATTTATTCTAAGAAACTTCAAGATATGTACAAAGAGAGATGTCTGTTGATTTAAATTAAATCCACCAAATATAGATCAAACTAAATTTGGTCAACAACACAAGTTCCTGTTTCTGCTAAAAACTTTAAATCTTGATGCATATTTTTTCTAACATATAATGCCAACTCCATTAATGTGCCCACATATGAGGCAAGTTACGATGTCTGCATTTCCATGCAAATCCACTCTTGCAACTCATGTTTTTGCACTTTACATGCACCCCTCATGCCTTCCCATCCTCCATCCCACGTCTCAATTAGTTCAAGCATGTGGCTGTTAACCCATGGACAAAAGTCTGAAACTTTCTCCTTTCATTATTGTTCTTTTTTTAACAAAAAATGCATGCTTCATACGTGCCACACTCCAACAATGTCATAGTTATAACAAACTAATAGTTACACTATAGGCAGTGCCCTTTATTTGGAATACATTGAAATGAAAAGTAACAAAAAATTCTAACAAGTTCCATAGGATATTATTAACAATAAGGGCTCGTTTGGTTTGCAGGAAGAAAAAAGAGAGAGACCCCCTTATTTGATTGAAGTTTTTAAAGGAGAGAGAATGAAAAAGGCTCTTCCCACGAGAAGACACCTCCTACATTTCGTGAGAAGTGAAAACCATTAGGGCAAGTTGGTTTTGGGACTTCTCATGGGATAGGAATTAATGGCCATTTTTTCTTTTTAAAAATACCTTTTTACAAATATGTGGCTGTGAAGCATTCAAATTCTCAAAAATAGAATTAAATGTTACACTTATAAATATTAATATAATATTATGTAAATATTATCCTAATATTTTTTTTTCAAAAATATTTTTTTTTACAAATATGTGATTGCAGAGCATGCATATTCTCAAAAATAGAATTAAATGTTGCCTTTATAAATATTAGTATGATATTATATAAATATTAACCTAGCCATTTTTTTCTTTTCAAAATACCTCTTACAAATATGTGATTATGAAGCATTTAAACTCTCAAAAATTCAATTAAATGTTGCCCTTAAAAATATTAATATAATATTATCCTAATATTAATATTAATATAATATAATATTTATATATTAATATTAATAGAAATATTATATTAGTATAAATATTAAAATAATATTATATATTATAAATATTATATTATTTATATTATATTATAATATATTGATATTATATTATATTATATTATTAATTTTATAAAATTTGGGAGCAAAAAGATATAGTCTTATATCTATTAATGGTATAATAGGTATTTTATATAATTTTTTTCTAGGACAATGAATATTCAATCAAACATAAACCATTCTAGAATAGGCCACTTTTCTATAGTCAACCAAATATGCCAAAATCATATTCCCACAAAGTAACTTCTTAAGAAGAAATGTTCTTTCCATGAACCAAACAAGCCTTAATTGCCATTGCTATAGAATATTATCCATTTTTCTGGTTGGACAGGTAATAGTAGATTATAATCAATTAAAAATTCAATGAGGTAAGGATTTTAAAATTATTCAAGCATGAGGATTAACATTTCTGCTCTTCCTAGACTACCCAATCATAAAAGTGATTCATTTCAAGTCCAAGGAAGAACATCCAACTGCATTCAACTTTCTATTATTGTCAGTAAATGGATTTTTAAATTTATATTGAGACTTATTTTAAGAAAACATTGCTGGTGAATTTAAAGAAGATGGATATTGTCCAGAAAGTAGAGGTAGAGAATGAGGGATAGTAATGGGACACCATTTGAGCTTCAGGTATTAGAGATACTGATCTTGTCAGATATATCAGTTGCAGCTCATAACACATCAAAAGTTTCCAGTGATCATATTGCTAAAAAACTAGTGAACTCATATGCAAGGGGTATCGACTAAAAGCAACTGAACGAAAAATCTAGTGCTGCAACAAAACTCACTTTTATGTAGGCGTCATCATTTAGATTGTAAATGACATTGTCTACCATTGCTTGCCAGTAGTGGCGTCTTGCTTTCAGTACCTCCTCTTCATCACTCCTAAAACAACAGTAAAAGTTTCAAAAATCAGCAAATAATGGAAAATAATATAAATGTGAAGATACAACTAGCAAGATCTGAGTCAGTTATCTCACAGACTTACTTTTTACTGCTCCCAGAAGCCAGGGCCCGCTTCCCAGCATTCTATCAATGCAAATTTATAAACGGCAGCAATAAAGTCAGCAAGCATAAGAAGATCGTCTCTTTAATCCAACAAGTGCTTGAACATTATTGCAACTAAGACCTAGATAGAAACGGAGGGAAAGAAACGGAAAAAGAGAAGACTCTTTTTTTTCCGAACGTACCTTCCTCTGGTATCTTTCAGGCCATCGCTTCTTAGCTTCAGCATCAAGAACCGGGTCGCCGACAAAGCAGTGCTCCACCTCGTTTTCCTTCCCCTTTTTCTTGGATTTCTTGACCGGCGCCGCCCTTTTCTGGGGCGACAGGCTCTGTTTCCCTCCTGCATCCTCCTCTACTTCATCAACACTAGGCGTCTCGTCGTTTCCCAAAGCCAGGATCGGCTTCTTCTGAGCCGATCGGCTCCGTCCGACCTCTTCCACCTGCTCCTCGACTGCCTCCATGTCATCTATTAGCAAAGGCTTCTCCGACGAAGATCCGACGGCGGCAGCGGCGGTGGCGGAGGAGGAGCAGGCACGCTTTCTTTTGAAGACGGACGCCTTGGCAGGTGGTGTATGCCCCGCCTCCTGCTCCGCGGCCCGCTTCATGCGGCGCACGCGCTTCTCCGCCGCGGCCGTGCTCATCGCCGGCGGGGCGTCTAGGGAGGGCGTAGAGAAAGGTAGAGGAAGAGATCGGCCGGGAAGAGCGACCTCTGGCGAGGGCGAAGGCGGCGAGGGGAAGGGGGAAGAAGGGTTTCTAGGGTTTTGTAATTTGGAAGAGAGGGGATTGGGGGATCGGAGATGGGTCGGTGGTTTTTGAAAGGGTGGGCGACTGGGATCGGATGGGCGGGAAAACGGAAATTTTAGACGGGGTTTAACGAAATCAAATTTTCACGTTGGAGTCCGGCGGTTTGGGGTTGGCAGCCTTTTGGCGAAGGGGTTGGCCCATAACAGGCGGGATCCTCCGCATGATTCAAATTTGAGTTTTTTTTTTTTTTTTTTTTTTTATTTATTTGGTGACTTAGGGAATTTGGTCGCGACGTTCAAGGCATAAAGCAACGTTCCAAAAGTAATGCCGATTTCCATCCCACCGTGGAACACTTCAGCAACGTTAGGGTCAGGTTCTAAGGGATGAAACGACGGTTTATTGCCATGTTAGGTGTGAATTTGGATTCTTTCTAGAAACATATGGCTCTTGAGTTATGTTGGTTGTCGATGCTAATAGAAGAGGAATTTTCATGTTCTATGATTGGCAAATAAAAGGATAATAATTTTTTTTTTTCTATGGACCGCTAATAAATTTGACTTTATATAGTAGTCGTTGATTGTTACAACAGGATACGCATAAGACTTCTGTCATTATGAGATTTGAAAAGTTAGGATGTATACAAGGACTTAGATCCCAACAAGATATCCCATAGAATATCAGGATGGAATATCATCTCATGTATTGGGACAAGACCATCCGATTATTATCCCAACATCTCGATCAAGATGTCTTGAGACTTCTTCAGCATGTCTTATTCCATGAAAAAAATAGGATGCTCCATCCCACGAAATTTAAAACCTTTATTTTATCATCATGCATAAATAGACTAAAACTAATGATAAATATATACTGTTGGAGATAAATCCGCTTTCACTGAAGTCTAGTCTGATGCTTAGCCTAATGTAACAAGTAATCATGAAAGAGCTTCGATCAAAAATTCTTCCTCCAGCAGCCGAACCCCTTCAGTCGAATTCCTCCAACAGTCGAACTCCTTCAGAACTTCTCCTTCAGTCAAATTTCTCCAAGAGCCGAACTCCTTTCGGACCTCTCCTTCAATTAGATTTCTCTAGAAGTCGAACTCCTTCTGGACTTCTCCATCAGTCGAACTCCATCCAGATTTCTTCAACGAATTACTTTTAAATTTCAAGTAGTATTCCTCTCGGATAATCCCCTCTAGCCGTATTTCCTTTAGAAATCCGAACTCCTCTGAAATTGATATATGTCAAAGCTCTTCACCAATCAACGTCTGCTTCCTCTGGACTTCAACTATTAAATCTCAACGAATGGGCACATCATGACAACGGATACCTCTCTCCGTAATAAACTCCACGTGGCCCCAAGCGGCCCACTACGGGATGAAGACGACTGTTATTATCAGTCTGCTACAGACGATCCCACTATCGAATAATTACAACTATCATTATTAGTCTGCTATAGGCGATCCCACTACTGAATGGTTATGACTGTTATTATCAGTCTACTACGGGCGGCACCTCTCTCTGTAATAAATTCTACATAGCTCCAAGTGGCCCATGATCGGACGGTTATGGCTATCACTATCAATCTGTTACAGGCTCCGCCTATAAAAAGGAACGCTCTAGATACGTTTTCTCTAAGCTCCCTTCTCCTTTTCAGAACTCTACTGAATTCTTTTCTGAGTACTTCATTTCTGTTGGCCAGAAGAGCTGACTTGATCGTCGGAGGGTCCGACCGGAGCCACCACCACCGACTCCGAATGGAACTTTATTTTGCATATCACTGACGGCGACCTCTTCTTTCCTAACTCCAGCTCAATCTGACGTCAACCAGATTTTGCACTAATAGGATTGGCGCTAAAGAAAAAGCTCTCTATTTCTGAGGTACCCTTATTCTTAAAAGAGTGCTCAGTCAATCATGTTGATCTTCTTCTTCAAGGTTCATCTCCATCCTTTTCCTTAATCTCAAGAAATACCTCCAAAGAAGATAACTATCTGGAGATCTACGACTTTTGCTGCTAAATCTGAGCCAGATCCATCCATTTCTGCTCCATCGTCAATGCTTCAGTCTCCTTCTCCACCGACAGCCACGGTAAATTCGGAGCAGTTTAATCTGTTGATGCAGCGGATTCAGAGCCTCACCAAAATGGTGCAGGCCATACGGCAACCTTCGATGATGATTTCGTCAGAAAACTCGCCATCGGGATGTCAGAAATTGATCCCAAGAAGGAGCACTTGGGCTAACATATCCGTCGCCCCTAGGAAGGAGAAATAGAGAGCAAAGGATCCTTATTCGAATCATGATTCTTCTCTAGAAGAGATCTTTCCCACTACAACCGAAAGCTTTCCAAGATCTACGATTGAGATGATGTCCTCGATCAGAAACTATAAAAGATGGACTGATGGATTGAGAAATTCTGCCATGTCGCCCCGGCTCACCATGACGATATCTGCACCGATCATTCTTTATCTTCCCAAATTATGCAAAAGTTCGTTCCACCGAACTTCAAGCTTTCCCAATTTGAAAGCTACGATGGAATCTCTAATTCAGTCAATCACCTAGAGGCCTTTCGGACCATGGTGCTGCTCCATGGTGCACTAGACGCCATCTTATTCTGAGCTTTTCCATCTACCTTAAAGGGAGCAGTAAGAAACTGGTATTTGACATTGAAATCGAGTACGATCTTCTTCTTTGACTAAATGAGCCATCAGTTTGTGGCTCATTTTGTTAGCAGTCGGCATCTCCGTCGAGGTTTGGATTCTCTGATGAATATCAAGCAAAAGAAGAAAAAATCTATCCGAACTTATGTCACCCAATTTAATACTGTTGTATTAGAGGTCCGAAATCTGGACTAGTCAGTTGCAATAGCTGCACTCAAGGATGGCCTTCAGAAGAATGATTTATTATTCTCCTTGGAGAAGAAATATTTTAGAAACTTTACTGATCTGCTAGCTTGAGCTGAAGGATATGCCCGAGCGGAAGAAGCCTTCAAGTTGAAGGATGAGAAAACTGCAGGAGAGCAGCGGACGGGCGAGTCTAATAGACCCGCTGTTGATGGAGGACCGAATGAAGTTCGGCTGCACTCACGGACTTTCTTCGAGCGCAAGTGAGCCCGAACTTCTTCTTGAGCTCGTCGTCAAAGAAGCTCCGACAGAAGGGCGCGAAGAAGTTCTCTCCCCATAAATTTTTATAACTATGTCCCCTTAATGCTCCTAAAACTCAAATTCTGATGGAAATTAAGAATCAACTACCAAGATCAGAAGAATTACGATCTTCCTTAAATAAACATAATTGAAGCAAGTATTATTTGTATCATCATGATCACGGCCACGATACTGAAGAATACATTCAGCTCTAAGACGAGATCGAGGAGCTCATCAGGAGAGGCCGATTGGATCGATTCCTCAGACATCGATCTGAAGCAAGAGAAGATCAGCCAAGAACACTGCCGTAGCCAGAACCATCAATTAGGAAGGAACAACAAGAAGATTAGCCACCTCTCGACATCATCAATACTATCTCTAGGAGATTTAGTACTTCGGTGAGCCGCCATCTCTCAACCTCGAAGTCAGAAGAAGCTTGTCCCAAATTGGAAAGGCCCGTATAAAATAGAGGAGATCGTCCGGTCCGAAACTTATCGCCTGAAGGAGCTCGGAGGAACAACGCTCCCATGACCTTGAAATTCAGAAAATCTGAGAATGAAAGAAGCAATCAAAAGTGGCCATGTTAGAAACATGAGGAGAATCTCGTCCTAACATGAGCAAGTCGAAGACCTTTGATTATTTAAGATATGAGGAGAGCCTTATCCTAACATGAGCAAGTCGAAGACCTTTGGTTATTTAAGATAGAAGGAGAGAGGCCCCGACAACAGTCCTTATGTGTCCCTACAGCCCATTAGGAATAGAAGAAGAATCTCATCCTAACATAAACAAAGTCGAAAGCCTCATTCATTTTAGACGAGGTGAGAAGAGAGGCCCCGACTTGGCTGAAGATAAGATCTCTCCTGAGCTTAAACCTCAATAGGAGATAAGATCTCCTTCAACCTCGGTGGGAGATAAGATCTTTTTCGAGCTTTAACTTCAACAGGAGATAAGATCTTCTTCAACCTCGACTGGAGATAAGATCTCCCCCAGGCTTCAATCTCGGTTGAACATAAGATCTCCCCCAAGCTTCAATTTCAAAAAAAAATAAAATATCTTTCAACCTTGGCTAGAGATAAGATCTCTCCTAAGTTTCAACTTCAACAAAAGATAGGATCTCCTTCAACCTCGATCGGAGATAAGATATCCTCCAAACTTCAACCTCAATAGAAGATAAGATCTTTTTCGAGAATCTCAGCTGGAGATAAGATCTCCCCCGAGCTTCAACCTCAATAGGAGATAAGATCTCCCCCAAGCTTCAACTTCGGCTGGAGATAAGATCTTCCCCAAGCTTCAACTTCAACAGAAAATAGGATCTCCTTCAATCTCAATTGGAGATAAGATCTTTCCCAAGCTTCAACCTCGGCTAAAGATAAGATCTCCTCCGAGCTTCAACTTCAATAAAAGATATGATCTACTTCAACCTCGACTGGAGATAAGATCTTTCCTAAGCTTCAACTTCAATAGAAGATAAGATCTTCTTCAACCTCGGCTGGAGATAAGATCTCTTCGAGCTTCAACTTCAATAGAAGATAGGATCTCCTTCAACCTCGACTGGAGATAAAATCTCTCTTAAGCTTTAACTTCAATAGGAGATAGGATCTCCTTCAACCTCGATTGGAGATAAGATCTTCTCCGAGTTTCAATTTCAACAAGAGATAGGATCTTCTTTAACCTCGACTGGAGATAAGATCTTTCTCGGGTTTCAACCTCGACTGGAGATAAAATCTTCCTTGAGCTTCAACTTCAAAAGAATATAAGATCTCTCTCAACCTCCACTGAAAATAAGATCTCTTCCGAACTTCAACTTCAAAAGAAGATAAGATCTCTCTCAATCTCCATCGGAGATAAGATCTCTTCCGAGCTTTAATTTCAATCGAAGATAAGATCTCCTCCGAGCTTCGACTTCAACAAAAAATAAGATCTCCCCCGAGCTTCAACCTTAACGGATGCAGAGCCCGAAAAAGAATTTCGACAGTTATCTTTTTTGTACTCCCTTCCTTTGAATTTTGAACTTGAGAGTGGCGAAATTAGTATTGGGGATAAACCCGCTCCCGCCAAAATCCAGTTTGATGCTTAGCCTAATGTAACTGGTAATCATGAAAGAGCTTTGATCAAAAAAATTTTCTCCAATGGCTGAACTCCTCCAGCAGCCGAACTCCTTCAGTCGGATTCCTCCAACAGTCGAACTCCTTCAGGACTTTTCTTCAGTCGGATTCCTCCAAGAGCCGAACTCCTTTCGGACCTCTCCTTCAGTCAGATTCCTCTAAGAGCCGAACTCTTTCTGAACTTCTCTATCAGTCGAACTCCATCTAGATTCCTCCAGTGAATTACTTCAAGATTTCAAGTAGTATTCCTTCCGAATGATCTCCTCTAGCCGTATTTCCTTTAGAAGACTGAACTTCTCTGAAATTGATATATGTCAAAGCTCTTCACCAACCAACGCCTACTTCTTTCGAACTTCGACTATTAAATCTCAATGAACGGGCACATCATGACAAGGGACACCTCTCTCCATAACAAACTCTATGTGATCCCGAGCAGCCCACTATCGGACGGTTACGACTGTCATTATCAGTCTGCTATAGATGATCCCACCACTGAACGGTTACGACTGTCATTATCAGTCTGCTACGAGCGACACATCTCTCCATAATAAATTTTACGTGATCCCGAGCGGTTTACGATCGGACGGTTATGACTGTCACTATCAATCTGTTATAAGCTCCGTCTATAAAAAGGAACTCTCCAGATACGTTTTCTCTAAGCTCTTTTCTCTTTTTCAGAACTCTACTGAATTCTTTCCTAAGTACTCTATTTCTGTTAGCCAGAAAAGCTGACTTGATCGTCGGAGGGTCCTATCGAAGCCACCACCACCGACTTCGGATAGGACTTTATTTTACAGATCACCGACGGTGACATCTTTTTTCCTAACTTCAACTAGATTTTGCACCAACATATATAATTATAGCTATCGATTCATTTATATAGCAATTGTTAATTGTTACAATAAGATAGGCATGAGGCTCCCATCATTACTGGATCCAAAAAGTTTAAACATATACAATCTTTATATATATAACCAAGATTAACAATAAATATTTGTCTATTCATTTATATAGTGGCCGTTAATCATTACAATATGATAGGCATGAGGCTCCCACCATTACAAAATTCCTGGATAAATTACTTACCTGTTTCGAACCTCTGATATATAGATCATGATAGAACAATCTTATGGTTGCATTAAAGCTTACCCTCTACATATAGATCTTATAAACTAATGAAAAGCTTTTGACTCTTAATATAGATTCTCGATTGTCTGGATATGAAGCATTATTCTCTATCTCATTATTACATGCACAACATCGATTTGCATCATTGGAGTACAATACCGTTGCAATCAGCTTGTACTGGTCAATACACAATAGCAGGCAAATGAAACACATGTAACAATAAAATGCATAACCAAGAAAGGAGTGGGTTTAACAACCTAGCAGAAAAGTAGTATCATTCTATTACTTTATACAATGCGAAATAACACTTGCCATCCCATTTATACAATAGTTGTTAACTGTAATAATATGATAATAGCTTGATAACGACTATGACCTAAATGCCTATAATTTATAGGCTTCATGATTTTTTGTCTATGGATTTTCTCTTGCTAGGGCAAGAGATGTCTGTGCACGCTTGTGGGATAGCAACCTCGGTGACATGGTCATCCAATTTGGATGATAGTCATTGATTTTAGAATAGGATGATGGCAAAATAATAGCCATAACCAAAAGCATGTTATTGTCAATTCAAAAACTAATAAAAGACTTCCAACTTCCAATGCATGTTCCATATTGTCAATGCATGGTATGCTAACCCCACCTCCCTACTTGGTGCATGTTGTTGGTGCCTGCAAGAAATTAGTTATGGAGTATTATCAATGTGCAATTAGGGCTGGCAAATTCTGACTAGACCTATATCTAACACGTAATGAGCAGATTTGGATTTGGGTTAAATAAATTTGAGTCATAAATAAGTCAACTCATCTTGACTTGTTTATTAAATGGATTAGATTAGAGTTCTGGAATCATAACCCATTTAAACCATTTAACTAATCTATTTAGGTTCAGTCATACATGTTAACCAACCTATTTACCTAATTAAATAGATCAAATGTGTCCTTTGCTTGTGCCCGCTAGACCGCTAGTTTGACCCTAGAATAGTTTTTGAGTTCTAGAGAATTTTAGTCTTTTCAAGCAATCGAGACCAAGCCTTATATTCCTTTTTGTGATTAGGGTTATGGTTTCTAAAAAAAGGAATAGCGTCATTGACAAAAAGAAGAGCACCTCCTCTCGACAAAAGGAAGAGCTCTCTATAAGGTACCTGAGCTCTCCAAGTCAGGGTTTCTGTCTATCATTTTTTTTTTTCACTCCAAATCTACATTTGTATGATCTAGAAATGGCAGATCATTGTAAAATACTTGGTGTCGTGTTAGAAATAGAATAGAACGAGGTTGCACTTCCCTTTTTTTCTTGTTTTTTGCATGTATTTTGCACTTTAACCTTAGATTGTAGCATCTTCCTTTTGAATCAACATCTATAAAAGTTTGATCTTCAACACTCGATTTTTACTAGGTTTCACCCAAAAAACACTTCCAATTTTAGAGGATTTGGTCTCTACTTCATGTTTCTTGTTACTAAATGTGATGATTCACTCATTTATTAGATTGTTTTGTTTAGGAAATGTTACTTTGAGTTCCTTCATTTATCAGCAATGCGATGAGTTCCTTCATTTATCAGCAATGTGACTTTTCTTCCATTCATTTTTTGTTAGCTCTTGCTTCTTTCTTCTAAGATCTTGTTGCACATGTTATATGTTTGAATATGATGCTACTGATGGATTGCTATTTGAGTATTGGTAGAGCTTCGCATAATTAATATGTTTGAGCTCGATTGCTCTTGGATTTTAAATATGCTGGTATCTTTGTGTGAGGATTTATGTTTTAGTCCATATCAGCTATGCATTAGATAGATCTTATATACTTATATAAAACTAAGAAATCTAAATAATACCTTCCAACTAGTCTTTTTAGAGGAGATATTGGGTTATTCCAAATAGTAGGAAAGCAAACTCGACCTATAGCCCACATAAACAATGAGACATTGCAGCACAAGCCCATTATGGCTAACTACGAGCCAATTATAGTATTTATGATTGGATTTATGATACTTATGAATAGATATGTATGGATCTGGACCTGTTGCTTGGTAAGGATATTAGGGCTTAAACAGAAAAGGCATGTGAAGATCTATACAGGCATGTGTTTAATTCCATATTGACTATACACTAGGTAGATCTTTTGTACCTATACAAGGCTAAATAATCTAAATAATACCTTCTAGCTAGCTTTTTTGAAGGTCCTGAATGGTTATACTTAGTGAAAGAGAGAAAATTATTCTATTGATGGGAATAGTTTTGCTGTTTTTCGGGCACGTGGTAACTTAGTTGTGCTTTGTAGTCCACTCCAGTCATTAGGCTCCTAGTGGCTTAAGTATCTAAAGAAAATATGTCAAAAATTTTATTCCATAAAGGTATCTACTCCCCTTTATTTTTTTAAAATCTTTATTTATAGAATTGAAGCATTGCTTTGAAATTTTACCGGCAACATCAAAAAGATGAATTTTTTGATAGGTTATAAATATATTTCCATCATTAACTTTCAGCTAGCTTGTTCTCAGGTCTAGTTTGTTCAATGAAAGGTTTTTTGCACCTTCCATGCATATATTCAAAGTAAATGTTTTGCTGTGTTTAGCAGCTTATCTCCATAGTGAGGAATTTTACATTTTACAGACTATTAAGTTGTTCGGGAGCATTTACTCTTTTGCCAATATCAATCTGAATTTTTAGATGGGTTGAAACAAATCAAAGGACTAACCATCAATACAACTTCAACAGAGAGTGATATGGTTAGTGTATTGCTGATAATTAGTTATATTTTATGAAATCAATATACAAGATGCTAACAACCTTTCTTAGGAAGACATGTTCAAGAATTAGTAAAATTGATTTCCTCCATTTTGTCTTCTTTGTGGATGGGCACCTTTTGATAGCGTAGAGAGTTCACTTAAATCACCTGAAAGTCTTGGAAGAGAATGGTGCACTTGCAGTGCTAACTTCCTGTTGCCTCCAAGTTGTCTCCAAGTTTTTCTATTTTGTTAATTTAGAAGAAATCAAAACTTGTGCCTCCACATTGTTCTGTTTTGTTGCTTCTTGCTTCTTCACATTCATATTCAATTATATCATAATAGCAGTTGTCTACTTGTTTGTAATGCATTGATTCCTTGGTATTTTTCCGATTTCATAACCTAGTTGGATTAGGGCAAATGTTCCTAATTTCCTGCTGCAGCATTCTATGCTGAGAATAGTCGACATAGGACTATGCTCGGGAATAATGTATTTCAGAATTTTTTTTTTTTTCTTTTTGGTAAAACAATATAGACGATTTATTGAATACAGAAAATGTTGTAGTCACTTACAAAAAGGCCTGATGGTTTAGCCACAAACCAGGCCAAAAGCAAGAACAAAGAGTACAAGAGATGGTAGAAACTAAAAAATTGAAAAACCGTATATACAAGGAGTATTCCAGAGCCAAAGTTAAAGAACCCTGCTAATTATTACAGAGGATGGTAATCTTCCTGCTCCTAATAAAGGCGGCCCAAATTGGGAAGCGATGCATCGCGAATTCTATTAATAAGTTAAGAGGGTAGAATGGATAGCACTGAAGATAATGAAGATAACCTAGTTGCCAGCAACAGCTCATAATAATGAGTGTATTGATGTGAACATGGAACTTCATGTATAATCTGGAAACAGTAGTGAAGTAACCTTGAATTAAATAGAGTGCAGCACCATTGAGGCATCCAAGTATTTGTGAGAGTATACTTCCAGAGTTTCATTTCTTGAAGAAGTAAGCAGTAGCCTAACAAAGCAGCTATATGCAGAAAAAAACCCAAAAGAAGTATAGCAGTAAGCCATGAAGAAAAGATGCACTTATAGGGATGAATTATAGAACAGGAATTTGAACCCTTGACAAGTATGTAGGAGCCGATGTCTTCCTAGCTAATTTTATAGAGTATCAGATAATAGAACCATTGCTGAAGTATCAATAGCAAGCTATATGAATGATGACATTATAAAACTGTATCCCAAACTGTGGGTATCTATTAAAAGGAAGCTGATGCTAAGCACTGCTGCCCAGATGTTCTAATTGAACTAGTTATATAAGCATGTAGCAAACATTATGTCGTACCCCTCAGCATAGGAAGGCAACACTAATGTATGTATGAAGAGCAGGACCATGCTACACTAGTGATTGGAATAGCTATTTGGCCAAGAAGTAGCTATAAAATCAAAGAAAACAATTAGATATAACCCTCCTCTTTCCTCAATTCTCTCTCTCTCTCTCTTTGATCTTTTGTTTTTTCTTTTTGTCCATTTTTCCTTTTTTTTTCCTCTTTTGTTTCTTCTCTTCTTTTTTCCCTCGTTGTTTCCTTCTGTCATTGTAAGTAATTCTTTATTTTCTAATTGAGCCGGTAGTATTTCATCCCCCATCTGAGTGTCTTGTAACCTCGGTTTATTTTCAATAGCAGTGATGCGGCAGTCCAGCCAGTGTTGAAGTATAGCACCCCGAACCAAATGCTGGGAAGTAAGAAAAGTATCCCAATACGAAATGATTGACCACTGATTGAGATAACTAACAGCATCATTTGAATAATTTCTCAGTTGTAGTCTATGTTGCACATTATGAATCTTGGTTGGTCCAGGACCTTCTTCCTTTATATTATAAAAATCTGACACATCTCCACCAATGCCTTCTACAATTTGAATGAAAGCCCCTGTTGTAACTTGAGGTGCAATCAGTAGAGGTTGAGTACCCATTCCCAATATAGTATGATTACTTCCCAACTTAAAAAACATTCCCATAGGCAGCTCAATGTCATCAGAATGGATGCCATCATCAGCCAAGGAGCAGTCAACATGTGTCAGTACCCACAATGATTCAGCAAATAGACAAAAAGAAAATCTGAAACTGTACTGGAAAACAGACAAACTAGTCAGATATATAGACCCCCCAACCCTTGAAACCTCTCTTTTTCCAAATGAAGCACTATAAAAAATCTCAGATTCTTCAGCTACATGGGACCCTCTGTTTGTCAGCTGCCTCCTCTTGTCTTCACTCTCTCTCTCAGCTATCTTCTCGTCACCAATCTTGTTGTATCTTTTTCCAATAAGATTAAGCATCTTTTGGTTCCCAACTTTACAAGAATAATAGACTATCTCCCTTGTGAGCTTTATGTCCTGCAAATGGCCATAACCCTGTTGAAGCTGTTTTTCTGGTTTTTTTTTTTTTTTTTTTTTTTGATGAAGAGTAATTCTTTCTACACTGTAGGCGGTATAAAAAAATTAATGTGGTACGTCAGATGATCCCATTAGAATATATAGGCATGTTTCTCAATGTGCATTTAATACAGCGCAGCATTTAAAATTTTGAATGACGAAAACACTTCTTTTCAAAAGTTATAACACCTATTCATGAAAATTATGACATTCCTTCATAAAAATTACGATATTCCTTTATAAAAATTATGAAATAAATTAACTTATTTTTATGACACTTGATAAGTGATAAAAATATAATAATAAAAATATTAAATTATAAAATAAATTAACTTATTTTTAAGAAATTAATATTTTTATTGATTTTTGCAGAAAAGAAGGCTGTCAATAGGAAGATCTTATTTTTCTGGTTCATATGAAATAAGTTTCTAGCAAAACGAACTTCAAACAAGCTCGAAATTGAATTTCAAAGAAAATAAAAAAAATATATATATTTAAATGCCGGTCAATCCGGTTCAAACCGGCTCAGCAAATCGGCCCAGCCTGACCGCATTCAAACCAACCCAACCACTCGACCCACTTGAACCGCTGACGTTAGAATTTTTCGTGGCGTATGGTGGACCGCTATAGTCACCAGAGCAGGGGCATTTTCGGTATTTCACATGGCAACACGTACGCTGATTCGCTGGCAAATGTGGCGGTCCATGCAAGATCAGGCTCATGATTGGTCCACAAAGGGTATTCTGGAAATTTTATCGGATCTGACCGATGTTGTTTGCTGGGATTTGATCGAACGGTCGATTTCTGTGCGCTGATGGACGGTCTAGGCGGCTGCCGGTCGAGATCCGATGGTGGAGCCTGAATTTGGTTTTAAATAAGCATCTGAAGCCATCTTTAAGCGCAATCTGACAGCCCAGATTTGATCTTCAAGGCTGATCCGATGGTCCAAATAAATTTCAACTTAATTTGGATTTTTAAAATAGTGTTTGAGTGATTTTTGGCCCATTTGATCGACATCCAATGGTCAGAATCGATCCAGGACTCTTTCTAAGTTATTTTGAGAGTTTTAAACCCGATTTTAATAGGATTTCGATCCAAAACTATCCTGATTAGCCTATTTAAAGGTCTGCTGCCTACTATTGTCGAGAAGAATAAGTAGAGAGCCAGAGAGTTCAGAATTAGATAGAGTTGGGGAGATAGAGCAGAACAAAGAGTTTTAGGAAGAAAGAGGGAGAGGTCTGGAGAGAGTTTTTATTCTTTATTTTCTTTTCTCTCTTCAAGATCAATCAAGCGGCTCTTCTTCTTCATCGAGTTCTTCACATTAAGAGCAACGGACGATCAATTTCAGCGAACAAACAGTCTAATTTCTTCATGCTTTTTATTTCATTTGCTATTTTTGATTTTGTTATCATGAACTAAATTTATTTTACTAAGGCTAAAGTGTAGCCACTCTTTTGATGCAATATTTAGTATAATTTATTTTTAATTTTATATTTTATTCATAAGGAGTATATAAATCTATTCTTAATGCTTTTAGATTACTAGCTATCTTCTAATTGATTTGATGGGCATAGATGATAAAGAAATGGATCAAGTATGTCTATATCGATGCTTCTTGATTTATATACCTTGTATCATGAATCGAATTAAAATTCATATGCATGCGAAAATTTTAGTGTGCTTTGGATGCAGCATATTTTAATTAGAGAATTTCACAAAACTTAAAGCATTAGTATTTATTTAAATTATGTCTGGACCAAAAGGTAGTTCATAAATATTGATAGTTTTGCTACGTCTGAACCAAAGGATAGTGAATAACTTAGGAGACTCCATCGTCACATGAAACAAAATTAACCTAATTTATATAAATACTTAAATATTATATTAATTGAGTTGGTAAATCGATTGCCTTAGTAATCTATTGGTCTTGAGTTTAAAATTCTAAAAATTATACACTCTATTTTCTTATAATTTATTAATTTATTTTTTTATTTTTTTATTTTTCTTAATTCTCATAAATTGATTATCTAAATAAAGCTTAGAAAAAAGTTTTTCAGTACTTATTTTTTAATCCTCTAGGGACGATACTCTACTCACTTACTTTATTACTTGATCGATTGGTATACTTGTCATAGCTATAAATTAGCACGCATCAAATTTTTTGATGTCGTTGTCGAAAATTATGTCTAAAATAATATTAAAATTTTGATCATTATTTTATTTTAAAATTTTATTTTTAATTTTTATTCTTATTTTATTTTTAGATTTATTTGATACATGACATGTACTAGATATAGTGACTTACTATCTTTAAACTCAGAAATCGAGAGGTCCATTAGAAGACTACAACAAGAAAGGAACATGGCAGCTGCAGATCCTAACGACATTAATCTGAGATTGGATATGGCCACCAAGGAACAGCAAAAAGCTATTCAAGCGGCATATCATCCATTAAATGATTACATCACATCATCTATAGTTGATGCAGCTTTGAGCATCAGGAGATCGCTTGTGCGAGCGAACAACTTCAAAATAAAATTAGCGATGATCCAGATGATTCAATCAACTGTCCAATCAGTGGATACGTGCATGATGATCCTAATGCCCATATTTTTATTTTTCTTGAACTTTATGAAATCTTTAAAATTAACGAGGTGTCGGATGATGCTATTAGATTATGACTTTTTTTTCTTCACGGGATAAAGCTAAAAGTTGGTTTCATTCTCTTTCTATAGGTTCTATCACAACTTGAGATGCCCTAGTCCAAAAATTCTTAGTCAAGTACTTTTTACCTTCCAAGACTGCAAAGATGCACAACGATATCACTTCTTTTGTGCAGATGGACATGGAGACACTATATGAGGCTTGGGAGCATTTTAAGAAATTGCTGAGGAGATATCCACATCATCAACTATCCGTATGGCTTCAGGTATAAACTTTCTATAATAGTTTATCTCCTACTAATTATTTTATGATTGATATAGTAGCAGGAGGAACCATTAACCAAAAAATGAAGGAAGAAGCCTTTGATTCGATCGATGAGATGGCATCAAATAGCTATCAGTGGCAAATAGAATGCATGATGCCGAGAAAACTAGCAGCTATGCAGGGAGTAGATTGCATTCCAGCTTTATTAGCCAAAATTGCAACTCTTAAAGCCGAAGTTAATAATATAAAAGAAACAGCTATACACATTCAAAGCATCACTTATGATCTATTTGGAGGAGGACATGATACAAGCGATTGTCAGATAGATAATCCTTTTGCTAAAGCCTTTGATACTGCTAACTATCTTGATAATTTTTTCAGACCATAATAAAATAATCTCTTCTCCAACATATATAATCAAGGGTGGAGGCAGCATCCAAATTTCTCATAGAGCAATCAAAATGCAACACAACAGCCACCCTCGAGATTCCAAGCACCTAAGAAGAAGCCTGATATGGAGAAGCTGATGGTCAAATTCATGCAAAACCAAGAAGCAACTATAAAAAATCTGGAAAACAAACTTAGGCAAGATCAAGCAGCAGCAATTTGAAATTTGGAGATGCAAGTAGGACAGATGGCTAAGATAATCTCCGAGAGACCAGAAGGATCCCTGCCTAGCAACATGGAGATCAATCCGAGGGAGCACATCAATGCTATTATCTTAAGAAGTGGTAAAGAGCTGGAGGAGCCACATCAGAAGAAAGAGACCGAAGAGCCAACTACAAACAAAGAAAAGCTAACTAATGCTCGTCGATCACCTAAACAACCAGTAGATGGATGGTCTCTAGGTATAAAATTTGCTGATCCAAATGTGAAGCCCTACATACCGCCACTATCATTTTCAGAAAGATAAATTCAGCATCTAGATAAGAAATTCTCAAACTTTTTTTAAATTTTAAAGAATTTATATATTAATATTTCTTTTATAGATGCTATTACTTAGATGCCCAGATATGCTAAGTTCCTCAAAAAAATTCTTATTAATAAGAAAAAGCTGAAGGAGCATGAGATAGTTAACTTGAATGAAGAATGCTCAGCAATACTTCAAAATAAATTACCACAAAAGCTAAAGGATTCAGAAAGTTTTACTATCCCTTGCATTATTGGTGATTGTATTTTTGATAAAGTTTTATATGATTTAGGAGCAAGTATTAATCACATGCCTTTTTCTATTTTCAAAAAGTTGGATCTAGGAGAATCGAAGCCTACCACTATCACTCTTCAACTAGCTGATAGATCCATCAAATATCTAAGAGGTATAGTGGAGGATGTCTTGGTAAAGGTAACTAAGTTTATTTTTTCTGTTGATTTTATTGTTCTTGATATGGAAGAAGATATTAATGTACCCTTTATCTTAGGAAGTCCTTTTTAGCTACTGGAGGAGCTTTAATAGATGTTCAATAAAAAAAATTAATCCTAAGAGTCCAAGATGAATAAGTTATTTTTAATATTTTTAAAGATATTAAACATTCTGATGATAATCAAACTTATTTTTGAATTGATATTATTAACAAATCAGTATATGAAAATTCTATAGAAAATATGTTTGAGACTATGAAAGCTAGCAATGTCTAATTGAAAGAGGGTTCAACCAAATATGAAAGTATTTTGATTGAAGTGGCACCAGATTAATTCAGTCTAGAACTCCAAGAAAGTTAAGCTGAAGACTATAAATCAAAACTACTAGATAGATTTTTTTTTTTTTAGTTTTAATCATTTTTCTTTTTTTTTTCTTTTTTAGTAATTTATTATTGCTCTTTTACTGCTTTGGTATATATTTTTAATTTTGTAGAGAAAAATCAATGAGAATTCAAGCCCAATTTTAAAGCTTCAAAGAACCAAACTGAACCAAATCAGATGTATTCCTTTATATCCTTTATTGCACTTTTACTTTTTCTCTCTCCATTGAGATAATGTAGAATAAGTTGGGGAGTAGAAAAAATTTTGAAATTTTTTTTTTTAAAATCATATGTCAAGAAGAAAATCTTGAGTAAGATAGATCAGAAAAAATGATAAAAGTTAGAAGTATCTGCTAATGAATATAATGAGTTAAAGAAGTATATTAGTTAGTCAAACTTTTAGCAGCCTACTTAGGTCACCTAAAGACTATTAGCACTTCTAATTGTACATGCACACTAACAAGATAAAGTAGGTTTTGATTATAAGACCAACTGAGGATTCAATTATCATTAAAAATTAATAATTAATATATATTCTAATAAAAAAACTTAAATTTAAGGAAAGAGCTATCTGTCTAAAAATAAAGTACAAAAGATAGAGTATATGTAGATTGTCCAAAGCTTAGTAACTGAATCTCTGCACCTAGGTTAAGTATGAAGATTCACATAAAATGATGGAGGAAAGGCCAGGATGCTCAGCACAAAAAAAAAAAAATGAGGTAGTATGAAAGCTACTTTAATTCATGAGTTTAAATTGGAAATGTATAGAAAATTAATCAAAATAGGTGATAAGAGAAGATACTTTTATCCTTTAAATTAAATACTGAAATGCTAAGTTAGTCATCACAAACATAAATATTGTAGATCTTTAGATATACTTTAAAAAAATTTCTAATTGTATTGACTGCGAAATTAGCTTCTGAAGCTCAGTGCTTAGTTAGTGGTATTTTCTAAATTTTTTGATCTTTAATCCTAGCTCTATTTTTATTAAAGAGGATCTTATTGAAACATGGTGATAAATAAAGTATTGCTAAGGAACTAGTAATGATTAAGTTGGAGGATGTGATAAGTGGTAAAAATATAATAATAAAAATATTAAATTATAAAATAAATTAATTTATTTTAAAAAAAATAATATTTTTATTATTTTTTGTAGGAAAGAAGACTGTCAATAGAAAGATCTTATTTTTCTGGTTCAGATGAAATAAGTTTTAAGCAAAATGAACTTCAAACAAGCCCAAAATTTAATTTTAAAGAAAATAAAGAAAAAATAAAAAAATTAATATTTAAATGCCGGTCGGTTTGATTCAAACTGGCTCAACAGACTAGCCCGGCCTGACTGCATTCAGACCAATCTGACCGCTCAGCCCATTTGAACCATTGATGCTTTGCTGACATCAGGATTTTTTGCGACATACGGTGGATCGCTATAGTCACCAAGGTAGGGGCATTTTTGGTATTTCACACGGCAATGCATGCGCTAATTCACTGGCAAATACGATGGTCCATGCAAGATCGAGCTCGTGATTGGTCCACAAAGGGTATTTTGGAAATTTTGTCAGATCCGATGGATGTTGTTCGTTGGAATTTGATCGAATGGTCGATTTCTATGCGCTGATGGACGGTCCAAGCGGCTGTCGATCGAGATCCGATAGTGGAGGTTGAATCTAATTTTAAATAAGCATCTGAAGCCATCTTTAAGCATGATTTGACGGCCCAAATTCGATCTTCAAGGCTGATCCGATGGTCCAAATGAATTCCGACTTGATTTGGATTTTTAAAATAATTTTTGAGTAGTTTTTGGTCTATTTGATCGATATCCAACGGTCAGAATCAATCCAAGACTCTTTCTGAGTTATTTTGAGAGTTTTAGACCCGATTTTAATGGAATTTCGATCCAAGACCATCCTGATTAGCCTATTTAAAGGCCTACTGCCTACTGTTATCGAGAAGAATAAGCAGAGAGCTAGAGAGTTTAGAATTAGACAAAGTTAGAAAGATATCATAATTTTTGTGAAGGAGTATCATAATTTTTATGAAGGAGTATCATAATTTTTATAAATAGATATCATAATTTTTGAAAATGAGCATTTTCGTCATTCAAAATTTCAAGCACCGCGGAACATTAAATATACATTAGGAAGCATAGCTATGTATTTTAATGGGTCACCCGGTGCACTCTACATCAATTTTTCTACACCGCATGCAGTGTAGAAAGAATTATTCTTTGATGAAAATGAGTTAGGGAAAGCCTAACTAAACAACATATCTTGTTGAGGCTGTTTTTGTATATGGATGTTAGAACAATTTTTCTAACACCGCATGCATGCAGCGTGAAAGAATTATTCTTTGATGAAAATGAGTTAGGGAAAGCCTAACTCAACAACATATCTTATTGAGGCTGTTTTTGTATATGGATGTTAGAACAATCATCAAACAACCCACCGAATATATAAAAGGCTGCATAAACAGCACAAATGGATAGCAAATTGAAAATTGAGGTCTCTTGTTTTGTGACAACAGTAGCATAACAATGAACATATAAGTGAACATATGATAAACTAGATAACACCCATGCAATGCACGGAGCTTGATAAATTTTATAATTAAATTTATATTAATACATATATATATATATATTTTAAATAATAAAATTAATAAATAATTTAAAATCATAAATAAAATAAAGTTCATTAATACATGAATATTTTCATAAGAAGAATCTTACTTATGTGAATACTATTATGATAGTTTTTTTAAAAAAATGAAAAAAAATAGGCTCACATATTACTATTGTTATATAATATTTTTATGATTCATAATAATTACCATAGCATCTAATTCAGCATTTGAAGATAGTCTCTTCTCTTCAATATTGCTTGTAGATGTCATTTTAGTTTCAAATAAACTGTTGTGAGGGAATATAACAAAATTAGTAACTCTTTGGAATCTTTATATATATATATATATATATATATATATATATATATTCTAAATGTAAAAGATTCAATAAGATATTTTATCTTTCTTTTCATTCATCTTAGCAAATATATCAAATTCCATACACCAATCAAGAAAGCATTTTCATAACCTGATGGATAAAATTTTGAATATTAGCTCAAAAGCTAAAACATGTCATCACAAATAAAAGATAAATGTGATTATAGATTAAGATAATGAAATACAATTAAATAATATATTGTCATACCTGGTTAGCTTAAATTTTGAAATATTTCCTTGTAAACTACATTTCTTGTAGTATTTGAAAATTGTCCTTCTTTATCACATATGAGTACCTTTAGTCCACTTTTGCTTTTGACTCTAGAGATTGCAACATATAGTTGTCCATGACTAAACACAGGTCTTTTAAGGTACAATCCCACATGAGAAAGAGATTGTCCTTGGCTCTTATTTATTGTCATTGCAAAAGAAAGAGCCAAAGGTATTGCCTCCTTTGAAATTTAAATGGTAATCTTGAATCAGAAGAGGTAAGAGTCATGCAAGGAATAAAAACTTTGTGCCCCACATTGCTGCCTAAAATGATGTCATAATGCTCTTTCCATACATATTCATTTTTTTTCCCTTCATGATCCCTTTACAAAAATTATGACATCCATTCATAAAAATTATGACACCTTGAATAAAATGCTATATTTTTTGCATAAATCATAATTTTTATGAAGGAGTATCATAATTTTTATAAATAGATGTTAAATTTTTAAAAATGGGCATTTTCGTTATTCAAAATTTTAAGCACCATGGGATATTAAATACACGTCGGGAAGCATGACTACGTATTTCAATGGGGTCATTCGATGCACTCTACATCAATTTTTGTACACCGTATTTGGTGTAGAAAGAATTATTCTTTGATGAAAATGAGTTAGGAAAAGCCTAACTCAATAACATATCTTGTTGAGGCTGTTTTTGTATATGGATATTAGAACAATCATCAAACAACCCACCAAATATATAAAAGGCTGCATAAACAATATAAATGGATAGCAAGCTGAAAATAGAGGTCTCTTGTTTTGTGACAACAGTAGCGTAACAATGAACATATAAGTGAACATATAATAAATGGCAGCTAACAAAAGAATAGATGGAAAATTCATATGCAAAGCAGCTTAAATAGGCCAGCCAAAGCAACCATCAGCTAAGTAGACATCATATTGGCTGCATATCCTATAATACATTGAGAAAGTGAAGTAGTATAAGCATGGACGAACAATTGTCAATCAACTAAGTAGACATCATATTGGCTGCATATCCTATAATACAAAGACAACATATGAGGTAACAAATAGTTATCTAGAAAATCGAACTCCATAACTGTCTGCTTGAGGTAAAATATACTTGCATTGATGGTCAATCATGGTCCATAGTACATAAAAAATCATGCTGTTGTTAGATATATGTGCCATAGAAGCCAGAATTAGCTGACACTTGTAATACACTTCTAAGGACAAAATTATAATTTTGACTATAATCAATAAAATAGATTATTTTCTATCACATATGTGTATTTAGTATCTGTGATACATCCTTTGAGTTAATGGTAATGATAATTCATATTTTCAAGAGTTGAAAATTTAAGATATGAATAATCATTATTAACTCATAAAATGCTTTTGACCATAGGATCATCACGAGGATGGTGATTGATCTGAAAGATTGGTGTACAATCGCTTCTCTTTAGTAGATGAGTCTTGAGTCTACAGTGTGGAGACATCGGAGTGAGAGTACAGGTACTCCTTAGAGAATGAGGGCACTGAGCGTGACCACCTCGAGTAGTCATTAGGAAGTCTACCTTCTCGTCAATGACTGACTCGATGCTGCAGTAGTGTGTCTGGTTCTTTGACCTAAGGTGCATCGATAGTTCACCTTGAGGGTGTTATAGTTTGACTACACCATTACTCGATCTCCTAGCCATACGAAATCCTGAGGTGTATGTTGGCTATAGCATGTTCATTTATAGGAAATTGGATAGCATCAAGATGGAATCTATCTACCTCGGTGGTAGAGGAGCAGCCCTATGATGATCATGAGAATCAAGTTCAGAAGTCCATGGCCATGGTAGAGTGAAATAATAGAAAGAGTTTCTATTTAGCTTTTCATACCGGACCTGAATCGAATGATTACATCATATGACAGAAACTAGGGTTTGACGAGTTCACCTTAACCCTAATCTGATCGGAGCTCAAGATAGAAGAACTTAATCACATAGGTAGCTGCACCAAGAGGTTCGCATTCAGCTCTGATGGGTTGCCACCATATACTGCTAGGTGTCACTGGTGGATTTTGGGAGCAATTAGAATGATTTAGATGATCGATCATTCTAACTGTTTGAATCAGAAGAGTTCTGATCCATCGAAAGGAGTTTCGATGATGTCGATGATAGAGATCATGACATATCCCATTACCATACAGAACTGAACCTAACTGGGTCACACAAATAAAAAGGGTTTGAATCTGGTGATCATCAATTGAACTGATCCAGTTCAATTGATCTGAATGAGATTCAATTAAGTTCAAAAAAATCGTGCTAGCACTCGATTGAACCTAACGTTCTTCTTTTACTATCATAAATAGTTATTCTGACTGAGTCAAAGAAGTTTGTGCTCGATTAGAGGTCTTCACTTGATCTGATTGGAGTCTGTTTAAGTCAGAAAAGATTATCTTATTTTATAAAATATTACCTACCATTTTTGATCATCTGCCATTTTTCATCCTTTGACTTTGGTCAAAAGTTGACCTTTGACTGGTCAAATGTTGACCATTGATATTTTGATTTCTGTCCACGTGTCATGCACCTATTGGAGGGCTGGTGGGGGCTTGTCCCCCTGCTAGAACCTGGCAAAGAGGAGGGCGCACGCCAAGGATGCTTGTCCCCCTGTTAGAACCTGGCAAAGAGGAGGACGCACGCCACCCTTGGCGTGTGCCCAAGCTGGAGGCACCCAGAAGTCCCTGTTGGACAGGGATTCCATCTCTTTTTTGGATTTCGATTAGAGTTCTCCTAAGAACCAACTTTGACTGATCTTAGGCACCATCTAAGGAGGAATTCAGGAGACTCTATTTTCATCAATTAGATTTAGATCTGATTTCACAAAGGATTGTGATTGGTTAGGAAGAAGAGGAGTTGGATCATAGATAGTCTATAAATAAGACCCTACACCCAACTCAAGGAGTATCTGAAAATTCCCATGCCCCAAGTCTCCTCCCTCTTCCTCCTCCATGATAACTTCTCCCTCTCCTCTCCATGCCTAAAGTGGTTTGGGTTCTTAGTTGGTGCAATCCAGATGAGAGAAAGGCGATAGAAAGCTAAAAGGCTGCGCTGCTGCAAAGGACAACTGCTGATCTTCGAAAGGTATTTTGAAGATCCTCCAGATCAGATTTAGATCTGATTTTTGGAGACATGATAGAGAAGAAGAGAATATTCAGATTCAGTCTGAGTGAATATCGATAGAGGCCAGGCACTTGCGTGGCTAGATCCAAAACCTTCCGCTGCTTATAGGATCATCAACGGATAATAGGATTACCCACTTCAAGATAAATTTAATTTAATTTAATTTATTTAAATTTATTTTAATTATTAAAATAATAAAAATTAGATCTAAAATATCTTAGATCTAATCTAAATTAAAAAGAAAAAAATTTAAAATATATCTCTTGATCTGATCAGATCTGAACGAACCTGATCCGAAAAATCAAGATTTTCCTTCAATTGGTATCAGAGCCAAAGTTCTAAAGTATTTAGATCTAATTTTAAATTTATTTTAATTAAAAAATAAATAATTTTAGATGTCACATGAGATATGATCAGATC
>QRFJ01000172.1:1846784-2078007 GCA_006176705.1 Cocos nucifera
AATTTTTATAAATAGATATCATAATTTTTGAAAATGAGCATTTTCGTCATTCAAAATTTCAAGCACCGCGGAACATTAAATATACATTAGGAAGCATAGCTATGTATTTTAATGGGTCACCCGGTGCACTCTACATCAATTTTTCTACACCGCATGCAGTGTAGAAAGAATTATTCTTTGATGAAAATGAGTTAGGGAAAGCCTAACTAAACAACATATCTTGTTGAGGCTGTTTTTGTATATGGATGTTAGAACAATTTTTCTAACACCGCATGCATGCAGCGTGAAAGAATTATTCTTTGATGAAAATGAGTTAGGGAAAGCCTAACTCAACAACATATCTTATTGAGGCTGTTTTTGTATATGGATGTTAGAACAATCATCAAACAACCCACCGAATATATAAAAGGCTGCATAAACAGCACAAATGGATAGCAAATTGAAAATTGAGGTCTCTTGTTTTGTGACAACAGTAGCATAACAATGAACATATAAGTGAACATATGATAAACTAGATAACACCCATGCAATGCACGGAGCTTGATAAATTTTATAATTAAATTTATATTAATACATATATATATATATATTTTAAATAATAAAATTAATAAATAATTTAAAATCATAAATAAAATAAAGTTCATTAATACATGAATATTTTCATAAGAAGAATCTTACTTATGTGAATACTATTATGATAGTTTTTTTAAAAAAATGAAAAAAAATAGGCTCACATATTACTATTGTTATATAATATTTTTATGATTCATAATAATTACCATAGCATCTAATTCAGCATTTGAAGATAGTCTCTTCTCTTCAATATTGCTTGTAGATGTCATTTTAGTTTCAAATAAACTGTTGTGAGGGAATATAACAAAATTAGTAACTCTTTGGAATCTTTATATATATATATATATATATATATATATATATATATATTCTAAATGTAAAAGATTCAATAAGATATATTATCTTTCTTTTCATTCATCTTAGCAAATATATCAAATTCCATACACCAATCAAGAAAGCATTTTCATAACCTGATGGATAAAATTTTGAATATTAGCTCAAAAGCTAAAACATGTCATCACAAATAAAAGATAAATGTGATTATAGATTAAGATAATGAAATACAATTAAATAATATATTGTCATACCTGGTTAGCTTAAATTTTGAAATATTTCCTTGTAAACTACATTTCTTGTAGTATTTGAAAATTGTCCTTCTTTATCACATATGAGTACCTTTAGTCCACTTTTGCTTTTGACTCTAGAGATTGCAACATATAGTTGTCCATGACTAAACACAGGTCTTTTAAGGTACAATCCCACATGAGAAAGAGATTGTCCTTGGCTCTTATTTATTGTCATTGCAAAAGAAAGAGCCAAAGGTATTGCCTCCTTTGAAATTTAAATGGTAATCTTGAATCAGAAGAGGTAAGAGTCATGCAAGGAATAAAAACTTTGTGCCCCACATTGCTGCCTAAAATGATGTCATAATGCTCTTTCCATACATATTCATTTTTTTTCCCTTCATGATCCCTTTACAAAAATTATGACATCCATTCATAAAAATTATGACACCTTGAATAAAATGCTATATTTTTTGCATAAATCATAATTTTTATGAAGGAGTATCATAATTTTTATAAATAGATGTTAAATTTTTAAAAATGGGCATTTTCGTTATTCAAAATTTTAAGCACCATGGGATATTAAATACACGTCGGGAAGCATGACTACGTATTTCAATGGGGTCATTCGATGCACTCTACATCAATTTTTGTACACCGTATTTGGTGTAGAAAGAATTATTCTTTGATGAAAATGAGTTAGGAAAAGCCTAACTCAATAACATATCTTGTTGAGGCTGTTTTTGTATATGGATATTAGAACAATCATCAAACAACCCACCAAATATATAAAAGGCTGCATAAACAATATAAATGGATAGCAAGCTGAAAATAGAGGTCTCTTGTTTTGTGACAACAGTAGCGTAACAATGAACATATAAGTGAACATATAATAAATGGCAGCTAACAAAAGAATAGATGGAAAATTCATATGCAAAGCAGCTTAAATAGGCCAGCCAAAGCAACCATCAGCTAAGTAGACATCATATTGGCTGCATATCCTATAATACATTGAGAAAGTGAAGTAGTATAAGCATGGACGAACAATTGTCAATCAACTAAGTAGACATCATATTGGCTGCATATCCTATAATACAAAGACAACATATGAGGTAACAAATAGTTATCTAGAAAATCGAACTCCATAACTGTCTGCTTGAGGTAAAATATACTTGCATTGATGGTCAATCATGGTCCATAGTACATAAAAAATCATGCTGTTGTTAGATATATGTGCCATAGAAGCCAGAATTAGCTGACACTTGTAATACACTTCTAAGGACAAAATTATAATTTTGACTATAATCAATAAAATAGATTATTTTCTATCACATATGTGTATTTAGTATCTGTGATACATCTTTTGAGTTAATGGTAATGATAATTCATATTTTCAAGAGTTGAAAATTTAAGATATGAATCATCATTATTAACTCATAAAATACTTTTGACCATAGGATCATCACAAGGATGGTGATTGATCTGAAAGATTGGTGTACAATCGCTTCTCTTTAGTAGATGAGTCTTGAGTCTAAAGTGTGGAGACATCGGAGTGAGAGTACAGGTTCTCCTTAGAGAATGAGGGCACTGAGCGTGACCACCTCGAGTAGTCATTAGGAAGTCTACCTTCTCGTCAATGACTGACTCGATGCTGCAGTAGTGTGTCT
Source organism: Cocos nucifera (assembly GCA_006176705.1). Lineage (NCBI taxonomy): Eukaryota > Viridiplantae > Streptophyta > Magnoliopsida > Arecales > Arecaceae > Cocos > Cocos nucifera. The sequence goes on from QRFJ01000172.1 coordinate 1,849,588, forward strand.
GGTTCTTTGACTTGAAGTGCATCGATAGTTCATCTTGAGGGTGTTATAGTTTGACGATACCATTACTCGATCTCCTAGCTATACGAAATCCTGAGGTGTATGTTGGCTATGGCATGTTCATTATAGAAATTGGATAGCATCAAGATGGAATCTATCTACCTCGGTGGTAGAGGAGCAGCCCTATGATGATCATGAGAATCAAGTTCAGAAGTCCATGGCCATGGTAGAATGAAATAATAGAAAGAGTTTCTATTTAGCTTTTCATACCGGACCTGAATCGATTGATTACATCATATGACAGAAATTAGGGTTTGACGAGTTCACCTTAATCCTAATCTGATCGAAGCTCAAGATAGAAGAACTTAATCACATAGGTAGCTGCACCAAGAGGTTCGCATTCAGCTCTGATGGGTTGCCACCATATACTGCTAGGTGTCACTGGTGGATTTTGGGAGCAATTAGAATGATTTAGATGATCGATCATTCTAACTGTTTGAATCAGAAGAGTTCTGATCCATCGAAAGGAGTTTCGATGATGTCGATGATAGAGATCATGACATATTCCATTATCATACAGAACTGAACCTAACTGGATCACACAAATAAAAATTTGAATCTGGTGATCATCAATTGAACTGATCCAGTTCAATTGATCTGAATGAGATTCAATTAAGTTCAAAAAAATCGTGCTAGCACTCGATTGAACCTAACGTTCTTCTTTTACTATCATAAATAGTTATTCTGACTGAGTCAAAGAAGTTTGTGCTCGATTAGAGGTCTTCACTTGATCTGATTGGAGTCTGTTTAAGTCAGAAAAGATTATCTTATTTTATAAAATATTACCTACCATTTTTGATCATCTGCCATTTTTCATCCTTTGACTTTGGTCAAAAGTTGACCTTTGACTGGTCAAATGTTGACCATTGATATTTTGATTTCTGTCCACGTGTCATGCACCTATTGGAGGGCTGGTGGGGGCTTGTCCCCCTGCTAGAACCTGGCAAAGAGGAGGGCGCACGCCAAGGATGCTTGTCCCCCTGTTAGAACCTGGCAAAGAGGAGGACGCACGCCACCCTTGGCGTGTGCCCAAGCTGGAGGCACCCAGAAGTCCCTGTTGGACAGGGATTCCATCTCTTTTTTGGATTTCGATTAGAGTTCTCCTAAGAACCAACTTTGACTGATCTTAGGCACCATCTAAGGAGGAATCCAGGGGACTCTATTTTCATCAATCAGATTTAGATCTGATTTCACAAAGGATTGTGATTGGTTGGGAAGAAGAGGAGTTGGATCATAGATAGTCTATAAATAAGACCCTACACCCAACTCAAGGAGTATCTGAAAATTCCCATGCCCCAAGGCTCCTCCCTCTTCCTCCTCCATGATAACTTCTCCCTCTCCTCTCCATGCCTAAAGTGGTTTTGGGTTCTTAGTTGGTGCAATCCAGATGAGAGAAAGGCGATAGAAAGCTAGAAGGCTGCGCTGCTGCAAAGGACAACTGCTGATCTTCGAAAGGTATTTTGAAGATCCTCCAGATCAGATCCAGATCTAATTTTTGGAGACATGATAGAGAAGAAGAGGATCTTCAGATTCAGTCCTGAGTGAATATCGATAGAGGCCAGGCACTTGCGTGGCTAGATCCAGAAACCTTCCGCTGCTTATAGGATCATCAACGGATAATAGGATTACCCACTTCAAGATAAATTTAAATTTAAATTTAATTTATTTTAAATTTATTTTAATTATTAAAATAATAAAAATTAGATCTAAAATATCTTAGATCTAATCTAAATTAAAAAAAAAAAATTTAAAATATATCTCTTGATCTGATCAGATCTGAACGAACCTGATCCGAAAAATCAGGATTTTCCTTCAATTGGTATCAGAGCCAAGGTTCTAAAGTATTTAGATCTAATTTTAAATTTATTTTAATTAAAAAATAAATAATTTTAGATGTCACATGAGATGTGATCAGATCTGAAATCAGAAAAAATTAAAATTAAATGATTTGGATCTAAGATTAGAAAATATGCATGACTAGTTCTAAAATAGAATAGTTCTATAGAATAGTCTTGCATATTTTTAATTTAATTTAATTAAATTATATTTTAGATCTATTTATTTACTATTTTTTGATATTATAATTATTATAATAATATCTTAAAAATAATAAATAAAAATTATTTAATTTTAAACATCATATGAGATATGATTGATGCATGTCTAGACTAGTTGTAGAATAGTTCTACATAGCTTATCTAGATTAGAATTTATTTTGATTAGATCAATTTAAATCTAATTTTTTAGATTATTATGAGATAATTTAGATCTGAAAATATGCATGATTCAATACATAAGATGTATGCAAAATATGCCATGATTAGATCTAATTTATATATACGAGATATATAATATAGATCTAAAATTATTTTGTAGTATTGCATGTTCCTGATTAAGGCGTTCCTCTTGGCCGTCCGATCATAAGAACGAAGAAGGGTTTAAAGGCCCTCTTCTCCCATTCGATGGGGTGTTCTTATGACGTGTAGGAGGTGCTGCACGTTCGTCCTTAATCAGAAATCCAAAACTTACTTTCTGCAAAACCCTAGATCCTGAAACCCTAGGATTTATTGTGCATATTTTATTTATGAACCCTACTTAATTAAAAATTAAGATTATGAAATATTAATTAGGTCTAAAATTGAAAATTTTAGATCTAAGACATATTCATAATACTGGGTTCGGGCTTGGGTAGCTCAATTAGGTCTAAGCGGTTGATCAAACCAAATCAAGAGTTGGTTAGATGGGATCAACAATGCTTAAATTGACCAGCCTAATAGGATTAAGTCTGGGTCAAGATCGAGTCACGATCAAGCAAGACCTAATTAGGCTCAGAGGTTAGAGTCTGGATTGTAGGCTAACCCAATTGGTTCTGGATCAACAATTTGGTGTCTAAGGTAAGTTTGGCACATACGACCGACTGATTTTTAATTGGGAAGCTACTCGATCCTGAATGCATTCTTGTACGAGTTAATGGCATATTCCTTCCACCGATCTCACTTACCTGGCCATATCTGTTGACACAGTTCTGATCTGAGGTGGTCAATAATCCGAGCTAACCCATGCCACTAGGTTAGTCATAATTGTTATGACTATGACAAGTCTAGTTTAATGAGACCTGAATCAATTCTTCCTAAGAAAAGATTAAGTCTGAGGTCTTCCACCATTGTAGATGTGCGGGCCCTTTTCCGAGGTTGATTGTTCTCGGTTGGATACAGTGGCTCAGTTGCACCGAAAAGATGCAACCATGTCTATTAGGCATTGGATGCTATGGGCTGGAGGATGAGTTGGGCTCAATATTCCAGGATACGGTGAGAGACTCAATTAGGAATCCAGTCTGTGCAAATGGTGGGTCTGACTTAACTAAGGAGTGGATCAATATTCTGGATATGGTGAGATTCATGAATTAGAGATCAAGTTTGGGTGCACCATGATTAGAGAATCATTGAACAAGAGTTGTTCACTCATTGGCTAACCCATCACCAATAACTGTTAGGTGAGGTGATGAGTCAGTTGGTGAGACCGCACCACCCACTAGAAATCATTAATCGTGAAGATTTTTGCATCTCTATAGAAGGAGTGTAGGGATCCAAGAAAATAGTGGAAGCTAATTTATTTAAAAATAAAATTTTTAAATAAATTGGTCAAGTCATAATTATAGTATCTAACTAGAATCTTTGACTCTCTACAGAAAAATATCTGCATCCAACCCATTGGCACGTATCCTGGACACACATAGACTGACTGGATCCAATTATAAAGATTGGCTCAGGAACTATAAAATAATTTTGAGGTTTTGAGAAGTTAACCCATGTATTGGACCAGGACCCTCCAACCTTACCAGTCCGTTCCATCCACTGAACAGAGAGCGTCTCTGAAAAAATGGATAGACGAAGATAATAAGGCCAGATATTACATGTTGGGCTCAATGTCTGATGAGCTCCAGCACCAACATGAAGATATCGGGACTGCTCGCCAAATGTTGGCTCACCTACAAGGAGATGTTTGGTGAACAGAGTCGCGCAGCCAAATATCAAGTCACGAAATAACTTTTTAAGGCTAAGATGCGTGATGGGCAGTCAGTCCAAGATCACTGTCTGATGATGATCAAGGACATGAAAGAGCTTGAGAAGCTCGGTGTGAAGTTAGACTTGGATTTGCAGAACGATATTATTCTGCAATCCTTGACTGATGCATATGGATAATTCATCATGAATTACCACATGCATAAACTTCAAAATTTCCTTGGCCGAATTAATGAATATGCTGGTCACCGCTGAGCTTTCTATGAAAGATTCTAAAGGCTCAGTTCTTGCTATGGAATGGACTTCTTCCAAAAGAAAGTCTTATGAAAAGAAAAAAAGTCTGTGAAAAAGCAGAAGGTGGAAGGAGCAAAGAAGAAGAAGGCAGAGTCGAAGAAGAAAGCCGATGTTAAAGAAAAGTATTTTCCATTGCAACAGCGATGGCCATTGAAAGCGAAACTGCCCTACTTACCTGGCCACCCTGAAGAACAAGAAGGAAGGTCCTTCTGGAGGTATGCTCATTATTGAGTCTAACCTTACGATTTCTTCTGCATCCAGTTGGGTGCTTGACTCTGGTTCTAGTGCTCATCTGTGCACTTTCATGCAGGGTCTTGAGGATAGCAGGAGGCTGAGGGATGGAGACATGATCCTACGCATCGGTAATGGAGCAAGAGTTGCTGCAGTAGCCGTGGAAACATACCCTCTTCGATTACCATCTGGTTTAGACTTAGTTTTAAAAGACTGTTATTATGTGCCTGCAGCTAGCAGAAATTTGATTTCTGTTTCATGCTTAGCACTAGAAGGCTATGTGATTACCTTCTTTAAGGACCATTGTAACATTCTTTATGAAAGAAATAAAATTGCAAATGGTTTTTTTATTAATGGTCTTTATCAGCTACATATTGATGTATCCTATTCTAACTATCGAGCAAAACGTGAATGCCAAACGACCTAGGGATAGTCCAAACGATAGATATCTATGGCACCTGAGATTAGGTCATATAGCAGAAGATAGGATCAACAAATTGAAGAAAAATGGGCTATTGAGTCCATTGACTTTCGAGTCATATCCAACTTGTGAATCTTGTCTTCAAGGCAAAATGACTAAACTTTCCTTTTGTTGGACATGGGGAAAGGGCCACAGATCTCCTTGCCCTAGTACATACTGATGTGTGCGGCCCATTTGATGTGCCGGCTAGAGGCAATTTTGTCTACTTCATTATCCTTTATCCGATGATCTGTCTAGGTATGGATATGTGTATCTTATGAGACATAAAGTCTGAAGCTTTTGAAAAGTTCAAAAAAATTCAGACATGAAGTAGAAAAATAAAACTGGAAAAATCCATTAAGGTTCTTCGATCAGATCGAGGAGGTGAATACCTTAGCCAAAAATTCCTAGACTATCTCAAAGAAAAATGGCATAGTCTCTCAATGGACTCCACCAGGAACACCTCAACTCAATGGGGTTTCAGAATGGAGAAATCGGACTCTATTGGATATGGTTCGATCCATGATGAGCTTCACAGACCTCCTGATTTTCTTTGGGGACATTCTCATTGTTAACTTCAATTTATCTACTGAATAGGGTTTCCCTCTAAAACCGTTCCTACCACACCGTATGAGATATGGCACGGTAAGAAACCAAAGTCTGAGTCATCTCAGAATTTGGGTTTGTCCGGCTCATGTCAAAAGACAACAAGCGGACAAGTTAGAGTTTAGGTCCTTTAGAGCTCGATTCATAGGATATCCTAAAGAGTCATTAGGATACTATTTCTACATTCCAGAAGACCACAATGTGATTGTGAGTCGACATGCCATCTTTCTTGAAAAATAGTTTATTCAAGATAGCGGCATTGGAAAGCAGATTAAGCTTGATGAGAAAGTCTCACAAGTACAACGAGCTAAGGACCAATTGGAACCAAATCAGGTTGAGCCAATAAGAACACTACCTCCTCCACCTCGTAGATCGGAAAGAGTTTTTCCGTCCCCTGAAAGATACTTAGGTATTATTTCAGAGGAAGTAGAGAAAATGTTCCTCGTAGGTAATGGTGCTCATGGTGATGATCCCAAAACCTACAACGAGGCGATATCAGATATCGACTCTGAGAAATGGCTAGAGGCAATGCAGTCAGAAATTGACTCGATGCACTCAAACCAAGTCTGGACCTTGGTAGATCCACCAGAAGGTATAGTACCTATTGGGTGTAAATGGATCTTCAAGAGAAAGATTGGTGCAGATGGAAATGTGGAGACATTCAAGGCTAGACTAGTGGCAAAAGGTTATAGTCAATGCGAAGGCATTGACTATCAGGATACCTTTTCTCCAGTGGCTATGCTAAAATCCATCCGCACATTGCTTGCCGTTGCAGCCTATTTCGATTATGAAATATGGCAAATGGACGTGAAAATGGCATTCTTAAATGGATATCTTGAGGAAGATATCTATATGGAACAGCCGCTAGGTTTCACATCCAGTGATACTGATCACAAGGTTTGCAAGCTGCAAAGGTCCATATATGGACTTAAGCAAGCATCTCGGAGCTGGAACACTCGTTTCAATGATGTGATCAAAACATCAAAAATGAGAGAACCATGTGTGTCTTCAAAAAATCAGTGGGAGCGCTGTTGTCTTCCTCGTATTGTACGTGGATGACATCCTCCTTATTGGGAATGATATTCCCATGTTGACGACAGTCAAAATATGGTTGTCCAAGAAATTCTCCATGAAAGACCTAGGTGAAGCATCCTTTATTCTAGGAATTAAGGTCTATAGGGATAGACCGAATAGGATGCTAGGACTTTCACAGAAGATGTACATAGAGAAAGTACTAAAGAGGTTTAGTATGAAAAACTCTAAGAGGGGATTAATACCCTTCAGACATGGTATTCATCTTTCCAAGAAGATGTGCCCTAGCACACCTGAGAAAATAGAACGCATGAGCAAGATCCCTTATGCTTCTGCAATAGGGAGCCTCATGTATGCCATGCTATGTACACGACCTGATATAGCCCATGCTGTGAGTGTCACAAGCAGATATCAGTCAAATCCAGGTGAAGAACACTGGACTTCTGTGAAATGTATCCTTAAGTACTTGAGAAGAACTAAGGATATGATGTTGGTCTTTGGTAACAGGAGAACTCCAAGTCCAGGGATACACAGACTCGAATTTCATGTTCGATATAGATGATCGAAAGTCGACATCTGGAAGTCTGTTTGTGTGCAATGGTGGTGCTGTCAGCTGGAAGAGTTCCAAGCAAACGGTGATAGCAGATTCCACCATGGAAGCAGAATATATCGCTGCATCAAAGGCTGCGAAGGAAGCATTCTGGTACAAGAAGTTTGCTGCAGAAATCGGAGTAATGCCATCAGATGCCATTCCTTTATACTGCGACAACAATGGCGCCATAGCCCTTGCTAAGGAGCCGAGGTCTCACCAAAAATCCAAGCACATTGAGCGGCGATACCACCTCATCCGCGATTACCTTGAGAAGGGTTACGTCGAGGTCAAGAGAGTCAACTCCGTAGATAATGTGGCAGATCCACTTACAAAGCCGTTGGGCCAGCAGAAGATCGAAGCCCACCTTGAGAAGATGGGACTTAGACTTGTAGCCAATTGGCTTTAGGACAAGTGGAAGATTGTTAGATATATGTGCCCTAGAAGCCAGAATTGGCTGACACTTGTAATACACTTCTAGGGCAAAATTATAATTTTGACTATAATCAATAAAATATATTATTTTCTATCACATATGTGTATTTAGTGTCTGTGATACATCCTTTGAGTTAATGGTAATGATAATTCATATTTTCAAGAGTTGAAAATTTAAGACATGAATAATCATTATTAACTCATAAAATGCTCCCGACCATAGGATCATCACGAGGATGGTGATTGATCCGAAAGGTTGGTGTACAATCGCTTCTCTTTAGTAGATGAGTCTTGAGTCTACGGTGTGGAGACACCGGAGCGAGAGTACAGGTACTCGTTAGAGAACGAGGGCACTGAGCGTGACCACCTCGAGTAGTCATTAGGAAGTCTACCTTCTCGTCAATGACTGACTCGATGCTGCAGTAGTGTGTCTGGTTCTTTGACCTGAGGTGCATCGGCAGTTCACCTTGAGGGTGTTATAGTTTGACTACACCATTACTCGGTCTCCTAGCCATATGGAATCCTGAGGTGTATGTTGGCTATAGCATATGTTCATTGTAGGAACTGGATTGCATCAAGATGGAATCTATCTACCTCGGTGGTAGAGGAGCAGCCCTATGATGATCATGAGAATCAAGTCCAGAAGCCCATGGCCATGGTAGAGTGAAATAATAGAAAGAGTTTCTATTTAGATTTTCACATCGGACTTGAATCGAATGATTACATCATATGACAGAAACTAGGGTTTGACGAGTTCACCTTAACCCTAATCTGATCGGAGGCTCAAGATAGAAGAACTTAATCACACAGGTAGCTGCACCAAGAGGTTCGCATTCAGCTCTGATGGGTTGCCACCATATACTGCTAGGTGTCACTGGTGGATTTTGGGAGCAATTAGAATGATTTAGATGATCGATCATTCTAGCTGTTCGAATCAGAAGAGTTCTGATCCATCGAAAGGAGTTTCGATGATGTCGATGATAGAGATCATGACATATCTCATTACCATATAGAACTGAACCTAACTAGATCATACAAACAAGGGTTTGAATATGGTGATCATCAATTGAACTGATCCAGTTCAATTGATCTGAATGAGATTCAATTAGGTTCAAGAAAATCGTGCTAGCACTCAATTGAACCTAACGTTCTTCTTTTACTATCATAAATAGTTGTCCTGACTGAGCCAAAGGAGTTTGTGCTTGATCAGAGGCCTTCACTTTGTCTGACTGGAGCCTGTCCAAGTCAGAAAATGTTATCTTATTTTGTAAGATATTACCAACCATTTTTGGTCATCCGTCATTTTTCGTCCTTTGATTTTGGTCAAAAATTGATCTTTGACTGGTCAAATATTGACCATTGATACTTTGACTTTTGTCCACGTGTCATGTACCTATTGAAGGACTGGTAGGAGCTTGTCCCCCTGTCAGAACCTGACAAGGAGGAGGGTGCATGCCATCCTTGGCGTGTGCCCAAGCTGGAGGTGCCCGGGGTTTCTGTTGGATAGGGACTCCATCTCTTTTTTGGATTTCGATTAGAGTTCTCCTAAGAACCAACTTTGATTGGTCTTAGGTGCCATCTAAGGAGGAATCCAGGGGACTCTATTTTCACCAATCAGATTTAGATCTAATTTCATAAAGGGTTATGATTGGTTAGGAAGAAGAGGAGTTGGATCATAGATAGTCTATAAATAAGACCCTGCGCCCAACTCAAGGAGTATCTAAAAATTTCCACACCCCAAATCTCCTCCCTCTTCCTCCTCCATGCCAACTTCTCCCTCTCCTCTCCATGCCCAAAGTGGTTTGGATTCTTGATTGATGCAATCCAGACGAGAGAAAGGCGATAGAAAGCTAGAAGGCTGTGCTGCTGCAAGGACAACTGCTGATATTCGAAAGATATTTTGAAGATCCTTCAGATTAGATCCAGATCTGATTTTTGGAGATATGATAGAGAAAAAAAGGATCTCCAGATCCAGTTCGAGTGGATACCGGTAGAGGTCAGGCACTTACGTGGCTAGATCCAGAACCTTTCGCTACTTACAGGATCATCAACGGATAATAGGATTACCCACTTCAAGATAAATTAAATTAAATTTAATTTATTTAAATTTATTTTAATTATTAAAATAATAAGAATCAGATCTAAAATATTTTAGATCTGATATGGATCAAAGAAAAAAAAATTTAAAATATATCTTTTGATCCGATCAGATCTGAATGAACCTGATCTAAAAAATTAGAATTTTTCTTCAGATGTAAAGTCTTATTAGCCATATATAATCCACCACTTGATTAGCCTCTCGAAAAGTATAAGTAATTTGAAAAGAGATAACAGATACGTACTTTCTAGGTCCACAAATCTCATAATAAAGGTGTTCGTTTGGGGATATAATATGACTATATTATCGAGGGGTGCTGCCCTCAATAATACGAAGTCTAACAATCATAATCAGCTAAAATCCATTATAAATAAAATATAACAAAAAATTTTATTCTATTATTCATCAAGCAAATAAACTAAGATTAGTTTAGAGCATCTAAATCTAAAATCAAATGCCAAACCCATGTCTCAACATTCATAAAATAATTGACCATTAGTATGCAATAATCTAATAAATGAAATTCAGCTATAAAATTTTCAAACTTGCAATGCAGACCCTGAAGCCTAAATCCTCTATTGTTCCTAACCTTATTCTTTTGTAAAATAAAAAAAAAAAAAGGAGGTAATGAGCTATATAGATCAACAAGTAAAACTTATGCTTCCTTACCGAATTAAGCATAAGTTTTTATATGATAATATAATATTTAAAAAATAATAGATATTATAAAAATAAAATATTTTATAGAGCATATAATAAAATGAGTTATAAAATTATATATATATAAATCATGAATATTTCATAAATATGATTTATAAGTTATTCTTGTTATATATTCATGTCATATTTCAAAATATTGCTCAAGATATTTGTGCTATGGTCATTTTATACCCATGATCACTGATATTCTTGATTGATATAATTCTTTTTTCGTATGCTAACTTTATACTCATTGGCAGAACTTGTATTCTTATGGATGCTAGCTAGCTCCAGGCATCAATTTTTTTAATTTTAGGGATTTATACATAACCATATGAGAGCTTCTAAAATTTTTATATCTTTTCTTAAAATATATATATACATTAATGAAAAAACTATAAAATTCATACTTCATAAATATATTATTTTTATGAACATATTCATGAAATCGTTTGTGTAATAAAATATATTTTTTTCATATCTCATATGTTGATTCTTATTTTATAAAAAAACATGATTTCATCAACAACATATCATTTCTATAGAAAATATGATAATTTGAAAATAAATAAGGAGGGCAAGATCCATTTACCTCACCCATTCTAGATCTTCAGTCTTCGTTAGAAGAATCAGATAATTCTATTTAAAATATTAAACTATAATTAATTTTTATTTGATAAATTTAATAAAATTAAATAATAATGAAAGAAGATAGTTGAATAGATGATCGATTGGATACATCATCCAAACACCAAAGCAGTTTAGGATTATCTTGCTAGAGTCAACATAGGTCCCTAGAAAGAAGAAGGCATGACTCGATACTAGAGTCCCTAGGTATTTTTAAAAAGAAAATGGAGAAAGAGTCTTTATATCCCTCCAAAGAGAAAATCATGATTGAGATTATCATGGATCATGGTGACTTAATAGGGATTAATAGTGACAAGATTCTATGAATATCTGGCAAGGGCGAGGCTAGGTTCTGATGTACCATATGGATATCAAAGCAATTTTGAGTCTCTTTAAAAAGATTATCTCAAGTTCATATTGGATCCATGGATTAGATAGAGAGAGAAGAGGGAGTAGAGATAGACACATAAGAGAGAGAACCCTTCTCTTCTTCTTCTTTTCTTTTCTTCTTCATTTTCTTGATCCAACGATGGAGGAATAGGGGTGGTGGCTGGTGGCCAGAATATCGATAGCAAGCTGACAATGGTTGGCAATGGTGGATGGTCGGTGGCAAGATCAAGGACCTATGATAGCAATTGGTACGGATATGATAGTGGTTATAAAATCACTACCATAGATCTTGAATAATTAAAAAAAATTAAAATTTTTATTTTTTTATATATTTTATCTGATAAATATAGATATATAACATAAAAAAATATAATAAATATAAAAATTATTCTAAAATACTAAAATTTTATTATTAAATAAAATTTATTATAATATTTTTTTAAAAAATAAAATATATCAAAAGTTTTCTAAATCTACATCATCATCGTCGTCACCGAAAGCCGAAATTGGAGCTGGTGCTGGAGTCGGAGCCCGAGCTGGAATGCGGACCAACATATCCTCAAAGTCCGTGACTCCAAAATGCACGCTGAGCATTGACATCATGTCTCTCACGATGCCTTTCAGATGAGATGTGTGCTCCTCAGTCCGATCTACCCACGTCGCAGCATGATTTGCCCATGCCAATGCCTCCTCAAGCTCCTTCCGACTGACAATACTGAAAGTCTGTGAAGAGATGCTCGCTTTGGATCAGTAGCTCATCGACTTGTGTCCGAGCCTGCATTGGATTCTCTCAGAGTACTCAGGCTCTAAGACCTAAGATAGATGATCATGGGGCCCAGAGGTATCCGGGCCCTTGCTCGCGAACGCATCTAACTGATCCTATAATTATAAATTAAAATAAAATTTTATAAAAAATATTATAATATTAATCATATATAATAATATATTTAATATTTAAAAAAATATGCCCCATCGCGGTGTTCATCGATCTATCCATCTTGTTCGTACGACTGGATTGGAAGATCTCGCTACGACTGGACATCACTCCATCTCTCATCAGCTATAATAAAGAATAAATTTATTAAAAAAATGATAAAAAATATAATTTTAATTTATCTAATAAAATTTAGAATTAATTATCTCTCTATGCACACGACTGACCATAGTCTCGCGGTCTAGAGTGTGCGTATACTTCTGAACTGTACGGTTCTCTCAATTTTGATGGAAGATAATCTAACAAATATTTAAATAAATAATAAATATTTAAAAAATATTTAAATAAAATTTTAAGCATATTAAAAAATTTAAAAGTTAGAAATTTTATCTCAAACTCCTGACTCCTTCAGTGTCTAACCATCCTCTCCCACTGATTCGGAGGATAGTCCTATATCCAGGGAATAAGCTCCTTCGGAGTGCCTCATCGGTGCTCGAGCTATCCTCTATGGAGCTTGACCTTATAATATCGATACAACTCTTCGATTTTCTTTAGTCGGGCATCTTAAGCTCTCTCGTGATCGAAGAAGTCGTACATCCTCTGCACAAAGTTATCAAAAATTAATTACAAAATTATTCTAATCAAACGTATATAGTGTAAACATATAAAATGCATAAATATAACTAAGATGCACGTACTTATCCATATCTCCTCCCATATCCGATTCTTGATGACAGCATGCATCAAACGCTAGTCTCTAGGCTCTATAGAAATGATGTCCGACTGCCTCATAAGCACTCCAAAAAAGGAATGCATCTCTTGCGCGGTCTCCCCTCTGCATCGTAATAGACCATTACCTAATGCTGGCGGTTCCACACATGTGCCATACGTGTGGGACCGTGAAATATCCGATTGAATGATACATCTGCAATACAAATATATTATGCAAATATATAAGTATATAAATACTATATAAAAAATAAAGTTATGCTAACATAATTAAAATATACATTTAGATGCCTGCGTAGTAGCATGTGTCTCAGATATGGACGATGGTAGAGGCTTAACTGCCAGTGGAGTAGATGCCGTCGGTGGAGTAGATGCTGGCGGTGGAGGTCTCTGAGCAGTCGATGTCGAGGTGGATGGAGTATGCTCCGACTTCTCCTTGGATGTTGAACTACGCATAATCCGTCGAGGGGCAGGTGTGAAAGCTAGATGGCGTTTCGGTGCCATTGCGATCTGCAACGTTAATGAACATTAATCAATATAACATATTGAACAATAATATTAGTATAGCATCAATAAATAGTCTCTAATATTTATACTAGATGGAGATTTTCTTAGTGGCCGACATAGCATGGTCTACTGGCATAGTATGGCATGCCTACCAGCACGGCATACATTTTTCTTAATCTTCCAAAGATCAGAAGAAAGAGAGCTCTTTGATCAAAACAAGAAAGATGTAAAGAAAAATTTAAATAAAAATTAATAATTAGACTCTAATAATTTATATCAGAATATTGAAGTCATCACCTAGTAGCATCTACAATATGGACATCACCATCACTCCTGATAAATGTGTCTAGGACATCGACAGTACCAGATAAGTTTTGTCCTAGAGGAGTGCTTTGCATGCATGATCCAATATTGTCATTAACTTCGGTATCATCAAAAATATGCCTAAACACCATCTTCATAATAACACCCCATTGAGGCTCCAAGGATTCACTAACATATAAGATTTGACTAGCTTGGGAGGTAAGTATATACGGTTCTTCAGGCTCCAAGGAATCACTAACGTCGGCGAGGCCAAACCCCTCCCTCTCAGCTTTTCCATCTCTCGATCTTTCTCTCTCAATCTCTCTCATCGGCGAGGTTGGACCCCATCCCTCCCTCTCTCACTCTCTCGATCTTCCTCGCCGGCAAGGTCGGACCCCATCCTTCCCAGTGATGCCGACGAGGCCGGACCCTCTTCCTCCCAATGATGGCGGCGAGGTTAGATCCCTTTCTTCCTCTCTTCCTCTCTCGATCTTCCTCACTGACGACGACGGTGAGGCCGGACCCCCTCCCTCCCTCCCTCCCACTCTCGGTCTTCCTTGTTGATGGTCGGCGAGTGATCGACCCTCCCTCTCTCAATTTGTCGGTCTCCCTCTCAATCTCTCCATTTCTTAATTTTGGGTCTCGAAATCGGGTCTGGCCTTTCGAGATCCATTAGGATCTGAGTCTGGTACTTCAAGTATAGACTCGTCGGATATTCGGATTTGAATCTAGTACCAATAATTAAAATTAGATCCAAATTTAAATATCTAGATTTCGATCCAAACCCAATCCATTGACAGATCTAGTTCACAACCGCCGACATGGCATAGTCCAAGGCTACCACCATGGCATGGTCCAAAAACTACGGCATGTAGATAATTATAATAATTATAATATTTATTATAAATATTTTATAAAATATTATAAATATATATTATTAATAAATAATACTATAAAATTAAAAAAAAAATTATACTTGTAGCCATAGAGAGTGGGTCACATCGAAAGCTCTAAGGGTTACCAGCGACGATGCTAAAGGAGGACGACGACACTAGAGGTAACCTATGAAATAAAAGTAAGATAGTGAGATAGAGAAGAGAGAGAAAGAGGAAAGAGAGAGAGAGAGCAGGGGCGGTTGGGGATGGGGGCAGGGGGAGGGGGCACAGTGACGAGGAGGCCCGGGAGGCACAGTGACGGGAGGGTCAGCGATCGGGAGGGAGAGTGTGGGGGGTGGGGGGTGGCAGGGAGGGGCGCCGGGATGGGGGGCTGGAAGGGTGGGGGTGGCAAGGTGGCGGAGAGGGGCGATCGGGGATGGAGGGGAAGGAGGGGTGGTTGAGGGAGGGTCGGAGGCCCGAGTGGGGGGTGGCGGGGGAGGGGCGGTTGGAGATGGGGGGGCTGGGGGGTGGCAGGGAGGGGCGGCCGGGGATGGGTGGAAAGGAGGGGTGACCGAGAGGAGGGTGGGAGGTGGGGCCGGGTGTGGCGTGGCGGGGGAGGAGCGACCAGGGATAGAGGGAAGGAGGGGCGATCGAGGGGAGGGTGGGGGTGGGGGGCCGGGGGTGGGGGGTGGCAGGTGGCGGAGAGGGGTGGTCGGGGATGGGGGCCAAAGGGGGAGGAGGAAGGAGGGGTGGCGCCAGCTGAGGGGAAGGAGGGGCGGCGTCGGTCGAGGGGAAGAAGCCTCATCGACGATGGAGAGGAGGGGGAGAGATAGAAAGAGATCGAGCGCGTACGGGAGGGAAGCAGAAAAAATTTAGAAATTTTTAACCTAATCTATTGCTGCGGTTATTGAATCGCTGTCATAAATCTACGGCAGCAGTTTACGACAGCGGTTCTATAACCGCTGCTATAGCCGCTGCTATAGATCTATAGCAGCGATTTTTGATAACCATTATCGTAGATTGAAAATAATTTTTTAAATTTTTTTTAAATATTATATAATTTTAAAATTTAATGCCTATCTTCATCGTTCATTATCTAAATAATTATCATTAGAGTGTCATCGCAAAAGATTATCTTGATCCAATAGCCCTAGCTTCATCGATAAAAAAAATTTGATTTCGACGATCACGAATGATGATGCGATGATCTAATAGATGGAGACCTCCGATGGATCCAAAAATCTATAATAATGATCTGATGATGTTTGTAGGGGGTGGGGTTTTGCGGGGGATCGAGCGAGGGTGGAGCGGGGTTCGCCGAGGGAGGGTTTCATGAGAGGCTGAGGAAGGATTGGATGGGGGTTCATCAAAGAAGGGTTTCACTGAGGGCCGAGGGAGGGTCGGATGGAGGGGTGGGGGGCGGGTGGCGGGGAGGGTGACGATTGGTGATGGAGGGCCGGAGAGGGAGGGGGAAGGAGGGGCGACGCCGGCCAAGGAGGAAGGAAGGGCGATGCCGGTCGGAGGGGAGGAGCCTCATCGATGATAAAGAGGAGGGGGAGAGAGAGAGCGAGGGAGATTGAGCACGCATGAGAGGAAAAAAAAAATTTGAAGATTTTTAACCTAACCTACAATAGCGGTTATCGAACCGCTGCCATAGATCTATGACAGCGGTTATCCAAAACTGCTGTCATAGATTCTAATCTATAGCAGCAATTTTTGATAACCACTGCCATAGATTAAAAATATTTTTTTTATTTTTTAAAATATTATATAATTTTAAAATTTAATATCCATCTTCATCATTCATTATCTAAATAATTATCATTAGAGTGTCATCGCAAAAGGTCATCTCGATCCGATGGCCCTAGCTTCATTAATTAGAAAAATTTGATTTAGACGATCACGAATGATAATACGATGATCTGATAGATGGAGATCTTTGATAGGTCTAAAAACTTGCAATGATAATTTTAATAATGTTTGTAGCATACTATCAAAGTTTTACTTCAATCGGATATCGTTATCATGGTCAATTTAGTATGGAATGATTTCGACCGTTAAATTAGAAATAAGCGATCAAAGGGTTAAACGATGTCCGATTATGAGATAATTTTTAGTTAAATAATCTTTATTATGATTTTAAATATTTTATACGATGATGATAGTAAAATTTAAATAATTTTTATATAAACTATTCATGTTAAACAGATATTACAAAAGCACGAGCATAACAATCAGTGAAGTTTTAGAATGATTATCAAAAGATATATAGTTTTAGATTATTCTTCATCTCACGAATTAAATTTTATAATTATCATTATAAAAAATGATTAAAGTAGTAGTCAAGATTATTTATAAAAAAAATTATTTCATAATCGGACACTGTTTGATCCTTTGATCACTCGTTTATCATTTAACGGTCGAAACTAACCTATACTAAATTGATGAAGATAATGATATCCGATTGAAGTAAAACTTTGATAGTATGCTATAAATATCATTGAAATCATCGTTGTAGATTTTTAAATCCATTGGAGATCTCTATCTATCAAATCATCGTATCGTCGTTCGTAGATGTCGAAATCAAATTTTTCTGATCGACGAAGCTAGGGCCATCGGATCGAGATGATCTTTTACGACGATACTTTAATGATAGTTATTTAGATAATAAATGATAAAGATGGGTATTAAATTTTAAAATTATATAATATTTAAAAAAAAATATATGACAGTGGTTATAATTAACTGCTGCCATAAATAAGTTTATAGCAGTGATTTCAAAAATTGCTGCCATAGTGTGTGCTGCCATAGATCCTTTTTGTAGTAGTGTATGATGATATCAGATCTAAAAAATATTTATATCCATATTTTTTACGAGCAACTCTTGACAGTAGAGAGCTATGTAGTTAGATCACGATCAGTGAAATGTATCCTTATACTTCATCTGTATGTCGTACTAGTATCTTCATACTCCTTGGTTGAGAGGACAACCAATGAATATGGCACGCAATGATCTACACTCGATTATATTATCGTCCTTGGTAATAATGTATCATTTAGTCGTGATCAGGTTTAAGGACTAAATGACAAATCCTTCTTTGTCGAGTCTAAATAGTTCTAAGAACTTTATCACAAAAGAGTTCATTACAGAAAGATGCATAAAATGATAAAATATTAAAATAATAATTTTATTTATTTATAATTCAAGTATATTATAATTAGTTCAACCGTCTACAACCTAGATGATTAGTTTTAGGATACACTTCTCAACATATATCCTTTGAAAGAAAAAATCATGATCGAGATCATCAAGAATCATACCATGATGACTTAATAGGAGTTAATAGTAATCAAATTCTATGAATATATTACAAGGATCAAGCTGGGATCATACTATATGGATATCGAAGTAATTTCAAGTCTCTTTGAAAATATCATCTTAAGTTTATACTGGATCCATAGATTAGACAAAAGGAGAAGAGGGAGTAGAGAGAGAAATTCTAGAGAGAAGGAGAGAGAGACATAAGAGAGAGGGATAGAGAACCCTTCTCTCTCTTTTTCTTTTTTTTTATCTTCTCTTCTTCCTTTTCTTGGCTTAATAAGGGAGGAATAGGATGGTGCCCGGTGGTCGAAAGACCAGCAGTAGGCGGTCGATGGAGGGTAGTGGCAGATGGCTGGTCGCAAGACCAACTGGTTAAGAAAATCATGAAAAAAATAAAAAAAAAATTGAAGATTTTCTTTTCTTAGGTTTTTGGCAAAACTGATGGTCAATAGTGGAACCTAAGGTCAAGAGAAGAAGGGAAAGAGAGAAAGGAGGAGGGATTGGGGCCTTACCTTGGGTCTAGTGGGGTCTCCAGCCCAATTTCCGTTGGGCACAGAGAAAGGAGTCTAGCAAAATCTAGGAGAGAGAGAGAGAGAGAGAGAGAGAGAGAGAGAGAGAGAGAGATGTGATGATTGCTAGTGGAGGGCTATATGAGGAATGGGAGGGCTATTTGTAGAGTGCCCTAGGATCCTTTTTGCCCTAGGACCATGGCTCTTCCCCGATGGGAGACTTTTTCTAGTATTTTTTTTTCTTTTTTTTTTGGCTACTTTAAAATTCATGCGGCTAATTGGATTGTCACTAAAGGAATATGATAGTATTTATTTACTAAAGCAAATATTCACTTTTGTAGTTTTAAATAGATATGAAAAATCATAATTGCCTATATTAAATAGGTTAACCAATCTTGTGGTTAACAATGTCTTATGTAAACAAGTTATGAAAAATTCTTTGCTTACCACGGGCGGTGAGCTTCCGTGCTCACTGACCACGGTGATTGGCTCATGCATGGGCCCGAAAGAATTTTTTTTTCTTCTGGGTGCCACGCATGAGCCAATTACCATAGGCGGTGGGCACGGAAGCTTCAAAGTATTTTCCAACAAGTTAAACATGCTACATAGGTTACACAAGTTATCAGGTTAACAGGTTATGTAGGTTAAGAGGTTATATAGGTTAACTAATATAACCTATTTATTAAGTATGTTAAGCAAGTTGGGTCGGATTATTTGTTTATTAAACATGATAGGTTCGTATCTCAAATTTAAATCTTGATCTATTTATTAAATATGATATGTTCATATTTAGAATTTTTTGATACTATCAATATCCGACTTAACTTATATACAATTCGATCCTATGATTGCCACCTCTATATGCAATTTTAGTGCAACTGCTATATATGCACTAAAATATACTCACTATTGGGAGGGGAAAATATTGGCATTGTGGAAATCCTTGATTTGTTAATCTACGCTTGAATATATTGCTTCCTTTTTTAAAAAACTGATGGATAATTCTATCCATCCCAACATCTATGTAATTTGATGGTGGCACAAAGATTAGGTGAGAGGTTAAACGGTAGCCTTCATATTCTATGCAGTCACTAAGTATAAGTGCTTGAAGCACATGGATAGGTCAGAATCTTGCTCCCAAAAAACCTTCTTTTATTGTAGTTGTTGCTGTTTAAATGATGTGGAAGGAGGGGTTCCTTTATCATTGTAGCAGAAAGAAAATTTATGGAAAGGAGAATAAGGAGAAAAAAATTGACTAAATTCTTTTTCAGTAGGCTAAAATATTCTTATCCATTGGTGATGTTTCAAAGAAAACTTATTAACAAGTGATCTAGATAACTAATCCACTTCTTAGCAACTAGTCCATGGCAGTTGACTGTAGTCCTTGAGGCAATGAAATAAGAGGATGCTTGGTTTGCGAACAGAATTGAAATTGATTGAAATCAAAATCAGAATGAAATATTTAATTTATAATTAAAATTAAAATTAAAATAATTTTTTTTTTAAAAAAATAGAGATCGAGTTTTAGATAGATTGGATCATTCTCATTCTATCATGAAATCAGAATCGGAATGAAACTCCTTCCAATCAAATGGTTGGGATAGAAGTCATCTATTTTCATTCCGATTTTGCGAACCCCCATTGGCTCCAATCAAGTACTCTCTAAATGGAATTCATCTTCCATGACAAAGAACATATTTATCACATCATCAATTTATTAATTGATCTATTATTAGATCAGCATATCCATAAACTCGTATCATGTATATCAGAATACAGTATTATATATGTATTATAAAATATTCTGCACAATATTATTCATATCCACATCTCTCACCACTGTTCCTACATGCGGTAAACGTTCTTTGATTAGTTCAATCTTTCTTTATTTGAGAGAAGAAAGAAAATCATACCTTCCAAAGTTAAGAATTCAATCATCCAATTAGACATGCACCGAAAAAAATTCATAGATCCGAAGATCGCAAGCATTAGTGATACTTCAAATATTAATAAAGACTTTTGATGTTTTTATTGTTCCTCGTGCTTCGAGACACTCTGTCGCACTTCATTTTGTTTTAGAATTTAGATGTTATTGCTTGACATACGTGATGCATGTGATTAACTGAAGCGGATGATTATAAATTTCTATATGTAAAACAAAGGATCCAAGCCTGGAGACGGAAAATTATATTTTACAAAAGAGCACAAGATGCGCAGTTTGCATCAACGGTTCTCTTCCTCCTATCTAGATCAAAATTTTTCCTTCAAGAAAACTATAGAACAAAGAAGAAGTATTCTCCTACATATCAAAGATGCATCTTTCGGGACTCACCATACAAAATAGGGGAATTTCCCCTTTTCCATGCAAGGACTGTGAAAAGATTATACACAATTACATCTCCTTCTTGTTTGTAGTGATTAAAAATAGGAGATGTAATTTGAAATGTAATTATATCCTTTTTATTTTCCTCTCTCTTTTTTTTTTAACAAGGGGGATGATGAGTACAATAAACTACATCTCAAAATCTCATCCTTTTGAACCTTCTTCCACATATATCGGCCAAAATTTTGGCCTTCCTAATTTTTAATGTAATCTGGAGTAAGAAATAAAAACTTAATCTTCGATGAAATCCTTCTTTCATCATTCGTTAGTTAAGTGTCCAGAATGTAGCTTGTGCCATTATCCTATCAAGCCTGCCGTTATCCTAACAATGGACCAGGTTTTGTCACATGCACCTCACGTGTGATGAACCCCATCAGTCTATCATAAGGGAAAATGGAAGGAAGACGGACTCCATTTTCGTCGGTGTCAGTGCTCAACGACTCTCCCTCGGTTTCTTCCATGGTTCCGCACCGCCTCGCCTCCTCCCCCTCCTCCTCCTTCGTTCCTCTCTCTCAAACCCTAAACCAAACCCTAACCCTAATCTTTCCACATCCCCGCCGTCTCGCCTTCAAATCCCGCCATCCCTCACCTGGGCTTTCGTATTCCCCTCCCCTCCGCCTCTCCTCCACCTCCGGCGTCGCCGCTTCCGCCTCCCTGTTCCCGTCGGAGGACCTCGTCGAGAGGGACTGGTCCTTCCTCGAGCCGGACTCCTTCGGCTCCGACCAGGAGTGGGCCGAAAAGGCACGCCGGATTGTCGCTGCCGGCCAGATTCGCGAGGGCTCCCGGGTCCTCGCCGCCCTCCCCACCATCGGCTTCGCCGGCCTACTCGCCGACCTCTCCCCATGTGAGCTCCTTCTGGCCGTCCATGAGTCCCTCTTCGTGCTCGCCATGATCAAGGAGAGCCACGACCGGGTCCGGTGCTGGCAGGGGGAGATCTCCACCGTGCCGGAGAGGTTCTCGCCCTTCGATGTCGTGTTCGCGTGCTACTTTTCCGGGTTGGGAGTTTCTGTCGACCAGCTCTTGACCTTGCTAGCTGCGAGGTGCTCTCCAGGTCTGATTCTTTTCTCTCCTTCTTCGTCTTCTTCTTCTTCATTACCTGAAGCATCGGTCTTCAGTCTGTTCAAATTTGGTTTCTTTAATTCATATCAGCTCTAAATTCTCTGCACAAACTCCTTGAGATCCAAATTCCAGACTCTAAACCTTAAACCCGGACCCTGGACTGACTCGCACATGAACTTGTAACAACCACATTCCAAAACTAAATTAAAAATTCATTTGTTTAATAATTTGTATTGTTTGAAGTTGGTTTCTTTGATCTGTACCCTGTAAAACCTAGAAATCTCTGATAATCATAATCCGAAACTAAACACAAAGATCGAAAGATAAGTTACTTGGTTCTTTAATCTGCATCCGAGAATTGGAACCTGATGGTGGATGGTATATAGAAATGTGGGCAAGCAAGATTGAAATTTGTGCATTCATGGCGAAGAATGAGTAATTTTGGTACCCAAAAAAAAAAAAAAAAAACTGGGACTTTATTTACTTTAGGCTTTTTATATTTTCTTGTGGTTTTTATCCTCAATTTTTGTGCTACTCTTATTAGCTTTTGATCCTGCTTTTAATAGGATTATTACTTATAGATTCTTTAAGTGAATGTTTGGTCACCAAACTTTTTGAGTCCTTATGATTGTCTTTTGAAGTGCTATAAATGGCTTTCTATGCAGGTTTCCATGGGTGAATTCTATTTTAGAATTTTTTTATCTATGTTTTGTTAGGAAAGTGAATTATCATGTTCCCATTGTTGTTTTATTCAAATCTAGATATATAGGAAGAGAGAAGAAGGTGCAAAATCAATTTTTGCAAATAAATTTCAGACCTCTCCCTCTCTCACAGTCTCCCTCCAACACCCCCCCCCCTCTCTCTCTCTCTCTCTCTCTCTCTCTCTCGTTTCAGCTTCAATCCGGGCTTATGATTGTTGAGGAATTGGTCCTTTTGTTGACTTATATATTTCTATCCTTCAACCAATATAATTTCTTCCTCAATTCTGTCAAAAAGTTCATCCTATAACAATTCTAGATTCAACTCTTTAAGGTAGAACCTACATCAGTTGGTACCAGAGCACAAAAGATCTGCTGTTGCAAGACCACATTCTTGTCCTAATTCAATAAGCTTGGAGTCAAAGGAATCTCTCGTGTGACTCCATGGGAACTTTAGTGTGTAATTTCTGTTTCAAAGGTCTTAACTTTAAGTCTTTAAAAGCCCTTTTGCCCAACAGTCACATCAAGCCAATTTGTAGAGGCATCCTAATATATTGGTTGTATAGTTTATCTACATGAATAATGGAGTTGCTAGTGAAATTTATTGGGCCCACCTTCTTTAACATGGTGAAAAAAATAAGTCATTTTCTCTTCTATTTTTTCTTTTCATGTGGTGCTCTATTAGGGCTTTAAGGAGGAGAAACAGGAGTGCTCATAGTTTTTAACATTGGCAAAAAACAATTTAAAAAGGCATGTTATTCCTCTAGTTAGTCAACTTCATAAATGCGAGGCCTTGTTTTATAGTCCTAGGTGCTAATAGTGTTGCATGGACATGGATATGAGAATGTAGTTTAGATGCATATTCAAGTTTCTGACTCGGCAAGATGAAAGATTCGGGAATACATAGGACAAAATATAACTTCAACTAGATTATATATTTATATCTTTAATTATCATTTGTCTAAATATTAAAAAAGTAGACATTAAAAGATATTGTCAGTTAAGGTCTTTTTATATGTGTGTTTATCGTCCAAACTTTCTAATTAACTTAAAGGATACAAGAAAAATGATATTTTGGATGGTTATTTCAATATCTCCATCCTTAAAACATTCTCTTATAGTATTAGAGTGTAGGATCAAACTCATGGTTGTAAGTTTAAAGCTGTAACTCGAGAATTTCATAAGTGTCCAAGTGTCTGACATGTATCCAATTCGGATGCAATCCAATGATTTTTTTTGTGCTGGATGCTAGTGTCCAGATAACCCAAGGATGCAAGTTGTTTAACCCACCATTGGAAATTTGAGGTTTATTAAAAGAGATTTGGATTTGAAATGAAATGTTGATATTGAGTCTGTATGCGAAGTCCAATCAAGTCACATTATTGGGAGTAAAGGCATTTATTTTTTGGAGTCAGTTAACTCATTTTAGTTGGTGTGTACCCTTACATGTGATGTAAATATGGTAGCTTACTAAATTAATGTTCATGTTAATATCCTCCATTCTTTTACAAATTTCCTTTTGAAAATGCACGCAAGTTATTTTCTTATAATTTTATGATATGTGACAAGTGAAACTAAAATTGTTGGCATGCATGCCAACATTGTTTTGGCATGTGAATATACTTCACAAGTAGTATAATGGAAACTTGGAAGTTCTAGCACGCAACTTGGAAAGTTAGAGCATACTGACAATTTGAAAAGGGAAAGGATGCTGTGAACTGGGGGTTGCAGTTGTGAAATTGGTGTAGGTTTTGGTTTTTTCTATGGTGAAATGGATTATGAGTAGACCTGTTTTGACGAAGAATGCTATTTCTACTTGTTGACCTGTTGTGATGAAGAGGGTTTGTAATTGAGGTGGTAGAAGAAAAGATGCCGGGAAAAGTGAGGGGGTTGTAATGTCCAGCCTAAGGTTTAGTCTCATGGTTTTAGAAAATGACAACCTTGGCCGCGTAACCTAATATCTAGGGCTCTATGGGCCATGCCTTGATGGTTCACATCATTTATGAGTATGGAACGAGTGATCTATAAGTTATCATCAGATGTTGCTAAGTTAACACTTGCCATTGACTTACTACATCTTTCTGATATGTTTTGTCTCACTCATTGGATTATAACTATTCTTTTTAGATTTTCTAAAGATTTTCTCCAACTTTTTTTTTTTTTTTTTTTTTTTTGCATTTGCTATTCTTGGGTTGCAATGGCTTCAATACTTACCTAGGTGCTTGTGCACCCCACCACCCAAAGGGGGGCCACTTGCCTGCCACATACAATCTTTCAAAACATTAGTTAGTCTTCGATTAAAATAATTTCTAGAAACATGGGAGCTCAATTAAATATTTGGGACTCTTTTCTTCAGGGTTTTTAGTTGAAATGCACCTATGTTCTTATGTGCAACTAGTTCTTTATTTTGATCGTGTGTCCCTTGGGCACAGATTTGGTATGTGCAATTTGCCTCTAAATTTTACTTTCATACCATCTCCTCAGTAAATATTTCCTCCTTTTTGGCGCTATGTAATGTAACAGCTCAAATTTTATCGCTCAAAGAACTTGAATGATATTAATAAAAGAATGCTGAAACCTATACCATGTAACCTAAATCTCTATCCCTAAATTATAGATAACCCTTGAACCTCAAAGCTTAATTTACAATATCCTTCTTCATTTGCATCTTAATCTTATGTGTCTGACTTTGTATTCAGAGAGTCTTGCAACTTGATTCTGACAGCAACTTCTTCATTCTCAATTTATGGATTTATGATGAGATCTTATATAGGTGCAAGACTGGTTATCGGCTTTGATCAAGGGAGGGAAATGGTTGAGCGAAATCATCGGCAGCAATATCCAGATATGGTCACTTTTGACTTGCCTGACAAAATAACTTTAGAGAAGGCAGCAACTGATCATTCATTTCAGATAACAGAATTTGTTGATGAACCTACCTTTTACCTTGCTGTATTGAAACTAAAGGAACGGGGAGTCCCAAATCAGTAAATTCTGCTTTTGTTTTTTAACTTGATGTCTAGCGGATATCTTTTGTATTGGAAATACGTTTCTGCATATAGCTGATTTATTTATATCTCTGAATTTGCCTCAAGGGGCCTTGTATTAAGTATATTTCTCCTAAGGCTGTGGTTGAATGTTTTTATTTGCAAATTCATGGTTCTATTTTTTCTTGAATTTGAACTTTTTGTATTAGATGTTAAGAAATTTTAGGAGGTTTAGGTTGTTAAAAGGAGAATTGTTAAAAATGGAAAAAAGATGTAACGCAATAGACCAGGAAATAGATGAATTAGAAAATTCGAGTAGATGTAATTTTTCAATGTTGTAGTGGTTAGCATTGATGAAATTTTATTGCACAGGCAAAAATCACGATTAACTATACATCAAGATCTAATATAAGAGAGTGTTTACTATGGAGTGATTATCCAGAGTGGTGTGAGCAGAGATGACGAGGTCATCATATTTTGTTGCAGCACGATAACTCTACATAAAGGTGAGTTTAAATCATCATTACTCTTCAATTCACTATTCAACCCAGTGATGGGATATACCCATCCTCCAAGTAGAGAATCAAAATTCACCCTCGGTAGCAATTTTTGGTTGAAATTTAAGAACAAAAATCTCTTAATCAAATAGAAAAATTGATATATTAGTATATTTTTAATATATCATGTTGGGGATAAATTTTGCTTCCATCGAAATTCATTTTGATGCTTAATCTAATGTAACTGATAATCATGGAAGAGCTTCGATCGAAAATTTTCCTCCAATGATTGAATCTCAGTCGAACTTCTCTAGCGGTCTAATCTTAGCCAAACTTCTTCAGCCAACCGAACCCTTCCAGCGGTCAAATCTTAGCAGAATTTTTTCAGCTGATCGAACTTCTCAGCGATTGAGCTCTAGTTGAACTCCTCCAGCAGCCGAACTTCTCTCGGACTTCTTCCTTAGTTGAATTCCTACAGGAGCCGAACTACTCTTTCAGTCGGATTCCTTTAGGAGTCAAACTTTTTTTAGATCTCTCATTCAGTCGAATTTCTAAAGGAGCCAGACTCCTCCTTCGATCGGATTCCTCTAGAAGTTGAACTCCTTCCGGACTCCTCCTTCAGTCGAATTTCTACAGGAGCCGAACTTCTTCCAGACTCTTTCAGTCAGATTCCTCTAGGAGCCAAACTCCTTCCGAATTTCTTCTTCAGTCAAGTTTCGCTAGGAGCCGAACTTCTTTCGAACTCCTCTTTCAGTCGAATTTTTATAGGAGCTGAACTCCTTCTGGACTCCTTCTTCAGTCGGATTCCTTCAGAAGCCGAACTCCTTTCAGATTTCTCCTTCAGTCAAGTTCTTTTAGAAGTCGAACTTTTTTTGGATTTTTTTTTCAATCGGATTCCTTCAGAAGTCGAACTCCTTTCTGACTTCTCCTTCGGTCGAACTTCTCTAGGAGTCGAACTCCTTTCGGACTTCTCCTTCAGTCGAATTTCTCCAGCAGATTGCTTTCAGATTTCAGCTACTATTCCTTCCGGATGATTTCCTCTAGACGTATTTTCTTCAGGAGTCCGAACTTCTCTGAAATTGATATATGTCGAAGTTCTTCACCAACTAACGTCTGCTTTCTCCAAACTATAGCTATTAAATCTCGACAAATGGTTGCTATCAGTCTGACGATGTCCCTCTCTCCATAGCAAATCCCATGCGGCCCCGAGTGGCCCATTATCGGATGGTTATGACTGTCACTATCAGTCTGATGACACCTTGCTCTCCATACCGAATTCCATGCAGTTCCAAGCGGCTCACCATTGGACGGTATGGCCATCACTATCAATCAAGCTCTATCTATAAAAAGGGATCCTCTAGATACATTTTCTCTAATCTCTCTTCTTCTTTCCAAAATTCTACTGAATTCATATCCGAGCATTCCATTTTTATTGGCTAGAAGAGCCGACTTGATCGTCGAAAGATCATGTCGGAGCCACCACCACCGACTCTGGACGAAACTTTATTTTATAGGTCATCGATGGCGACCTCATCTTTCTTGGCTCCAGCTCGATCTGGTGTCAACCAGATTCTGCACTGACAGAATTGACGCTAGAGGAAGGGCCTCTGTTTTCGAGGTACCCTTGTTCTTAAAGGAGTGCTCAACAGTGATCTCTCTTCTTCCTCTCTAGAGTTCTTTTCCAAAAGAAAATGCCTTTCAGAAAAGCTTCGACCTGATGATCAATGACCTTTGTAGCTAGATCCTGTCTAGACCTATCCGCTCCCACTTCAGCCCCAGTAACTCAGGCTCCACCTACAGCCACGGTAGATGCGAAGCAGTTTAACCTGCTGATCCAGCAGGTTTGCGATCTCATAGAGGCGGTACATGCCGTACATCGATAGGCTCCGACATTGATTCAGTTGGAGCAGGCTTATCCGAAGTCCCACGATCCGATCCGGGGGTGGCCGACTTGGGCTACCCGGCCTCTGATCTCCGAAAAGGAGAAGCAGAGGATGGAGGGCTCTTGCTCGAACTATGACTCAATCCAGGGGGAAGCTTCACATCCGTTCCATTAGAAAATCCTGAAGATCAACGATCGTGAAGATCTCCTGGATCAAAGGCTCCTAGAAATGAGCCGACGAATTAAAAAGCTCCGTCATACTCCCTCCTCACATGGTAATGACATTCGCACTGATCCTTTTTTTTTCAGAGGATTATGCAGAAATCGATTCCATCGAACTTCAAGCTCTTGTAGTTTGAGAGTTACGATGGGACCATCGATTCGATCAACCATCTGGAGGCCTTCTAGATAATGATGCTGCTCCACGGCATGCCAGACACTATTTTGTGCCGGACTTTTTCGTCCACCCTCAAGAAAGCCGCTAGAAATTGGTACTCGGTAATTAAACCAGGTACCATCTTTTTTTTTGATCAAATGAGCTATCAGTTTGTGGCTTACTTCGTTAGCAGCCGATGTCCCCACCGAGGTTTGGATTTTCTGATGAATATCAAGTAGAAGGTGAAAGAACCCATCCGGGCTTATATCATCCGATTTAATGCTGCTGCATTAGAGGTCCGAAATCTGAACCAGTCAGTTGCGATGGCCGCACTCAAGGATGGCCTTCAGAAGAATGATTTGCCGTTCTTCCTGGAGAAGTACCCTAGAAATTTTGTTGATCTGCTAGCTCGGGCTGAGGGATATGCTCGAGCGGAAGAAACTTTCAAGTTGAAGGATGAGGAAGCCGTAGGAGAGCGGCATAGATCGACTGCTAATGGAGGGCTGAATGAAGTTCGGCCATGCTCACGGACCCTTCTTTCGAGCACAAGCGAGGTCGAACTCTTTCTCGAGCTTGTCATCAAAGAAGCCCAGACAGAAGGGCGCAAAGAAGTTCTCCTCCCGGAAGGTTCCACAACTACATCCCCCTTAATGCTCTTAAAGCTCAAGTTCTGATGGAAATCAAGAATCAGCAATCGAGATCAGAAGAATTACGATCTTTCCTAAACAAGTACAATCGAAGTAAGTATTGTCTCTACCATCATGACCACGGCCACGACACTAAAGAATGCATTCAGCTCTAAGACAAAATCGAAGAGCTCATCAGGAGAGATCGGTTGGGTCGATTTCTTAGACGCCAGTCTGAAGTAAGAGTAGATCGACCAAGGATGCTGCCGCAACCAGAACCATCAATTAGGAAGGAATAACAAGAAGATTGGCCGCCTCTCGACATCATCAATATTATCTCTGGGGGGCTTAGTACTTCGACGAGCTGCCATCTCTCAGCCTTAGAGTCAGGGAAAGCTTGCCCCGAATTGGAAAGGCCCATATGAAATAAAGAAGGTCGTCCGATTTGAAACTTATCGTCTGAAGGAGCTCGGAGGAAGAACGCTTCCATGATCTTGGAATTTAGAAAATCTGAGGATGTACTACCAGTAATTTTTCTTCAATAAAATTTTATTTTAATATTATTATTTTTTGGTGCAAAAACTATGTGATGATAGGAAAGAAGCAATCAATAGTGGCTGTTGGTGCAGAAATCCATCTTCGTCGGAGGTCGCCGGAGTCGTCGCCGCTGAGGTCGCCGTCGGGGACCTGCAAAACGAAGTTCCGTCCGGAATCGATGGGGGGTGGCTCCGACAGGACCCTCCGACGGTCAAGTCAGTTTTTGGCCAACAATAATGGAGTGCTCGGAATGAGTTCCGGAGCTTAGAGATGAGGAGGAGAGCTTAGAGAGTCGAGAGTTCAGAGAGCTTAGCCTTAGCGTGTCGGGAGGGGTCCTTTTATAGCGGAGCTTAGTTGATGGTGACGGCCATGCCATCTGGCAGAGAGTCGTTGGGCAGCATGGAGTTCGGTACGGAGAGGACGGCGTCGTCCGGTGGGTCGTGGGAGCCATACCGGCACGTCGTGGGCTGCATGGAGTCCGGTACGGAGAGGATGGCGTCATCCGGTGGATCGTGGGAGCCATACTGGCACGTCGTGGGCCGCATGGAGTCCGGTACGGAGAGGAAGGCATCGTCCGGTCTTGTTGCAGGCGACAGCTCGTCCAGAGGAGTTTGGACTTGTAGGAAAGTTCGGCTGAAGGAGAAGGCTGGGGAGCTCGGCTGGCTGAAGGGTCGGCCATCTGTAGAGTTCGGCTGGCTGAAGGGTCGGCCATCTGTAGAGTTCGGCTGCTGAGAATCTGAAGCTCGGCCGTTTGGGAGTTCGGCCGGCTGTTGGACTTCAGCTGAGGCTTGGACACTTGAGAGTTCGGTAGGAGCTCGGTCGGCCGAAGTTCGATGAGGACGACCGCTGAGGAGTTCGGCCGAGGGACGACTGCTGAGGAGTTCGGGCTCCTGAGTGACGACCGCTTGGGGATTCCGCTAAAGCCCGTCTGCTGAGGAGTTCGGCCGCTGAGAGGACTTCATTGAAGCTCGGCTGCTTAGAGTCGGTCCGAAGGAGTTCGGCCGTGGGGAGTCCGAAGGAGTTCGGCCGCCCAGGAAGTTCGGTCTCGATGCTGGGAGTCCGAAAGAAGCTTGGGAGCTGACCAGTTTGGCCTGCTGGAAGAAGCTCGGCCGCTGGGAGTTCGGCTGAAGTCCGTCTGTCGAAGCTCTTTCGCGGCTACTGGTTACATTGGGCTGAGCGTCGGGTCGGGCTTCGGCAGGAGCGGGATTTATCCCCAACAGTGGCCATATTAGAAACAAGAGCAGAACCTCCTCCTAACATGAGCAAGTCAAAATCCTTCAATCTCGACTGGAGATAAGATTTCTTTCGAGTTTCAATATCTACGTCAATAGGAGATAAGATCTCCTTCAACCTCGGCTGGAGATAAGATCTCTCTCGAGCTTCTACGTCGATAGGAGATAAGATCTCCTTCAACCTCGATTGGAGATAAGATCTCCTCCGAGCTTCAATGTCGACATCAATAGAAGATAAGATCTCCTTCAACCTCGATTGGAGATAAGATCTCCCTCGAGCTTCTACATTAATAGGATATAAGATCTCCTTCAACTTCGATTGAAGATAAGATCTTCTCTGAGCTTCAATATCTACATCAATAGGAGATAAGATCTCCTTCAACCTCGACTAGAGATAAGATTTCCCCTGAGCTTCTATATTGATAGGGGATAAGATTTCCTTCAACGTCGGCTGGAGATAAGATGTCCCCCGAGCTTCAATGTCTACGTCAATAGGAGATAAGATCTTCTTCAACCTCGGCTGGAGATAAGATCTCTCTCGAGCTTTAATGTCGACATCAGTAGGAGATAAGATCTCCTTCAATCTCGGCTAGTGATAAGATCTCTTCCGAGCTTTAATGTCGACGTCAATAGGAGATGAGATCTTCTTCAACCTCGGCTGAAGATAAGATCTCCTCCAAGCTTCTACGTCAACAGAAGATAAGATCTCCTTCAACCTCGATGGAAGATAAGATCTCTTCCGAGCTTCTACGTCAATAGAAGATAAGATCTCTCCCAAGCTTCAACGTCTACGTCAATAGGAGATAAGATCTCCTTCAATCTCGACTGAAGATAAGATCTCCCCCGAGTTTCTACGTTAATAGAAGATAAGATCTCCTTCAACCTCGGCTGGAGATAAGATCTCCTCCGAGCTTCTACGTCAACAGGAGATAAGATCTCCTTCAACCTTGGTTGGAGATAAGATCTCCCCCGAGCTTCAACATCAACGTCAACAGGAGATAAGATTTTCTTCAACCTTGGCTAGAGATAAGATCTTTTTCGAGCTTCAACATCTACGTCAACAGGAGATAAGATCTTCTTCAATCTCGATTGGAGATAAGATCTTCCCCGAGTTTTTACGTCAACAGGAGATAAGATCTTCTTCAACCTCAGCTGGAGATAAGATCCCTCCGAGCTTCAATGTTTACATCAACAGAAGATAAGATTTTCTTCAACCTCGGTTGGAGATAAGATCTTTCTCGAGCTTCTACATCAACAGGAGATAAGATCTCCTTCAATCTCAGTTGAAGATAAGATCTCCACCGAACTTCTACGTCAACAGAAGATAAGATCTTCTTCAACGTCGGTTGGAGATAAGATCTTTCTCGAGCTTCAATGTCTACGTCAACGAAAGATATGATCTCCTTCAATCTCGACTGAAGATAAGATCTCCCCCGAGCTTCTACGTCAATAGAAGATAAGATCTTCTTCAACCTCGGCTGGAGATAAGATCTTCCTCGAGCTTTAACATCTACGTCAATAGGAGATAAGATCTCCTTCAACCTCGGCTGGAGATAAGATCTCCTTCGAGCTTCTACGTCAACAGGAGATAAGATCTTCTTCAATCTCGGCTGGAGATAAGATCTCCTCCGAACTTCTACGTCAATAGGAGATAAGATCTCCTTAAATCTTGGCTGAAGATAATATCTCTCTCGAGCTTCAACGTCGACGTCAACAGGAGATAAGATCTCCTTCAACCTCAGTTGGAGACAAGATCTTCCCCAAAATTCAACTTCAACGTCAATCCTTCAACAGAAGATAAGATCTCCTCCGAGCTTCAACTTCAATCTCGACTGGAGATAGGATCTCTTCCGAGCTTCAATTTGAACTAGTGCAAAATTCGGAAGAAAACTTTGGTAGTCATCTTTTTTGTACTCCCTTCCTTCGAATTTCGAACTCGAGAGTGGGAGGGACTATTATTGGAGATAAATTTTGCTCCCACCGAAGTCCAGCCTAATGCTTAGCCTAATGCAATTGGTAATCATGGAAGAGCTTCGATCGAAAATTTTTCTCCAGCGGTCGAACTCCAGTCGAACTCTTCCAACGGCCAAATTTTAGTCGAACTTTTTCAGTCGGTCGAACTTCTCAACGATCGAGTCCTAGTCGAACTCCTCTCGGACTTCTTCCTCAGTCGAATTTCTACAGGAGCCGAACTTCTTTTGGACTCCTCCTTCAGTCGGATTCCTCCAGGAGCCAAATTTTTTTCGGATCCCTCCTTCAGTCGAATTTCTAAAGGAGCCAGACTCCTTTCGGACTCCTCCTTCGATTGGATTTCTTCAGGAGCCGAACTTCTTTCGGACTTCTTCTTCGATCGAACTCCGTCAGGAGCCGAACTCCTTCCGAACTTCTTCTTTAGTCGGATTTCTACAGGAGCCGAATTCCTTCCGAATTTCTCCTTTAATCAAGTTCTGTCGGGAGCCAAACTCCTTCCGAACTTCTCCTTCAGTCGGATTTCTACAAGAGCCGAATTTCTTTCGAATTTTTTCTTCAGTCAAGTTCCTTAAGAAGCTGAACTCCTTTCAGATTTTTTTTTCAGTCGAATTTCTTCAGGAGTCGAACTCCTTCCGAACTTCTCCTTTGGTCGAACTTCTTTAGGAGTCGAACTCCTTCCGGACTTCTCCTTCAGTCAGATTTCTCCAGTAGATTGCTTCCAGATTTCAGCTAGCATTCTTTCCAAATAATCTCCTCCAGACGTATTTTCTTCAGGAGTCCGAACTTTTCTGAAATTGATATATGTCAAAGTTCTTCACCAACCAATGCCTACTTTCTCCGAACTACGGCTATTAAATCTCGATGAATGGTCGCTATTAATTTGACGACGTCCCTCTCTCTGTAGCAAACCCCATGCGGCTCCAAGCGGCCTACTATCGGACAGTTATGGCTGTTACTATCAGTCTGACGATATCTTTCTCTCCGTACCGAATTTTATGCGGCCCCGAGCGATCCACTACCGGACGGTATGGCCGTCACTATCAATCAAGCTCCATCTATAAAAATGGACTCTCCAGATACGTTTTTTCTAAGCTCTCTTCTTCTTTCCAAAACTTTACTGAATTCATATCCGAGCACTCCATTTCTATTAGCCAGAAGAGCTGACTTGATCGTCGGAGAATTCTGTCGGAACCATCACCACCGACTCCGAATGAAATTTTATTTTGCAGGTCGCCGACGGCGACCTTATCTTCCTCGGCTCCAGCTCGATCCGACGTCAACCAGACTCCGCACCAACATATCATATCAATAATATATATATATATATATTATATTATATTTATTTATATATTATAATTATGATATATTATAATATAATATTTTATTAATTATATTATTATCATATTATTATTTAATTATAATATCAAATTAGAGTAGAACTATATTATTGTATGTCATATTTATATAATAGAATCATATAATATATTACTAATGTTCATCTTATTTTCTAATCAAAGTAAATATTAATATTTTAAAAAATAGTATGCTGATTTCAAATTATAGTAGAAATATATTATTTATAGGTTATATTTATATCTTTGGAAATATCTAACCATATTAACACACTATTAATATGATTTATTAATATCTTTGATTATCTGATTATAAAGTTTAGTTATCTAATTTATATTCATATTTATATTCATATTTTCAGTATCTGACCTATATCCATATCTATTTATAATAAATATAGATATAAATTTTTGTATCTAGTGTTCATCAAATAAAATAAATATAGATATGATCCGTATTCGATCTAATTTTAGTGCTAATATGATGCCGCCCTCAGCTACTATGCTCTACTTTCTGTTTGGTACGAATGATAGATTAAAAGATAGATAGATCTTTTATCTATCCTTCCATATATTTGATAAAATATGAAAGAATGAATGAAAATAATTTCTTTCTTTATTTGATGTAGGAGGAATGAAAGAAATGATAGATAATATTTATATAATATTTTTACTAGACTATTTTTTAATAAAAATACTATTATTATCAATTTATAATATTTATTTATATTAAAAATAAATAATTAATAAATTTATAACTATTATAATATATAATTATATAAAAATATTTAAATTTAAGTTAATTTAATAAATAATTTTATAAATTAATTATTAATAAATTAATTTAAATAGTTAATTAATATTATATAAATAGTTAATTAAAAATAGTAAATAAAAATAGAGAAGTAGAAGATAATTTTAATTATTTAATTATAATTATTAAAATTATATATTAAAATTAAATAATTAGTAATAAAATTTAATAATATATTATTTCTAGTATATATATGAAATATAGAGAATTAGAGGTAAATTTTTAGTGATACTTTCAACTTAAAAGTAGCTACCTACTTAAGTTTCAAATAACAATAGTTATCCATTTGAAACAAAAGTTAAAAGCAACTATCCATTTTTGGCTAAAATAATTGTTATACCCTTATATCCTTTAAAATATTATAGTATTATATTATCATAATATAGTATTTTTTTATAATAAGATAGTACTATACTATATTAATTCAGTATTGCTTTATAATAATATAGTATTATTTTATTATATTATATTAATATAGTATTTCTTTACAATAAGATAGTATTATATCATATTAATATAATATTCTTTTATAATTATACTATTGAGAAAAATATCTCAAGATTCAGTCCACAATAAATTCAGAATGAGGTCTAGGATGACGAATAGAGTCCAACGAGTCTAAGAATAACTCAAATGGAGTCTAGACGGAGAAGTTATACGCAAAAAAAGATCGAAACGGGATAGCC
This sequence comes from Cocos nucifera, assembly GCA_006176705.1. Classification (NCBI taxonomy): domain Eukaryota; kingdom Viridiplantae; phylum Streptophyta; class Magnoliopsida; order Arecales; family Arecaceae; genus Cocos; species Cocos nucifera. Next base: position 1,885,407 of record QRFJ01000172.1, read on the forward strand.
GGCCCTCGGGCCCATTGAAGGGGCCCATAGGCGTTGCTAGTGGCATGGCCCTAATTGGTAGCATGCGGTGGCGCTATGCCAGTCGCACGTTGGGATAGCCCAGACGTGCGAGCATGCGTGAGGGGCGTGCAGGGGTCACATGGGAGCCCAGCCCAAAAATTGGAGCACGATCCATGATGGATCGATGACTCACAACACCCGCATGGAGCAATGGATCGTTTTCAGGCCATTTCACGTGATCCATGGTACTATTTCATGGATCAATCACAATCTGACGGCTCATAGAGGAGCTGATTGTGATTGAACTACTGGAACTTGATCCAGACTGATCTGGGAGTATTTTTGCATGATCCGAGCTCTCGATCACAATCGGATAGATGAGGAGCAATCCGAGCTTGATTAAGAGCTGTGTGTGCAATCTGACGGCTCAGGAGGAAGCCAGTTGTGATTGGATGGTTTATATGTGATCTCGGATATGTTTGGGACTGGATTTCTTACTGAAATACTATTTTTAGATTTCTGGAGTCTATATAACTCTGATTGATGAATTATTTATTACGTTGGAGAGCTGGTGACGTTCTGAAGATATTGAGAAGTTTCTTAAGAGATTTTAGAGAGCTTTTATGAGAATTTTTGGACTTCTTCTTGAGAGACTCTTTTACAAGGGTTAAGTAGTAAGTTCCTCTTGTATTGTTTATTTTTCTTTCTTTTATAGTAAAGTTTGCATGCTCTATGGAGGTAGATCTTGGTCTAATCCATTTATACTTGATTGTGTACTATTTCTTATCTTTTATTCTTCTTTCTTTCTCTTACGGTATCCATACGTGATCGAGTGGAACATAAGTGGTATCAAGAAGATTTTGAGATTATGGTGTCCTGATCATACTCTCACAACAATTAGTATTAGAGTGAGTTGATATCCTAACAAATGCAATATTGGTTTATTATATTATACTAGTGTGGTATTTCTTTACAATAAGGTAGTATTACATTATCATAGTGTAGTATTCCTTTATTATAGTATTACTTTACAATAATATAGTGTTGCTTTATAATAGTATAGTATAATTTTATAATAGTATAGTATTACTTTATAATAGTGTAGTATTGTTTTATAATTGCAAGGATAATTGAGTCATTTCATCCCAATTTGGGTAGCTGCTTTTAAGTTATATTTCAAATGGATAACTTCTTTTACTTGAAGTTCAAGTGGATAGCTACTTTTAAGTTTAAACTTAAGTGGATAATTTTTTTAAAAAATATATAAATAATATGAATGAAAAATTAAAAAAAATGTTATAGTTTTATCAAAAAATTAATTAGATATAATTTTATCAATACGAAAATTCATCTATCTTTTCTTATATCATCGAATTAGGAGGATGTAAATTGGTAGGCCAGGATGGATGAACAATTCTTTCTTTTTCATCCATCCTTCATGTAATTTTTTGAATTAAACGATGGATGGAGACCATCCATCCTTCCAACCTTATCTATCTACCCTCTCTCTTGTGACCTCAATTAAACATAGGATAAGTCAATCATATGTCTCTTCTCCACTCTCTCCCCTACTATCCTACTCTGGGTTGCCACCTACTTGGACCATCATCATTGCCACCGACGCCAAAGTTAATCGCCTCACAACTGCAACCTATTCGACAGGGACCATGCCACCTTCACCACCATAATCATGGACCTCACCCAAGCTGTTGATGTCACACCGAATGAGGTCACACTTGCCGGCACCCTCTCTATCTGATCTCACCTCGAGGTGTCTCTATATCCCATGCCGCTAAGGTTGTAAATAGGTCGGGTTGACCCGTGACCTAATCCAGTCCGACTCGCTTAGACACAATTCGATCCATTTTAAAAGATCCATAGAGCCAGATTGGGTTCTAAAATTGAACCCGTTCAATATTCTAGGTTGGATCTGGGTTTACTAAATTTGGACCCAACCTAATCCAATCTGATATGAATTTAGTATTAAATTTAATATATAAATTATAAAATAAATAGTGGGATTGGAATTTCAAATGCTCTTGTAGCATTATTATTTTTAAAAAAAAATTACTTAATTTGACCGTGAGATTTTGAAAAATTATTTATAAATTAAGAGCTAAGATTAAGTAATGTTTATTTATTTTTTTGCTATAAACTTTATATATATTAATTTATCATACGATCTGGACCTAACCAAAATTTGGGTTCGAACTGGATCTAAAATTTTTAGATTGGGACGTGATTATACAAGGATCCGATTCGATCCAAATGATCTAATGGAGTCAACTTTTTAATCATGAATCCGATCCAATTTTTAATTGGATTGGGTCTGGGTCCAACATTAGGATCCGATTAAGGAACTGGATAGGATCGAGATCACTCATGATTCGGTCCGACCAGATCCATTTGCATCTCTGCATGCTGCTGGGGCCATGAAGTGTGGACTTGTTGAGTATGTCCTCATTGCGGGTATCCAAGGAAGGATGCAGATACATGGAATGTGATGCTCAATGGTTATGCTGAGGCCGACCTCATTGATCAAGGTGCTGACTTGTTCGAGGGTATTTCACTAGTGATTAGTCATCCCATCAGCCATACAGTCAGGATATTTAATATCTAAGAAGGAATAAGATACTAGGGCCACTAATGTGTTTCATGTGTAGAGAAGTTAAAAAAATAACTAATCATCATTTTGCGGCATGCCCATTCACCCGCTTAGTTTGGACTCAACTTTTAGAAGCCTTATTCCTTTCACAAATTTCAGACTCCATCGAAGGGGTATGGACAATATGGAGGAATAGTTTAACAGGTAATGATAGCAAGATGGCATAAAATTGTCTAATCATCACAATCAGCTGGTGCTTATGATTAGAGAGGAATAATAAAGTATTCAGACATGAAGCAACGATCCCAATCATTGTCATCCAACAAACTATATTCCTTCTTCAAAGTTGGATTTAGATCACCACTATGAAAAGCCAAACCATGATACAAAAGATGTTGGATGCCAGATTTAGAAAATCTTGATGCTTTTAAGATACAAGGAACGATATACAAAAGTGGCAAATTCTCTTTTTTGCACCTCTCGGGCTTCATGAACTTAGTAGATAGGCATTCTATCTTGTAGAAACTATTTTGATGTGACTACGTTCTTTTGAGTGAGATTTTTTCATCTCTCTTTAATATTGTTGTTTTTCCTAATCTCTGATTCCTGGAGAGCTCAATAATGATGAGATCTCTTCGTTAATATAAGCATTAAGATAGAAGCCTACATGTAAATATTTTAACCTTTTAATAGTAAAATTTTGGATGGTCTAACCTCCCTTTCATAAAAAAATAAAAAAATAATTAAAAAAAAACACATTTCCAAGCAACCAGACATGCCCTGGAGGGAATCTCAGAGCTTGTTGGCTCGCAAGCTAATCCATGAAGCTGCCAAGATTTCTTAAACTGTCAAATATACCCACAAAATAGAGCACCATTTTCTTTTTAATAGAATATAGAGCAAAATGTATCCGATGGCTTATCGTGGCGTAATTGGACACAACACTCACACCAGCAAATTCAAATTTTTTGACTTCCCGTTGTCGTGAGGCAAGAAGATCAAAATGTTCGTCCCTTTGGCTGGACTCCGCCGGCATGCATGGTATCGGAAAAAAAATAGTTTTGAGATACCCTTGGTGGGATTACAGTTATGCCTGTAGGATATATTAATAATATTTTGTTACCTCGTCCATGTTAGAAAATTTGTCCAATAACTTGGAACGTTTGTTTTATAAAATATATCAATTACAACAAGCGCGGTGGAAAAAAAAAAAAAAAAAGGTCTCTTGCACCTTTCACAACTAACATGAGATAGCCGGTAGATGTTAGTTCAGTTACTTGGCACTCCTCTCCAAATGAGAGGACCTTCTCCGAGAGGGGTCAAGAGTTCGAGCCTTCCCTAAAAGCTCATCTAAACTACCAAGCGACGCCCTTCATGCACCAAGATATCCAAAGGCAGAACAATGTTATCTTTTGTCCCCTTTCCCTTTCTTTTATTTTATTTTCTTCTTTTGGTTTGAAATAATGTTATCTGATTGAAGTCGAGCACAATCACCATCCCAAGCGCACAAATTACAACAGCTTTATAAAGCCATAACCATTAACATGTTGTTTGTTAAAAAAGATTCTTAATGAAAACTTAGCAAATCACCATTGTACATACCACTCCGATCGTAGGCATCTTCTAAGGACAAAAAAGACATTAAACTTAGCAAAGGGTAAAAACTGATAATCCCATTCCAAGTATCTTATGATACATTATTGTGAGTTGTTGATAGATTCAAGAGGGTTGTTTTGCTGCGGTCCGGTAAACAGCAAGAGATTTTCTTTCAGTCTATCATTGCTTCCTTATGAGGCTTTAATTGCTCCACTATGTATAGCGAAAAGCAACATCCATAAAACCTTCAGGTTTCTTTCAGTCTATCTAGCATGGTTCCTTATTGTTGATTCCTATCTCGAGTATTATTCTATATCAGGTTTAATGCTCGAACTAGGATTAAGGATCATTACCTATATATGTGCATCTAATACATTGTATACCCTTTTGACATATTAAATTACTTTTTAAAGAGAACTTTCTTCACCAAATCAATCCAGTTTGCTTCTATTTGTTTGTTAACCTTCATAGTGTAATCTTGACAATCAAATCATCCCATCACCCTTTCCTGCTGTATCCCTTCATATTTTCACAACTTAAGAAAGCGGCAAAAAGAATACAAACTCCACCATTGGCTCTAATCAAGCACAGTCTAAACTCTAAACCTGCATTAACATATGTTCATGATGAAGGTAATCTTACAAGAACATATCCTCTCATATACTACAAAAGCTAGTTCTCCACATATAAACTTGCAGAGAAATGAGTTTTATGATTTCAAAGAATGTCTACAGCTAGAATATCAATCAATATTCCATTCATAGCAGAAAACTTTCCTCATTTAGGGGTAAAAAAGAAAAGCTATATCACTCGCAATTTTTTCTACAATCCGAAACAATAAAGCACAAATTGGAAGCATTGACAAATCAAAATATACTAAAATTTTTGAGAAAGATTATTTTTACCACATACAAGTGCTCACACTTTTCACAACTGAAGCAGTGAAGCAGACAGAATGTTCCAGCAGCACTCTTGCAACCACTCTAGAGACTGGACTAGAAGAACGAAAAGCTAACACCACTTCTAGCAGAAAATAAGCTGTATTCTTCAATCTTTGTCTCTTCCTTTGAGCATGTGTGAGCCTGAGCTGCAGGTAACTTAGAGACAAATCCTCCAGTAGTTTCTTCTTCTATAGAAAGTGAATTCGGATTGAACCCTGCAGCAACCCCATCAACTGGACCACCAAAGTGGAACAACGAGAAGGAACGACTGTCATTATGTGATCTAGAAGCATTTTCAACACTGCCATGTTGTCCCTCTGATGGTGGTTTTGAAGGCACCTGTCTACTAGGAAATGACTTTTCCAGAGGATGATTACGTCCTATCAACTCACCAACAGCATTGACTTGATGGAATCCACATGAATCAAGATTCCTGTATTGCTCCTTTGAGCTTGCACTGTTGACTCTGTTAGCAGTCCGGTACAAGGAATGTTGGTTTGCATCAAATGCAGGAGCAGATAAAGGTTGAAGGGCACTGTACTGCATACAGAAATCAGAGGACTGGTTTGCCTGCAGGCTATATCCAAGTGGACTATGGAGTACATATTGGCTGGGCTGGGAGAATGGCATCAATCCATTGGTGGGAGTAGCTGACCAAGAAGTTGCACCATGATTATGATACCCCATGGTTGGAGAAGGAAACAACGGCACATGGATGCTTTGGTTATGCACTGATAGCATGTGCTGCTGAGAAGGGGCCATGGTAAATCCAAATCGACCATTTTCAGGATTGTGAACAGCCTTTGTTGAACTTTCTCTTGAAAAGTTTGGCACTGTACAGCTCTCTGCTGCAAAACATGCAGTTGTCTTGGTGAAAGAATCACATCCATTTGTCCTATGATTGCTGTCAACAGTTTCATCAAGATATTTGTGAAAATTATTGCCATCACATGTTGATGTATCTCTGCCATCTGATTGTTGGCTAGCATCTTCTGAATCTGAAGTTGATGATGATTCTGCATTTTGGGTACTTGAGGTACTGGTGCTGGCGTCCCCTTCGCTAAGACATGATGAACAGTTATCTGAACTAGAGGAGTTTGCTACAGGATCACAAGTTTTATTCATCGGAAAAGTAGACATGATGGGGCATGAGTCAACTTCTTCCTTTGCACCATTCTTGGAGTAGCAATCCAACTTGGCTGCTGGGACAAATCCTTTCTGCTTACCATTCTGGGCACTTGAAACAGATGTATTGGAGTCCTTCCTGGTATTCTCATGAAGTTGATAACTTCTAAAAGTACCAGCTTTTCCTGAACTTACAGAATGGTCAGATGAGCAGAAATGAATTGCTTCAAGTACATTACAAGGTTGCTGGTGTTCATTCTTATCCTCATCAAATCTAGCTTCTTCGGAAGGATCAACCTTAACGGTAGTTCCCAAGGTAAAGTCAGGATCAGAACTGCTTCTAGAGCACTTTTTGCGTGTATTCAGTGGTTCCCAAACCTGTTTTGTGTGGAAAATATCCTTGCCATGTGTTCCTCCAACATGCTTTCCCTTTGAAAATACTGTACTATCTGACACAAAACAACCATTATTGTATTTAACACTTCGATAGAAAGACCTAGGCATATCTAGTGTAGCTTCTGTTTTATTTGCAATCTTGATCTCGCTAGCTGATCTGACTGTACAAATGTGATATCCATCCTTTCCTTTGTAATCAGCCTGTTGGATGCAGCTACAAGCCTGGAAGTCAAATCTATCTCGCATCCTGCTGTTTGAACAGTGGAATTTATCACTGTATTTCATATTGCAATTTCTAGCACTGCTCCTTACAACCCTTTCTCTTGATGGCCTGTGAAGCCCATTCAAGCCCCTAGATGAAGACATCGTGCAACCATTTGAATCAGGCTCATCTTGCTGAATGCTGCTACTTTCATTGCTAATGCTAGATTGGTGCTTGTCATACCAACTAGAAGCCTGATCCACAAGAGAGTCTTTTCCGAATCTCAATTTTCTCCTCAATGATTTTGACTGCTCAAGTACAAAAGAGCCATTGCCATCCCTAGCACCAAGCTCTCCATCGACATGACACTGATGATGCAGACTATCATTCTTCGGGTTCTTCATGTTGATGTTATCAATTGAGGTTTGTTCATCTGTAACATTAGGCCCGGGAAGCAGAGCAATATCTCCTGGTTCACTAACTGAGTCCCCAGACTTGACAGAGTTTGGTGATTCATCATGTAAACTTGTGGGCGAGTCATCCAAAAAGGAATGTGAATCCTCACTAAGTGATTTTGACTCAACAAGTTTCTTTTCTCTTTCCCTTTCTTTTCCTTTTAGCCTTTCTTTTCTTCTAAGCTTTTTTTCTCTTTCTTTTGTCCTCCTCCTCTCCTTGCGCTCTTCTTCTTCACGTTTCTCCTTTTCTTCCTCCTCGAGAAGCTTGGTCTGTAAGACAAACCAGACAAGGTTGTAGAAATTCAACAAGAAGGTGATGAACTTGCCACTTCATTGAAGTTTTTCCCCTTATTTATAATGAAAATAATAACTTCGATTTTTCAACCAGATAAATAAGAAAACATCAAATTACCTGCTTTTCTAAGGTAATAATCTCTTTGCAGGCAACATGAAGACGTTCTTCCAGCAATTTTAGGGCAAGACAAACAAACATGCTGTGTGCATTTTGTCGAGCCGTACCTTCTCTGAAAGCCTTTTCAACCTAGCAGAACCTGATGAATTAGTTGCTAGACATACTGTTTATGCATGATATGAAATCGAGAATTACAAAACTGAAATCTTATTTGCTACTGTTTTGCTTTGTTCCTTTATTGTTTTCTGAATACATTATAACCGCCAAGACTCGTGCATATAGTAACAAGAACAGTGAAGGTAGAATGCTACTGCCTCAATCAGCCTAGATAAAATTATGAGGGGACCATAATCATAAAGAGATAAAACGCATCAAACCAGATGAAATGACATATTAATTGGCAAGATCAAATCTACAAATATAAATAACTGACACTAACTGATCATCGATCAACTTACGTCGCAGCTATAATCCTTGTGCACATTATAGAAATATGAAAGCTTATAAAATCCTAAATCTAAGTCATTGCTCGATTCTTGTTCACTATTTTCCTTTTTTTCCTATCCTGCTGGTTTTCTTAAAGTCAAGATTCAATCTCACAGGATTTGGACATTAAATGCATGGCCAGGAATAATAGCTGCTTGCTTGAATTTTCCATGATTGTAAATTTTCTGCTTAAAGTTCCCCATCTGATACTGCAGGAGAAAATGATTATGATGTCCCCATAAACATTAAGGTTAAGTTACAAACAAACAGATTTTTGGTTCTTAACCTCCCCCAAAACTTTGTCTGCCATATCATATGCAGCCTACAGGGAATGAGTAAATGTAATAACACCAATACATGTAGTATATCTGCCACATCTAATAAAATTGCAAGTCACAAGGACTTTGCTTAATCCTTAAACCAAACAGAAACCTTTTTCTGCCTTCTTCCCTATCATCAAGTCATTAATGCCTGTTTAAAATTTCTACAGCACGATGTATTTTCTTTATCTAAATTTGATGAATTTCTTCATTTTAATTCTTCAATTTGACAGATTTTTTAAAAAAATAAAGCCAGAGCAAGCCACCATCATCCACAACAATCAAAAGAATAAAGTTCAAGCCATGATTTTCAAAAGAATTGCCAACAAAATTAAAGTTTATACTTGGTCAAAAGGAAGCCAACAAGGTTTGGAGGTGTTCTTGCTTTTCACAGGTTGCATATAGTCATTCCATTTGAGATTCGAGACAACACGCTGAAACTTTGCCCTCTAAAAGCATCAATCTATCCATGTTATGCCATATATTTGATCACATCTATGAATTATAGTTCATGCTGGTTTTTACATGTCTTCTTATTCCTCTTCTCCACATTTCCTTGCATCACTACCTAAATAATACCTAGCTTAAGCCGAACAGTTCCATTCAAGCATACCAGTAGCAGGAAATGAGAAAACCTCAATCCATACAGGCAGGACGGCAGTAAAAGTTTATGTTAATTTTACATATGAATCAACAACTCAGCCATACAGAGCTATTATTTCTCATTTGCCATGGAACAAGTTAACATTGCTCAAAATACTAATGCATCTCCCTCATGAGAGGTTAGAACATCAGATCACCTAATTAGTAACTAGACACTATGCAAGATATAAGTATGTAGCAGAGAAAGGTTTGGAGATAAGATCGATGCTTCACAATGAGTAATAAGCTACATAAACTTCACAGCTTGTTAAAGTCAGATCTTCCAGACACAGTAGCTATTTAAGATCTTATTTTGCATTTTTTTTTTTCTTTTTGGTTTACCTTCTAAGAGAGGATGTTATTTCTCACTACTAATTAAAAATAGAAGTAAAACGAAAATGTTATCCAATTCTAAATTCTCATAAGTGAAATATATCATCCCTACAAACTTTATAAACAGCAAAAGCATAAAACCAACTCCATGTGGTTGGGATAAAGATTGTCGGCCATGGAAGTCTCTGAATCTTTAGGTAGCAAACAATTAAACAGTTATGTTAGTTCAAGTTGGACTGGCAGATGAAAGGCACAAGCACCTATTAACATCATTGGAGTTTTCACTTGCTAATAACCACCCTTTTTTGGGTGCAAGCTAAGTTTATTACCACATGGATTATGTAGACAATGTTATCTAGACAGCTACCTTCAGCAATCTCATGCATCCACGAGTGAAATGGTGTCTTATTTTTGGAAACTGTGTAGTCGATTATCAAGCCGATAACAGTGGAAGTCTGCAAGTCAATACAGTGAATGCATTCTGTTTCTATAAAATAACAAATATGATAATTATGAAATAGAATAAAGATCTGTATAATTAAAATCTAGTTTACAAATCATTTATCTTTAATTTTATCAATGGAATAGATTACATAATCAGCCCCTAAGTCATGATGATCTGCTCTTGAAGCCTAGGCCCTCAACACAAATCAAGGTCCGTCACCCAAATCATAGACCACATAACAGCACGACATATTGTAGGAACTTCTATAGAAGTTTAGAATATCTCTAAGAGAGTGGATCAGATGACTTGGAATAAAAAAAGCATTTTATTGATTCTCTAATCAGCACATTCAAATCCATTCGAAAGGCTAAACTATATGCAAATTGTACCCCATTTTGAAAGGGGCTCGATTATTTTAATAGAGTAGTACTGTAACACTACTCATATAATTGTCTGATTGGTAATAATTTTTGTTCTTGGCACATAGTTTCTCCACCTAACACCACCAAGACGCCAGTACCAGTCCCACATGAAGAAGGTGGTGGGGTAATATTCAGTTGATAGCCAGTCACAAAAACTGAAATGGATCCAACTTCAATACACAGCCAACCCTCAATAGGTGGGATGAGGATTGGTAGTTGTGACAGTGACTGATGACATAGTTTCTTCATTCAGGCTGTACTTGGAACATCCTCAGAATAATACAATTTGCCAGATAAGTTACAAAATAAAAGGAGGTTACTGTGATGGTAACAGCAAAAGGTTATGAGCCTGTAAAACATTTACAAGTGGAAGAGTGTAGCATGTGGAGAGAACAACAAGCTGCTCTGCTTAAAATACCTGTTCTTTGAATATAACCGTTGCAGCATCTAGAAGGAATTCTCGTGCAAGTTCAGGACTCTTGGCATGCTTCTGCGGACGGGTTCCCTCACTGTCAAGTTCATTTCCATCCTTGTCCATAGCATCATCATCCTGCTCTTACAAATCAGCAAAAATCAGATAGCATGTACTGTCAAAAAAATCACATACTTCTTATTGTCCACTAATACTATTAAAGACAATTCATTCTATAAGCATGATATGCAGCAGGCCCTCATTTGCACATACCTCTTCTTCTTCAGCTTCTTCAGCATGCTCAAAAAACCTTCTGATACTTTCCCCCTTAGTTATTGTTACAAAACCATCCCCCACTATTAGCCTGCGATGGACACATTGTTGTCCCTTCAATGCATGTGCCTTTACACAGAACTCAGTGTAGCGGCCATCAAGCTTCCAAGCCCTAAGTGTAATAAAGCATGCACTCAGACCACCAAGATCAAGTCCATTCACCTGGACCTTTCCATTCATTCCAACATCTTCGAAGTCTAAAATGTCTGATTTCCCTTCTCCTGTTCCAACTGCCCATTCAAAATGATGATATGTTCCAACAGTGTCTGTAAATGACTGGTGCCAATCAGCTTGGATAGTGTCCTCGGACACCTGAAAATGATATGACAAAAAATCCAGGTCATCTGGTGGCTCAATGAGGAAGAGTTATTATTCTTACAATTCTCATCATGCTTCTGTAGAATATATCATATTTCTCCTAAGAAACTGCCTGTTAAATTGTTAAACAAAATGAACAGGCAAGTAAAATTTAGACATGCATCTTTGAAAACACTGGCAAATGCAAACCTCATATTGGAAAGCTGTATCCGCAACACAAAACCAACTAGTACATCGGGGTTCCTTTCGCATGCGCTTTAGTTCCTTCAACTCTTTGAATTCACGAATGACATTTCTTCGGCAATCTCTGCAAAACCTCTTGCTCTCAAACCTGTGAAAAGAAAATTGAATTCACAATAATGTTAACCCATTCTAACTACACATACAATACAAAGAATATTTGCCCAATAATGGCAGTTGTGTGAAATTCAATTTGACATTTAAAGCCACTTCAAGAACATCACCACTATTAACTTACTGCTAACACTAGCCCAACCATATCATTTAACAGAATATTAACTGGCAGTAAGAAAGAACCATCTCATGGCTAAATATCAAGAACCAAGTTTCATCATGGCTAGTTTTCAAAATGTCCAACCTATATATTCATATCTTGAAGAGTTACAATCATTGAAGAATTCCAGACTGCACGTCTAATGTCAAAGGAATCGATCCTCCTATAAAGATTAGCAAGGGAATAAAAACAATGATACCCCATTGATTCTCATAGGTAGATCAACTTATGCTTCTGCTAGCACAGGTTGCAAGCAAACAGTAATCTTGGTGTTCATCCTAAACTCGACAGTCCAACTTCTTTAGCAAGCTCAATAGGACAAGTAGAACAAGTAAAATAGAATAAATAAAAGAAAATATGATCAGTGGGCCAAGAAGAAAACTGAACAATAGCAACCAACAATAGATAATCTAATCTCTTGATCTTAGCAACACACTGCTCCCACTGAAATAATACATAATTCCTGAAGAAGATTATACAGTATAAAATACTTGGATTAGCATCAATATGGGACAACTTAGGACTGATGATCATATACACATTCTAACTTTACCTATATCGTATGTTGGGTCATAATAACCCAAAGTTTGTAAAAATTGGTCTATACAAGTATAAACTACACATCCAGCTTCTCTTAGGCATGAGGCCGATAAGTTTCTTTGACAACTTTAATTGACGACACTCAAGGAAACAAAAACTTTTGAATTAGAGATGAACAAACCAATGCCAGTTTCTTCCATGTTAACTCCTCTTTTGCTATTTGTGCTCCTGTTTAGTCTTTTAAGGGAAGGCTGAGAGCAATCTTTCGATGAAAGACACTGGAGGATAATGTGAGCTAACAAAGGAAATGCAACTACCCACTTGTGTTCAGCTTAGAGCATGGCACCACCTACCAGTTTTTCTTGGCAACAAAAAAATACTCCTAGCAAAATAAAACAGGATGCTGTTTAGGGCAGAAATTAGAAATGCATATTTCAACAAATTATTCGAGCTTATGTTTCCAATATTCTATATGAAAAAACTTGGGGGAGTTGTGAGGACCCGTGTAGGCATGTATTTAATTTCACATTAGTTATTCGTTAGGAAGATCTTGGGTACTTATATAGGGCCAAGGAATTCAAAAATAATACGCTTTTTTAGGTTATGTCTTGGGTTGTTATAAATAATATCAGAGCTGATATAGCCCATAGCCTATGTGGACTATTGGACATTGTAGTATGGATTTATTGGGGCTGACCATGGACCGATCATGATTTTTGTGAATGGATTTACATGGATTTGGACCCTTAGCCAGGCAAGGACGCCAGGTTTAAACAGGGCGAGTATGTAAGGACCTGTGCAGACGTGTATTTAATCCTAGATTGATTATTCGCTGGAAAGATCTTAGATACTCATACAGGACCAAGGAACCCAAATAATACCTTCTAGCTAGCCTTTTTGGATGAAGTTTTGGGTTGTTACAAGAAGAAAACCAACTTCAAAATCAAGATAGAATTTATGCGGTTAAGGAGTGACGAGGAAGTGCTTTATAGAAAATTCTAAAAGATTATATGGATCTAGGAGATGTTAGCAATCTATAAACCAACCCAGCTCATAAAAGATCATATTGATTTATAAAATTTAGTTGTGGTAGGTCCCACCAAATTAGTCACAAATCCACCATTGGCTTTAGCCTTGGTTTTATTAAAGCTACATTGGAAGATGCTTGTTATACAAGGACCACCACAATACCTTCAACCAATCACATTTCTAGTGACTCAAGCCATTAAGAAGTAGGTAATGGCATAGCTTGCAATATGTTATCGTGGAAGGAAGATGATATACCTATGTCATGCATGAAATTATGGTTAGGTCATCTTTTTTCTCTACACCCAACTCAAGCTTGAAACATTTGTGTTTGTCTACTTCATATTTTGTTGTCATCTTCATAAGGATTTTAGGTAATATGGCCTTTTACTTGTGACCACAATTATTACCATAGCTTGCATCTAATGTAAGGTCTATTGTAATTCCATTAAACTCTACTGATTCAACATTCTTGGCTTTTCAAGCAAGTAGTCATTTTTGTGACATAAAAAATTTCACGTTATCAATCACATTCTATAGCTCCATTTAGAAAATGACATGATAAATGCGCTTCTACCTAAGGTTTTAAATTTCATAGGCTGAAGTTGTCCTGGTTGTCCCCTAGAATGGGATCCACTCCGTCCCGAACTTGGGATAGGGGATGTCCCAAGGAGTGCCAATCGGGCTGTTGGGGCAATGGCGAGACAATCCTATCCCAACACTTAGGGTGGTACCCCATACTAGTGTCCCACAGGACGTCCCATCAAGACTCGAGTCCTAGCTTCTATTAGTATGAAAGCAAGGAGAGCCAACCTAAGACAAACAACAAATGATACAGGAATTCAAAGAGTTGAAAAGTATGGAACCTAGGACAAACAAAATGATAGAAAAGATGTAAATGACAACAATCAAGCTATGAAATTCCTAGTAAGAGGAGTCAACATAACATAGCTAGAGTGGTGATGAAGTCAAAAGTCTATCCCCGATAATGGCATCACCAAGGATTCAAACAATTTGATAGTAACAAATGTGAAGACACCACAACTACTCAATTCAGGATAATTGTGTGTGTGTGCATGTGTGCGCCAAGTAAAATACCTTGTTTTGAATTTCACAGCTTCAATGTGCAATAACCACGTAAAATGGTTTTATTGGAGCAGTTTATAAGGTAATCTCAATGACTTCATCCAAACCTCCCATCTTAAAGGAACAAAAGTCCTAGCTATGCCTTTGATAATGTGTGGCACATACCTCAACTATTTCAGTTTGGTGCCTTCAGTTGACCTGATTGTTAGTTTTAACAAGTAGGCTCTCTGAAAATAACAAGAATACATGCTTAGAATATATGCACCTCTATTAACTGTATCCATTTCTCATTGCAAGCACTTTGAACATCAGGCAGTTCTGATGCTACTTCACAATTTACTGGGAGAACAGTTCTGAGTTAAATTTCGGAAATTGTAAAAGTTTCCTAAACATGTTCAGTGACAATATTCAAAAGTGCTCTGTATGCTTGCTCCATCAGCAACCTCACTTAGCCCAAACTCAAAAAGGTCAGTCATTTATATTTGACATTCTATTATAAACTTTGAGCATTACAGATGATCCACAGCCCATGAAGCATGACAAACAGTACTAAGGGTCAAGGGCAGTAAGGTTTATAATTCAATAATCTACCTCATGAATGGGATTAGACAATTTTTTTTTTTTTTGACATAATAGAAGGAAATTACACGACTGAATACTTAATTTACTTCCAGGTATTCAAAGACCAAGACAGAATATCTGATCTATGTGCAGTGAGGATCAAGGGAAACTAAGACTTATTCTTCAATGATTTGCCTTATGAAATAACAATGGGCCCAACTTTGACAGAGTAGAAGTGATTCAGGTGAGCGCATATGTGATTTACTTCCCATATAATAATACCAAGTCAAAATATCTATCAAAGTGAACTTTGAGCTCCAAAATGCAAGTGCTTCACTGTCGAATGAAGATCATGTTAGTGAAGCAAGGAACTATATCAGACAATGTTGAGTAGATATCAGCCACCAGGGATTGGTTTCATGATGAATTTGTAAAGTGCATAAATTTAGAATCTTTGTAAGCTAGATAACTGGAGAACCACATGGACATTTTTTTTGGTAACTGAGAAACTTTCAACATAAAACACATGCTTTATACAGTTTGCTTATAGTCATACGTATTCCTCCCTCATAAGAAAGCTTAAGGTATTAATCAGTTTATTTCTTATAGAAGATGAAATTATACAGTAAATATTTGATGAAAAACAAACATCCTCAAGCCTTCACAGATTTGATGAACTTCTAAATCAACACAACACATCTAGCTAAAAACTCTGCAAACATTACCTAAACAGAATATACTTCCATCATAAATAAGTCATCTCTACTTCTTGAGAATATTATTAACAATCAGCCACATTTTTATGCTGTGGTCAATATATGTCCTACCAACACCTTCACATATACTTCCTGACTGCCAATAGAAGATTTTCATGAGGTCCTTTTCCATTCTCAGTCCTCCGAAATTATTTTATTTGCAATGGTTGAAATTTGTTAATTCTGCAGCAACCTGTTTTGGATTACAAGAGTTATCTTTCCACCTGATACCATGTCCATCCTAAATAAACATGAATGACAGGATAGCAGCAATACTATCTAGTCTAGATAACCACAACATTCTTCCAAGATAATTCCTTGTTTTTTCTTTCTTTTCAAAACAGATGAGAGCCTCTAACAATTGCTTCGACACAATGGTTTCACAAACAAATGTCAATTTTGTGGAGTCCTCACCAACATGTGGTTCATAAAAGCCTTTTTTCTTAGAGAGACAATTGCTAAAGCAATGAGCATTTGCCTTTAAGCTTGTGTAGAGCAACCTTGGTTGAAATCTAAAAGAAATGCATGCAATGTTCCAGTGTCATCTTAGCTAGCTTAGAGATAAGAAGCATACTTTCTAGGCCTTGAAGTTTGTTTTTTGGCATTCTGCTTATGTTCTGAGCAACTAAGAATTGATGTTTCCCTCCTATATAATAAATTTTACACATGACAAATTCTGGAAAAATGCACATTTTTTGTTGCAGCAGATTGTAGAAGCTTTCTTTGGATGCCTTTCCACTGATCAACAAGCCCTTTTATCCCCATTTCTTGTAATCAATCAAAAAAGAATTTTCAGCAACTAAATTATTCATTTTGCTTGTAATAGTAGCTTCACTGTCATCAAAAGCTCATCCTTTATGTTCTTGAAGATTAAATATCTGAACTTAGATAATCTAAAGACAAAATATACTCACCTGAACATAAGTCTATCCATGAAATCACCCTCCTTCATCCTCAGAAGAGATAATCTAGTTTCATCACTCAGTGCGGACCAGAAATCCACTAATGTATCACAAGAAAGCCTGGCAGTGTGCAAAGCACAGGTTTCTCGAATTCCATGCCCTCTGCCATAGGACATCCCATGACTTATCCATCCCCTGCCTCCCCCACCACATGCATCGGGGTAGAGCAGCTCACGTTCACGTTCCCTCACTCGAGCACTGTCAAAAACCTACACAAACCAGTACAGGAGACTTCAATGATCAGACAACTAAAATGGGGAGACAGTTAGCAGTTTCATAAAGTGGAGAGTTCAGTCCATCAACAATAATCGTGAAACAGGATTTGAGAGAACTCCAGAACAAAGTGCAAGCCTCATGGCAAACATTTATTAAAAATTTAGCAAGAAATGAAGATGTGAAGAAAAAGGGACACAGGGCATGGAATGGAAGCACTCATCAAGACATTGGAAATTGGAAAGTTTAAGAGATTGACAAAGAATAATTTGACAAGAGTTGGAAGCTGCAATATCATCAATACAGCACACAACATAAAAATAGGGGATAGTGGGGCTAGCTCGTTTGCTGAGCAAAAAAAGAAGTGAGAGTCGTGATATTGTATTATGACTTACATTCTGGAGCGTCTTCAGTGACTTTGCATATATAAAGCAGTCAAGAAGCGTTAGTATGCCATCCTTGGTTGCTGCCAGGCCTCCCCAAGGGTGTACAGCTGGATCCTGAACTTCATCTAACTCACTGTCATTCGAAATCTTGGAGGCCCCCATTTTGTTAGGCAGGTACATGCCCGCACCTTCCAGCTGCAATGACTTTGCATACATGACAATCTGCGTAAACCCATCCAGAAGCAACCCATTGCACCTGGAACAGTAAAGGTTTCTGCGAGATTGCTCAAAAAGGGCATGCTTATCAATCCTCAGGAGCTGCTGTCGAGCCTTACGGGGTAGCTCACTCCAGAACTGGTCCAAATGCATAAAAGAAATCCAATTACGATTTGTTTTTCTCATATCACAATCATTTAAAACACAAGTACGAATTATATTTCTTTCAGTGAAGAACGTGAACCAGAACAAATTTCTTCAACTATAGTATTCTCCGTTGCTCCTTGAATCTGACATGAATTATGACAGAAACCCATCCTTGAAGTAAGATTGGTTCATTGTCACGCTAAATTCCCATGAGATATTCTCTTTTTTTTTTAGTAACTGAAGATGCCTTGGAAAAACACAGCAGGATTACTTACACCATGAGTTTGGAATGACGAAAGACAGAAAAAAAAACTTAAGAAAAAAAGAATTAAAACATAAATACAGGCAATGCTCGGCAATAAGTGTTCATATCAACAAGTGAAAAATGTGAATTAATGCAAATTTCCATTTCAAAAACAGGATCATGCTGGGGTTAATTATCGAGCTACTGATTTGAATCACAAAAAGCAAAAAAAAAAAAAAAAAAAAGGTTGCGTAAGAACATTAGCTTGTGCTTCCAAAGATATTTCGAACATCTTTACCAATTAAAACAAGAAAATAAAACAAACACAAAATAAATTTGTTTTCATATCTAAATCTATATCCAATCCAGCTGCAAAGTCAATTAACCCAAGACGGAACCGCAAACTAGATCTACCAAATCAAGAACCCGAAAATCCGATCAACATCGCAGGTGAAACCAATCAAGAACCAGATTAAAACCAGGAAAGACCCAGAAATCACGAGGAATCCAATCAAAAGATCGAACGAGCCGGAGCCGATCGATGGGGGTCGATACCTTCTGGAGCTGATCGAAGGTGATGTCGTCCCGGTGCTTGGACCAGATTCCGTTAGTGGACGTGGATCCGGGGGCGGTGGGCGTGGCCGGAGCATTGCCGAATTGGGCGTTCCTCTGAAACAGGCCGGGCATCTTCTCGTCTCCCCTCAGCAGCGGCTCGTCGATCCCTCCCTCCTCGAGCTGCTATCCATCCACGGCTGGGGGATCTTGGTGGGATGATCGGGGCGGCCTAGGGGAGATCGCCGGAGTCCTGTAGCGGCGGCGGCGCACGGATCCGAATCGCGATCGCCGCGGCGCCGGATTCGGATCGGAGGGGCGGCGGTTGACTGGGTTATGATCGGCTGCGGGGCGATCAGATTCGGCGGCGATGGTGGGTTGGGGGATTGGGGGCGAGAGACGACGGGAGGAGATGGACGAAGGGTGGGGTTTTGTTGGTGAGATTTGCTCGTCTCTTCTTTTGTAGAGAGAGACGGAGAGAGAGGTTCATGAAGACCGCTATCGTGGGGTGGCCAGAGGGGTTAAATGGTAAAACGAGTGGAGGGTATATACGAAAAGAAACTGCTGTCATTCCCTTCCCTATAGCACTCGAAATGTAAATTACGATTCGTGCGAGGAGATTACTGTAATTCTATTTCTAGTCGATCAAAATGTAAATTATGATTGACTGACGCGGGGATTCCAGTAAGCCTGGGCGAGGTTTCGTCTCCCCTCTAGAAGGATCAATAAATCATTAACGTTTGTTGGAGGTGTTTTTTTGATATTTAGGTGAAAGCACGCAGGCCTTTGGCAAGGAAGAAGTGACTAAATCCAAGAAAGCAAAGTTGTGTTGCTAGAGGCAAATACTAATGTATGATAATGGAGAGGTAGGGTTCAAAATTATGCATGTCCAGTTATGCAGGGGGCTTGCTAAGATGATAGTGAGAGAGAGGTTTAGTTAATATCGGCAGTTTTCAATAGATACGAAGAAATCCTATCAAAAACTAAATATAAAAACTCTGTACATAAATATTTTTAAAAAATTTATGTGTATCATTGGATCTATCATCAAATATTTCTACAAATAGATCTCAATATTGTGTGATGAGCTTGAAGAAGTAGATGGTAGATTTTGTATATTTTAAATTAATTTTTATATAAATAGTATGATATTGTATCTACTTAATAATAATAATTTTTGACAACATATAAAAATATAAGTTAAAAGATACATCTGCTTTCTAAAAGATCATGACCTATATTTTTGATAAACTTATAGCGATCACTAATGCTCCGTGTCCAAGATATTATAGATGAATATCCAAATAATGATAAAAAAAGTATTGAAATCTAATATCTAACTCAATTTATTTTACAAATGATCTATTTTGAAGCTTTGGATCATCTCAACCATTCAAATATTAAAATTTTTATAATAAAAAATATAGCCACTTATTCGAACGGAAAATCTTGAATTTAACATGCATTTATGATTTATTTTTAAGTTTTTCATGAATAAAAAGAGCATACATATGAGAAAGAAGGTGTAGTTATAAATATCATAATATTCCATGCTTCTTTATGGAAAACCGCTCAATCTGTAATTTATTACATAAAACTCCCTTAAGTTCCAAAATCTTACCTCGTTGTCCGGATCGAAATTTGCCCCGTGCGCGGGGTACCTAGGTTATTCGTTCAAATTTACGAATTTACGCTCCACGGGTTTCCTTTTCTCCTCCATAATTTACCAGCTGAAAAGGGTTTTTATGTTAATTCGATTATCATTTTTACCCTCTGGAGAGGCGATGCCGTTATTTTCGGAAACGGTGCTGTCATTTTGATCGACCAGATTCTTCCTCTCTAGAATCGGCGATGACGAAAACATCCTGGCATGATATCGCTAGCGGACGGAAATTCTGCCGGTTGTGAGGTTAAATGACGGTTTTGACCCTGATCTCTTGCAACGGAAGGTGACGCCATGATGTGTGGTATCCGTAGATGGTGAGCTTTGTGATGGATGATGATTTTGATTTTTTTTTTTTTTGGGTGAAGTAATGGTTTTGATTCTTCGATCTGTATTACTTATCATATTTTTGTAGATTTTGGAAAATGTTCATGCTAAATATCACCATATAATAGATCAATGCTTGGATCTTATGTGGAAGTTGGCAGTTAGTTGAGTGATAGATAAGGTTAATTTATCATGATATTGCATAAATCCTTTATTGCCATAATAGTTTAGTGGATAATTTGATGGTGATCAATAATAATGTTCCATCTTCCATGTATCGTGACCCAACATCAAATTCTTATAGAATTCGATTCTTGTGTAACTAGAAGAAAACTATGAATGAAATTATAAAGAGCTTAGTGTTTGCTAGGAGATAGAAAATCATGAAATCGAGCAACGAGCATGCTACATGCTTGATTTAAGTTGCTAACTTATGATTTACTTCACATTAACTCATAATAATATTTAAAATATATATACTAATAATAGATAATATATCTAAAAAATGATTAGAAAATACTATAAGGAATTACTACTGATTTGATTGATTGTTCATGGGGAAAAAAAATGCTACAATCCATGATCACGATCATGGACAATCAATTCTAATCTTTATCTCCTATTTGATCTGCACCGTGTACCATCGAATGATGTTTTCAATTTTTTAATCTATATTATTTATTATATTCCAGCGAATGTTGGGAAATGTTCATAAAAAAAAGTTGAAGATCATCACTTGCTAGAGCAATGCTTGGATCATTGATTTTATATGAAAGTTAGTAGTTGATTGGGTGAAAGATAGGGTTTAACTATCATTCTTAGTTCATTTAGGTATCATACCGATCCTTGATTGCCACATTAGTCTTGCGAGCTGAGCAATAGCTTGAACGCGATTAATAACAATACTCAATATCAATTTATGATAGCTAGTTGTGTGATATTGCTCACTGTACTACTATAAAAAAGGATTATGGCAGCACATACTACGACGGCGATTTTCAAAATCGCTACAATAAAATTTATGACAGTAGTTAATTCTAACCACTGTTATAAGTTCGAGTTATGGCAGCGGTTAGTCATAACCACTATGATATATTTTTTTCATATTTTTGCTCTAAATATTATATAATTTAAAAATTTAATGTCTATCTTCATCATTCATTATTTAAATAATTATCATTAGAGTATCATCACAAAAGGCTATCTCGATCCGATGGTACTAGCTTCATCGATAAAAAAAATTTAATTTTGACGATCATAAATGACGATGTGATGATCTGATAGATGGAGATCTTCGATATGTCCAAAAATCTGCAACGATGATTTTGGTGATGTTTGTAGCATACTATCAAAATTTTACTTTAATCGAATATTGTTATCATGATTAATTAGCATGGAATGATTTCGGCCGTTAAATGAGAAATGAGTGATCAAAAGATCAGACGGCATTCGATTATGAGATAATTTTTTAGATAAATAATCTTGACTACTATTTTAATAATTATTATGGTGGTGATTATAAAATTTAAATCATTTTTATAAGAATCATTCACGTTAAGCAGATCTTGCAAAAGTACAAGCATAATTATCAACGGAGTTTCAGAATGGGTATCAAGCGACATATAGTTTTGGATCATTCTTAAATTCATGATTTAAATCTTACGATCACCATCATAAAATTATTAAAATAGTAGTCAAGATCATTTATCTAAAAAATTATCTCATGGATGAACGTCGTCTGATCCTTTGATCACTCATTTCTTATTTAACGATCGAAATAACTCCATGCTAAATTGACCATGATAACGATATTCGATTGAAGTGAAACTTTGATAGTATACTACAAACATCACTGAGATCATCATTGTAGATTTTTGGATATATCGGAGGTCTTCATCTATCAGATCATCTCATCGTTGTTCATGATCGTCGAAATCAAATTTTTTTGATCAATAAAGCTAGGACCATCGGATCGAGGCGGTCTTTCATGATGACACTCTAATGATAATTATTTAGATAATGAATAGTAAAGATGAGCATTAAATTTTTAAATTATATAATATTTAGAATAAAAATATAAAAAAAATATCATAGTGGTTATGACTAACCGCTGTAATAGATTGAGATTACGACAGTAGTTATAAAGAATCGTTATCATAATTTAATCTACGGTAATGGTTAATAAAAATCGCTGTCATAGATCTATTCTTGCTGATCGAGTTGGCTCGAATCTAAATTGGGTCGACTCGATTGTCAGTCGAGTCGACTCAATTGTCAGTCGAGTCTACTCGACTCCAAATCGAGTTGGCTTACTCAGAAAAATAGAATATTCATTTTTTTAGTCTGAGACTCGAACTGGCTCGATTTTAATTTGGATCGGCTCGAATTCTGATATCTATGGCAGCAGTTCCAAAATTGCTGCCATAGGTTAGGTTATTTTTAGCTGTCCGTTCCTAAATTATTTTTTCTCTCTATCGATTGTTCTCTCTCTCTCTCCCTCCTCTCCATCGTCGGTGAGACCTCACCCCTTTCTTTCCTTTCTCGACCGGCGTCGCCTCCTCCTCTGCCTCCTATTGGCTTCTCGACCAGTGCCGCCTCCACCCGCGCCTCCTCCTTCTTCCCCGACCCGTGCTTTTACCTCCCCGTCCTCCCTTTCCTTCCCCTTCTTCATTGGCCTCGACCTATGGCTCCTCCATCCGGCTCCGCCCATAGCCTACCCCCCCAGCCTCCCTGTTACTGTGCCACCCCCTTTCCCTTCTTCCTTAGCCTAGGCTCGAGGCTCCTACATCAAGCTGCCGCCCGCAACCCACCCCCCGGCCCTCCTCCAGCTTCGCCCGCAGCCCAGCCCCCCCGGTCTCCCCATCATTGTGCCACTCCCGTCCCCTTCTTCCCCAGCCTAGGCTTGCAGCTCCTTCCATCGGGCTGCCGTCCATTGTTGAAAAATGTATCCTAAAGCCTTCATCTAGATTGTAGATGGTTGAGCTAAATATAATTTATACTTAAATTTTAATTGAATAAAATTATTATTCTGATAATTTCATCACTTTGTGTATCTTTTTGTAATGAACTCTTTGTGATGAAGTTCTTAAAACTATTTAGACTCGACAAAAGAGGATTTGTCGTTTAGTCCTTAAATTGATCGCGACCAAATGATTCATTGTTACCTAAAACGATAACGTTAATCAAAAGTAGATCATTGTGTGTCATAAGTATTGGTTATCCTCTTAACCAAGAAGCATGATGATGCTGTTATGGCATGCAGGTAAAATGTAAGAATATATTTCACCGATCGTGATCCAACTGCGTGAAGGAAAAACCTATTTTTTTGACATAGGATTATTTAGATTTGATTGGATCTAAAAGAATATTTTAAAATTTTTTTCTAAAATTCTAATCAGATATGAGACTTCTCAAATCTAATTATAGAGATCTGATATTAAAAGTTAAAAGTAAAATTAAATCAGATTTAATTTCAAGTATCCGATTTGGTAATCTAATTATCCTACGATGATCCTATTGATTCCTGAGGTTCTGAAAGGAGCCATGCACGCGTTTGACCTCTACCGATATCCACTCGGATAGGATCCGAACGTCTTCTTCTCGTGAAGCTTTTTTTCAAAAATTAAATCTGGATCTAATTTGAAAAGCCTTCAAAACGACTTCTGAGGGCAGCCTATTTATTTTATGAACACCATTGCATAGATGCTGAATCTTATACCAAAAATCTTGGACTTTCAACTCAGATTTATGCCTAACTTTTTAGGCATGTAGAAGAGAGGGAGAAAGAGGATAGAGGGGGTGTGGATATCAGAGAGAATGCACCTTTGGGTGTAGAAAAAATAAATTATTTTGAGGCAATTTCATGAGAAGAGTTCTTATACTAGACATAGCACCAAAAAGAGTCCTTTTTTGATCAAAAACCTTATTAATTCGATCATTGGGACTCATGAACCTGATCTCCATGAAAAGCTCCAGATCCCATCTAGTTTTGATGCTAAAAATCTATCTAAAAGGTGGCAGCATGAAAGGATAAGGAAGAGTCCATGTGCGTTTAGGACTCTTCCCTTAAGAGTTTGATCCAAATCAAACTTTATCAAAACCCAGTCTAGGCACCACCAAAAATCATGAAATTTTGCATACCCAAAGTATAACTCGTGCTTATCACATATTCAAAAATTAAAGAAAAATAATTTTTAGAAAAATTTTTAAAATTCTCTGATCACGTGATCCTCAATTCTCTCAATTGGATCAACTATTGACCATAGTCCAATTGCACTAGGAGTGAATTTAATTTTCATAATTAATCTGATTTGAATTTATTCTAGTCAGATGAAAATAAAATCAATCAAGATATAGAAATAAGTTAAATTAAATTTGACTCAATTACAATGAATCAGAAAGATTATAAAAGGAGAAAGTCAGGCTCAATCGTGTGCTAGCATGATTACCTTGAACCTGATTGGATCTAATCCAAATCAATCGAACTAGGTTAGCTCAATTGATGATATCCAGACACAAATTCTTATTTGTGTGATCCAGTTAGGTTCAATTTCATATGATAATGAGACATGTCTTGATCTCCATCATCTCCATCATCGAAACATCTTTCGATGGATCAGAACTTTTTCGATTCATACAATTAGAATGATCGATCATCAAAATTATTCTAATTGCTCTCAAAATCTATCAGTAACACCTAGCAATATATAGTGGCAACCCATCAGAACTGAAAGTAAATCTCTCGATGCAGCTATCTGTGTGATTGGGTTCTTCTATCTTGAGCTTCGATAGGATTAGGGTTAAAGTAAACTCGTCAAACCCAATATCCGTCATATGACTTAATCATTCGATTCGAGTCTTATGTGAAATCCTTTATAGAAACTCTTTTTATCATCTTCACTCTGCCATGGCCATGGGCTTATGAACTCGATTCTCATGATCGTCATAGGGACTCGATTCTCATGATCATCATAGGGCTACTCCTCATCTATCGAGGTAGATAGATCCCTTATTGGTGCAATTCAATTCCTACAATGAACGTACTATAGCCAACATACATCTTAGGATTTCGAATGACTAGAAGATCGAGTTATAGTGTAGTCAAACTACAATACCCTCAAGGTAAATTATCGATGCACCTCAGGTCAAAGAACCAGACACACTACTGCAACATCGAGCTAGTCACTGATAAGAAGATAGACTTTCTTATGAATGCTCGAGATAGTCACACTCAGTGCTCTTATTCTCTAACGAGTATCTGTACTCTCGCTCTGGTGTTTCCTCATCATAGACTCAAGACTCATCTACTCAAAGAAAATGATCGTACACCAATCTTCTGGATCAATCACCATTCTCATGATGATCCTACGATCGGAAGCAGTTTATGAGTTAATTATAAAAATTCATATCTTAAATTTTCAACTCTTTGAAAATATGAATTGTCATTACTATTAACTCAAAGAATGTATCACATACACTTTAAATACACACTATGATAGAAAATAATTTTTTTATTAATTTATAGTCAAAATTATAAAATTGCTCTTAGAAGTGTATTGCAAGTGTTAGCTAATCTAATTTCTAGGGCACACATCTAACAAACTCCCACTTGACCTAAAGCCAATTAGCTACAAATCTAAGTTCTATCTTCTTAAGGTGGGCTTCGATCTTCTGCTGGCCTAAAGGCTTCATTAGTGGATTTGCCGCATTATCCATGGAGTCGACTCTCTTGACCTCGATGTAATCCTTCTCGAGGTAATCGTAGATGAGGTGGAATCACCGCTCGATGTACTTGGATTTTTGGTGAGACTTCGACTCCTTAGTTAGGGCTATGGCGCCATTGTTGTTGCAGTATAGAGGGATGGCATCTGATGGCATCACCTCAAGTTCTACGGTGAATTTTTTATACCAGAATGCCTCTTTTGCAGCTTTCGATGTAGTGATGTACTCTACTTTCATGGTGGAATCTGCTATCATAGTCTACTTAAAATTCTTCCAGCTGATAGTACCATCATTACACACAAATAGACTACCAAATGTCGACTTTCGATCATCTATATCAGATATAAAATCTGAGTCTGTATAACCCTGGATCTGGAGTTTTCCATTATCAAAAATCAAGAACATATCCTTAGTCCTTCTCAAGTACTTAAGGATACATTTTACAAAAGTTCAGTGCTCTTCATCTAGATTCGACTGATATCTGCTCGTGACACTCACAGCATGGGCGATATTAGGTTATGTACATAGCATGACGTATATGAGGCTCCCTATTGTCGAAGCATAAGGGATCTTGCTCATGCGTTCAATCTTCTCAGGTGTGTTGGGATACATCTTTTTGAAGAGATGAATGCCATGTCTAAAGGGCACCAATCCCCTCTTGGAGTTTTTCATACTAAACCTCTTTAGTACCTCCTCTATGTACATCTTCTATGAGAGACCCAGCATCCTATTTAATCTATCCTTATAGACCTTAATTCCTAGAATAAATGATGCCTCTCCTAGGTCTTTCATAGGGAACTCTTTTGATAACCATATTTTAACTATGATCAATATGAGAATATCATTTCCAATAAGAAGGATATCATCTACGTACAATACGAGAAAGATAACAGCGCTCCCACTGATCTTTTTGAATACACACAGTTCCTCCTCATTCTTGATGAATCCAAATGATTTGATCATATCATTGAAACGAGCATTCCATCTCTGAGATGCTTAAATCCATAGATGGACCATTGCAGCTTGCAGAATTTATGATTAGCATCACTGGATATGAAATCTAGCGGCTATTCCATATAGATATCTTCCTCAAGATATCCATTTAAGAAGGTCATTTTCATATCCATCAACCATATTTCATAATCAAAATAGGCTAAACAGCAAGCAATGTGCGGATAGATTTTAGCATGGCTACTGACGAGAAGGTATCCTGATAGTCAATGCCTTGAATATCTCCATATTTTTATCTGCACCTATCTTTCTCTTGTAGATCCATTCACACCCAATAGGTACTATACCTTCAGGTGAATCTACCAAGGTCCAGACTTGGTTCGAGCGCATTGAGTTAATCTTTGACTTCATTGTTTCTAACCATTTTTCGGAGTCGATATCTAATATCACTTCATCATAGATTTTGAGATCATCACCATGAATCCTATTTTTTGTAAGGAACATTTTCTTTACGTCCTCTGAAATAGTACTTAAGTACCTTTCAGGATGGAAAATTCTTTTTGATCTATGAGGTGGAGGAGGTAGTGATTGGACTGGCTCAATCTGATTGGATTTCATAGGATCCTTAGCTCATTGCTCTTGAAAGACTTTCTTCTCAAGCCTAATTTATCTTTCGATGCCACCATCTTGAATAAACTATTTTTCAAGAAAGATGGCATATCGACTCACGATCATATTATGATTTTTCGAAATATAAAAATAATATCCTAATGACTCTTTAGGATATTCTATGAATTGAGCTCTAAAAGACCTATACTCTAACTTGTCCGTTTGTTGTCTGTTGACATAAGTCGGACAAGCTAAAATTCTAAGGTGACTTAGACTTGGTTTCTTACCATGTCATATCTCATATGGTGTGGTAGGAACAGTTTTAGAGAAAATCATATTCAGTAAATATATAGCGGTCATTAGACTATATCCCCAAAAAAATTCAGAAAGGTCCGTGAAGCTTATCATAGATCGGACTATATCTAATAAGATTCGATTTCTTCATTCTAAAATTTTGTTGAGTTGAGGTATTCTAGGTGGAGTCCATTGAGAGACTATGCCATTTTGCTTAAGATAGTCTAAGAATTTTTGACTAAGGTATTCATCTTCTCGATCTGATCGAAGAACCTTAATGAATTTTTTGATTTATTTTTTTACTTCATATCTGAATTCTTTGAACTTTTTAAAAGCTTCAAATTTATGTCGCATCAAATACATATATCCATACCGAGATAAATCATTGGTAAAGATGATGAAGTAGACATAGTTGTCTTTAGTCGGTACATCAAATGGATCGCACACATCAGTATGTACTAGGACAAGTAGTTCTGTGGCCTTTTTCTTATGTCCTACAAAAGAAAGCTTGGTCATTTTGCCATGAAGGCATGATTCACAAATCAAATATGACTCAAAAGTCAATGAACTCAATAGTCCAAATTTTTCTATTTTTTTAATCCTGTCTTTCGCTATATGACCTAGCCTAAGGTGCCATAGATATCTATCATTTAGACTATCCCTAAATCATTTTGATCCTATGGCATTCATGTTTTGCTCGATATTGAAAATAGAAACATCAATATGTAACTAATAGAGACCATTTATAAGAAAATCACTTGCAATTTTATTTCTTTCATAAAGAATATTACAATAGTCCTTAAGAAAATTAATTACATAGCCTTCCTATGCTAAACATGAAACAAAAATCAAATTCTTGCTTATTGTAGGCATATAAAAACAATCTCTAAGAACTAAATCCAATCTAATGATAATCGTAGATGGTAGGTTTTCACGATCATTGCAGTAACTCTTGCTCCATTTTCGATGCATATGATCATCTCACCATCTCTCAATCTCCTGCTATCCTCAAGATCCTACATAGAAGTGCATAAGTGAGTACTAAAATTAGAGTCAAGCATCTAACTGGATGCAGAAGAAATCGTAAGGTTAGATTTTATAACAAGCATACCTCCAGAAGGACTTGCCTTCTCTTGTTCTTCAGGCTGGCCAGGTACAAGGAGTAGTTCCATTTTCAATGATCGTCTGTATTGCAATGAAAGCATTTTTTTTGTCAACGGTCTTCTTCTTCTTCCCACCATCCACCTTCTACTTCTTCATGGACTTTTTTTTTCTTTTCAAAAGATTTTCTCTTGGAAAAAGCCTGCTTCACAATAAGTACTGAGCTTTTAGAATCTTTCATAGAAAACTTGGCAGTAACCAGCATATTCATAAGTTCTGCCAAAGTATTCTATAGTTTATGCATATGGTAGTTCATGATGAACTACCTATATGCATTAGTCAAGGATTGTAGAATTATATAAATCTATAAATTCTTATCCAACTTGACACCAAGCTTGTTAAGCTCTTTTAAGTCCTTGATCATCATTAGATAATGATTTTAGACCGACTGTCCATCACGCATTTGAGCCTTACAAAGTCTTCTAGTGACTTGATATTTGGTTACGCGACTTTGCTCACCAAACAATTCTTGCAGGTGAGCCAACATTTGGTGGCTAGTCTCAATGTCTTCATGTTGGCGCTGGAGCTCATCAGACATTGAGCCCAACATATAATACCTGGCTTTGTTATCATCATCCGACCACTTTTCTAGAGACGCTCTCTAATCAGTGGATGGACGGGATGATAAAGTAGGAGGATCCTGTTTCAACACATGAGTTAACTTCTTAAAATCCAAAATAATTTTGAAGTTCTGAAGCTAATCCTTGAAGTTGGGTCCGATCAGTCTATGGGTGTCCAGGTGCTAATGGGTTGGACGCAGACATTTTTCTGTAAAGAATTAAAATTTTTAGTTAGATTTTATAATTAAATTTAATTAATTTATTTAAAAATTTTATTTTTTTAAATAAATTAGGCTCTCACTATTTTTTTGGATTTCTACACTTCCTGGGCAGAGATGCGAAAATCTTTGCGATCAATTGATTTCTAGTGAATGGTGTGATCCCACCGATTAGCTCACCATCTCACCTAATAGTTATTGATGATGGATCAATCGATGAGTGAACAACTCTTATCTAATGATTCTCTAATCATGGTGCACCTAATGCTGGTTTCTAATTCATGAATCTCACCGTATCCAGAATATTGATCCACTTCTTAGTTAAGTCAAAACCCATCATTTATATGAATTAGATTTTTGATTGAATCCCTCATCATATCCAGAATATTGAGCCCAACCCATCCTCCAATCCATAGCATCCAATGCCTAATAGATCTGGTTGCATCTTTTTGGTATAACTGAATCACTGAAACCAACTGAGAACAATCAACCTCAGAAAGGATCCGCACATCTACAACGATAGAAGATCAATTGACTTAATCTTTTCTTAGAAAGATTTAATTTAGGTCTCTTAGACTTGACTCAGTCATAATGGTTATGATAAGCCTAGTGGCATGGGTTAGCTCGAACTATTAGCCACCTCAAATTAGAACTAGGTTGACACAAATGATCAGGTAAGTAAGATCGGTGGAACGGATATGCCATTAACTCGACAAGAACGCATTCATATCGAGTATCTTCCAATTAAAAATCAATCAATCGTATCTGCCAAACTTACCTTAGACACCAAATTATCGAACCAGAATTAATTGGATTAGCCTACTATCCAGGCTCGAACCATGAAGCCAAATTAGGTCTTAATTGGATCGATCATATATGGCTGTGAGTTGACCTTGACCCAAACTTACAACTATTGGGCTGATCAATTCTAAGCACTTTTGATCCTACATAATCAATTCTTGATTCGGTTTGATCAATCGCTAGATCTAATTGAGCTATCCAAGCCCAAACCCAATTTTATGAAAATATCTTAGATATAAAAATTCTCATTTTTAGATCTAATTAGTTTCATAATCTTAATTCTTAATTAAGTTTGGGTTCATAAATAAAAAACATGTATCAAAATTCTAGGATTTCAAGATCTAGGGTTTGAAAAATAAGTTCTGATTTTTTATTAAGGACAAACGTGCAGCACTCCTACATGCCATAAGAATATCTCGTCGAATGAGAGAAGAGGACCTTGAAATCCTATTTTGTTCTTATGATCGGATGGCCAAGGGGAACACCTTAATCAAAAATATAATTGAAACTACAAAACTAATTAGATTTAGATCATATATCACATATATAATTAATGATCTAACTAATACATGCTTTGCATACATCTCATGTATCATCACTAAATTAAACATGTAAGTTTTTCAGATCTAAAATATTATATATAATATCTAAAAAATAGATTCAAATTTGATCATATCAAAATAAAACTATTCTAGATAATTTATAGAACTATTCTACAACTAGTCTAAACATGTATCTTTTCATATCACATATAAATAAATAAATAATTAAAAATTTTATTTTTTATTTTTTTAGATCTAATTATAATAATTATAATATTAAAAAATAAAAATTAAATAAATCTAAAATCATATTTAATCAAATTAACAACATGATTATATAAGACTATACATAGAACTATTCTATTTTTAGTCTAGTCATGTATCTTATACATATTAGATCTAAATGATTTAATTTTAATTTTTTAATTTTAGATCTAATTATATTTGATGTGATATATGAAACTTTTTAATATCAAATAAAAAATAAAAATAAAAATAAAATTAGATCTAAAATAGATTCGAAGAACTGCTATCTGACTTTGATACTAGTTGAAGAAAAAATCTATTTTTCTAGCACAGGATCATTCAGATCTAATTAGATCTGAAGAAATATATTAAATTTTTTTTAAAAAATTCTAATTAGATTTGAGATTTTTCAAATCTGATTATAGAGATTTGATATTAAAAGTTAAAAATAAAATTAAATTAAATTTAATTTTAAGTACATGATTTGATAATCTAATTATCCTATGATGATCCTATTGATTTCCGAGATTTTGGAAGGAGCCATGCACGTGCCTAGCATCTACTAGTATTCACTCAGACAGAATTTGAACATCTTCTCCTTATAAATTTTTTTTCTAAAAATTAGATCTGGATCTGATTTGAAAAGCCTTTAAAATGACTTTTAAGGGCAACCTGTTCGTCTCACGAACACCATTGCGTAGATGCTGAATCTTATGCCAAAAATCTTAGACCTTCAACTCAGATTTATGCCTAACTTTTTAAGCATGTAAAAGAGAGAGAGAGAGAGAGAGAGAGAGAGAGAGAGAGAATAGAGGTAGTGTGGATATCAGAGGAAATGCATCTTTGGGTGTGGAAAAAATAAATTACGTTGAGGCAATTTCGTGAGAAAAGTTTTTATACTAGACATAGCGTCATAAAGAGTCCCTTTTCGATCAATAATCTTATTAATTTGACCATTGGGACTCCTAGACCTAATCTCCATGAAAAAACCTAGATTTCATCTGATTTTGATGCCAAAAATTCATCTAGAAGGTGGCAGCATGAAAGGATAAGGAAGAGTTCATGTGCGTCTAGGACTCTTCTCTCAAGAGTTTGATCCAAATCAAACTCTATCAAAACCTAGTCTAGGCACCTCCAAAAATTACAAAATTTTGCACATCCAAAGTATAACTCATGTCCTATTATATATCTAAAAATTAGAGCAAAATAATTTCTAACAAAATTTTTATAATTCTCTGATCATGTGATCCTTAATTCTCTCAATTGGATCAACTATTAACCCTAGTCCAATTACATTAGGAATGAATTTAATTTTCAAAATTAATCTGACCTGAACTTATTCTAGTTAGATAAAAATAAACTCATTCAAGATATAGAAATAAGTCAAATCAAATTCGACTCGATTGCAATAAATCAGCAAGATTATAAAAGAAGAAAGTCAGGCTCAATCGTGTGCTAGTACGATTACCTTAAACCTGATTGGATCTAACCAAATCAATCGAATTAGGTTAGCTCAATTAATGACATCCAGACTCAAACCCTTATTTGTGTGACCTAGTTAGGTTTAGTTTCATATGATAATGAGATATATCGTAATCTCCATCATCAAAATATTTTTTGATGGACTAGAATTTTTTTGATTTATACAATTAGAATGATCGATCATCAAAATCATTCTAATTGCTCCCAAAATCCATCAGTGACACTTAGTAGTATATGGTGGCAATCTATCAGAATTGAAAGTGAATCTCTTGGTGTAGCTACCTGTATGATTGAGTTCTTCTATTTTAAGCTCCGACAGGATTAGTATTAAGGTGAACTCATCAAATCCAATATCCGTCATATGAATTAATCATTTGATCGAATCCTATGTGAAACCCTTTATAGAAACTCTTTCTATCATCTTCACTCTACCATGGCCATGGGCTTATGAACTCGATTCTCATGATCATCATAGGGTTACTCCTCATCTACCGAGGTAGATAGATTCTTTATTGGTGTAATCCAATTTCTACAATGAATGTACTATAGCCAACATACACCTCAGGATTTTAAATGACTAGGAGATTGAGTTATGTTGTAGTCAAACTATAACATCCTCAAGATGAATTATCAATGCATCTCAGGTCAAAGAACCAGACACACTACTGCAACATTGAGCCAGTCATCAACGAGAAGGTAGACTTTCTTATGAATGCTCGAGGTGGTCACACTCAGTATCCTCGTTCTCTAACGAGTATCTGTACTCTCGTTCTGATGTCTTCTTACCGTAGACTCAAGACTCATCTACTCAAAAAAAATGATCATACACCAATCTTTCGGATCAATCACCATCCTCGTGATAATCATATAGTCGGGATAGTTTATGAGATAATTATGAAAATTCATATCTTAAATTTTTAATTCTTTAAAAATATGAATTGTCATTATCATTAACTCAAAGGATGTATCACATACACTTTAAATACATACTATGATAAAAATAATTTTTTTATTAATTTATAGTTAAAATTATAAAATTATTCTTAGACATGTATTATAAGTGTTAGCCAATTTAGCTTCTAGAGCACACATCTAATACTGCGAAGCTCTCTTCTACCAAAATTGCTCGTGAAGGATATGGGTATTTATGTCCCTTAGATCTGAGATCACTATAGTGACTTACAAGCAACTCACTGTACTTAGGTATCGGATTATCTGAATTTCTAATTCAATGATGGAAGGCTACTGGGTACAGTCAAGTACTTGACTTGTCGGTGCATCAGTCAAGATGGGATTGACCCCTCCAAGTGTTATAGCAAGTGCATCGCTGTATTTCAATTTAGCAAATCCTCAGTCAGGATAGTTCATATGATGGATACTGAATTTTGAAATATAATATGTATAAATTTTTAGAATTGGCAGTTAATCTTAGATCATCCTATGAGCATCGTGGTCAAAGAAATGAATTATATGGTAATCATATGCTACAGGTTTGTCGATATTGCATTGCAACTATTCAACCTATCTAGACGTCGGGTACCATTACTAGATGATTATATCGATTGATAAAAAAAATTAGTTCCTATGCTACTGGCTTAGGATTTGAACTTATAGGATCACACACAATAAAAGTTTTCTACCTGTCTAATGGCTAATCATGACTGGATGTTCGATTGGATCGAAACTCAGTTATTATTAAAGGATTAATTAGCAATTAGATTGCTGATTAGCTCAATTTGATTGAATGATGAGGAATTGATCAAGTCAAATTGAATTTGATTCAATTAAGTTTGACCTAATTAGATCATGTGATGATCTAATCACTATAGAAGATTCGATCCTGATATGATCAGAGGATGGACCTAATTAATTTTTAATTTGATTAGAAGTTTATTGGTTTGGATTTAGTCTAATTTGGTTGGGTTTAATCTAATTTAATTGGATCCAAATAAATTGGTTTGGATGAAACCAATTTAGACTAAGTCAAATGGTTTTTGATTTTTGAATCAAATCTCCCTGTGCCATGGTACTTTGACCCATTCTTTTTCTCCATGCATATTGTGAACGTGCATGGGATTTCTCCATGCCAGAAGAGAGTTTACGCCCTCCATCTTTCTACTTTTGATCTGATCCAAGGATTGGACCAGTTCAAACTAAGTTGAATTTTGAATTCAACTTGATTGGTTAAAAGTTCAAACCTCCTAACTCCCTGCACCTTATCCACTTCCTACACCATTCTTCTTTTATCGCATATTTTTGTGTGATTTTGTAAAGAGAGGTGCACAGAAGGAGAGTCCTTCTGTGTACTTCTCATCTGTGTGGGCATAGGAATGGGATAAAAAGCATTTGAATTCAAGTTAAGAGGTTGAAACCTCCTAACCTCCAATCATTATCCTACCATCTCAGGTCATCCATTTTAAAATGGGATTTTTTTATGGGCATGCATTTTAGATGCACAAGAAATTTGAGAGGGATATGCATGAGGAAGAGAGAGTTTTCATGAAAAATTTCTATGAGACAGAAATCAGAGAGGGGCGATCTCTTTTGGCATGAGATTTTCTGAAGAGAGAAGTGGGTCAAGATCCTTATGAGTGAGTACGGAATCCTAGAGTTAGGACTCTAGATTTTGGATGGAGAGATTGAACGCTGTGAGTGCCAGATCTCCATTGATTTTTCATCACCACCTCGTCAACCTCCATAGATCATTTTTTGGCCTTCCAGAGCATCCGAAAGATCTAGAAATGGACCATCGATCGGATCGACGGAGATTGACTGTCGAAGGCTTCGATGAGGAGCTAGCACTTCAGAGGGACTGATCAGGACCATGGGCTCCATGTGGACTCATTATAGAGGTTGGATACGTGTGTGACTGCAGCATGATGGGAGAGCATCTTTCAGTGGATTCGAATTATGGAGTTCATCTATCCACGCATAGGTACTATATTTCAAACATAGATCAGTCGGCAAATATGATTTGCTGATCGAATGCATTTTATTTTTTTGATTTAATTAACATATCAAAGATTCTAAGTAGAATTTTATGATTAGATCATAGCATACGTAGAATTAATATAGATTAATTTTGGTTTCGCTGCTATATATTTCGAAAAAGTTTTGAATAGCATGCTCACAATCTTACTAGATTTTCTTCAAATGGTATTAGAGCAAGAGTTGCTCCATATGCTTAATATGTAAATTAGAAAGATTTAATATATAACACAATGATCGCATAGACTGTAGGTTGTCCTGTTGTAAGGTTTATTCTTTATAGTGGAGATATTGTCTTGGTACGTTGCGATCTATAACTTTGATCATAAAAATTTTGGATGTGATTCAATAAATTTTTATGATATATTTTGAATTGATTTTAATCTAAATTTTATCATGAATTTATGTTTAGATTAGATCTAAATATTTCATAATTTTTATGTAATGTACATAGGTTTAGATTAAATCTGAACAGAATCTTGTGAAGGTTCTATTCTCTAGTCAAGCCGACTGTCTTAGAAATTGAGTCGGCTCGACCAGCGTGCTAGCCTGAAATGGCTCTATGGCCTTCTATTTGAGCTGGCTTGATCAAAAATCGAGCCAACTCGGCTTCTATTTGGGTCAGCTTGGAAAGGATCTGAGCCAGCTTGACAAAAGATGGCCTTCGGGGCTTCTGTTCAAGCCGACTGACTCGATGTCTATTCGGGCCAGCTCATCTGAGCTAGCTCGATGGAATAAAAGCTTGTGGGCTTTTTATCGAGCTGGTTGTTTTAGGTGATGAGCTAACTCGATGTTTGCTCAGGTCGGCTCGAATGGGATCCGAGCCAGCTCGATTGAGAAGCTGGCTAAAGCTATTCAATGACTATTTTTAAGTATTCTAACCTATAACTAGTGCTTGTTTGTGAAATAAGCTGACCCATTTTTAAAATGAGTCAACCTACTTGATGAAACAGTGCTACGTTGTAAAGAATCTTTCAAAATTGAAAATTATTTTTGAAATGCCGAACTCCAACCCATCAATCCAAAACTTAATTAAAAGAATTAAGTATTGTCTAGTTAGGTCTAGAATTATGAATTAAAGATCTAAGATAATTGCATAATACCGTGGGCTAAAGGATTAGATGAATTAGGTCCATTAATTGGGTTAGACCTAAGATAAGTTAAAGAATAAATTAATATAGAGTAGTTGATCAAATCTAACTAAGTATTGACTTAGATTAGATCAATGACACTCTAGACTCAACTTCAATAGTTGTAATTGAATGAGTCCATATCTTTAACAAGACCAAGATGGACTTAATTCATGGCTAAGCGATCTAGCCCGAAATTACTAGATTGATCTGATTAAACCTAGTTAACCGATTGGTGTCTCAGGTAAGTTTGGTAGTTTAGATCAGTGATTTTTAATTGAGAGCTACTCGTACTGATTTAATCTTTGACGAGTTAATGACATATTTCTTTCACTGATCTCACTTACCTGACTGACATGATCGATTAGGATTTGATTAGATCACTTAGTGATTCGAGCTGATCCATGTCATTAGGAATTAGTTTGACTGATTTCAATTCAGTAAAACTGAATTAGGTGCCCATGGATTGAAATTGATCCTAGTCCTCATCAATTGACTTAGTGAAGTCAGTGGAAGGATTTGACTTGATAAAGTCAGTGGGAGAAATATGGTCCATATCCTTTCTATCTTAAATTATAAGTAAATTAAATTTTTTAAATTATTAGATTCTTAAAATGATAAGATTATGGAGATAACCGAGTCATAGCCTGCTATTAAGGTGAATAGTAATGAGTCTAATTTTCTGGATGGATATTGGAGGTGCCTTACACCTGGTGTTTATCTAGATATTGGAATTACTATCCATCATATGATGATTAGGTCGCACTCTCTTAATGATAATCAGGTTAGCCAGAGCTTTTTTCAAGCTTGGTTATCATTGGTTTGATGCATCAAAATCAATCATGTTAATGGTTGGATCTAACCAAACCTTTTTAGTAGAGACCATAGCCTACTGAATTGATTTCTAGAGCAAAATCTAATTACTGAGAATTATTTAAAAAAATAATTGATTGTGAACTTACCTGCAGATACATGTAGGTTAGCCAGAGCTTTCCTCGAGCCTATTTGTAGTCTATGTGGATTTCAGTACCCACAAAGAAGTTAGTATAATTTCTCAAATTTGAGGTAGAGGCTATCGATTTATTTAAAAATAGTGAGAAAATCTTTAGACTAAAGTTCAAGTCTTTAAAATTAATTAATTCAAGTACTAATAAGATTTCATATTTTTTTCAGCTAAATAGAATGGCTAGTGTAAGTCCGCTCCATTCACTGTTGGATAGTGACAAGCATTTAGGACCTAAGAACGAGGAGTCTAATGTTAACCCTAATCAGGCAGACTCGAAGAGAAATTATCCTCTTGATCCAAATAGGCTAAATTGGAGAAATCAGTAAGTGATTGCTGATCAGGGCTATTATATGATAACACTTTGCAATTTCTCCGTATGTGATACATCTACTTGGGTATTAGATATCGAAAGTTCGATTCATATATGCTATTCATTGCATGAACTTCAAATTGATAAAAAATTTGAGAATGACAATAGATTTCTTAATGTTGGGGAAGGAAGTAAAGTTTCAGTCCTAGCATTGAAAACTCTTAAGTTGTTTTTCAAAAATATAATATTGTTTTAAGTGATTATCACTATTGTCCATCTTTTATGATGAACATAATATTTGTTGGGCTTTTGGCTCGGGATGGTTATTATTTGTCAATAAAAAAAATTATTATGATATCATTATGAATGGTATTATAGTAATGCAAGAATAATTAAGAAATGATATTTATATTTTATCACAGTCTATTAGTGTAATGTACACATCTAATAAACATCCAAAACTAAATAATGTCATTGATGCTTATCTTTGGCATTGTCGGCTAGGTCATATACACAAGAATATGATCAACAGGTTAGTCAAGGAGTATATCTTTGACATCTATGATTCTGAATCATTGAATACCTATAAATCCTGTCTTCTTGGTAAGATGACCAAATCATCTTTTATTGAAAAGGATGAACGCCACTAATCTTCTGAGTTTAGTACATACTGATGTGTATGGATCTATAAGCACATGTGCTAGAGATAGATTCTACTACTTTATTATGTTTACTGACGATCTATCTAGATATGGGTACATCTATCTTATGAAGAGTAAATTCAATTCGTTTGAAATATTCAAACGATATCGAAATGAGGTAGAAAAATAATTTGAAAAAAGTATTAAAACTCTTCAATCCAATCGAGGAGGTGAATATCTTTCCAATAAATTTCTGACATATCTAAGAGAGAATGAAATTCTCTCACAATGGATCCCTCTTGAAATACCACAGCATAATGGTATATCCGAAAGAAGGAATTAGATCCTGTTGGATATGTTTCTATCCATGATGAGGTTTGCGAGTCTGCCAATTTCATTATGAAGGTATGCACTTGAGACTGCTTATTTTATTTTGAATAACGTTTCAAGCAAGTCTATTGTAAAGACTCCATATGAGATATGGACTAGTCATAAGCCGACACTTGCTCACCTTAGGGTTTGGAGATGTCTGGATTATATAAAATATTTACAGCCAAAAAAGCTTGGACCTAGGTTCGATAAATACTTGTTCATAGGATACCCTAAGAAAACTAAGGATTATTACTTTGACCTTGCTAAAGAGCAAAAGATGTTCGTTAGCAATAGGGCAGTCTTTTTGAAAAAAAGAGTTTCTTATGGAAGGAACAATTGCCTCTAATGTTGAGCTTAGTAAAGTTCGATAGGTAGAAGAACCGATATATTCTAATGAACCTACAGAACTGAATATGATAAGATCAAATCCACAGCCTGTTATAAAAGCACTCTTGAGGAGATCCATAGAGTACCACGTCAATCAGATAGATACTATGATTTCTTAGTTCGGAATGGTGATCCTATTGAACTCGATAAGAATGACGAGGATCCGATCATCTACAAGGATGCCATGTAGAGATTTGACTCTGATAAGTGGCTAGAAGTCATGAAGTCCAAAATAGAATCCATGAAGGTCAATAGTATATAGACACTAGTTGATCTACCTAAAGGGATAAAACTCATTGGGTGTAAGTGGATTTTTAAAAAGAAAAGGGGCATAGACAGGAAGGTGAAAATCTATAAGACTCGTCTGATTGTCAAAGAATATCGTCAGCATTATGGTATTGACTATGATGAGATATTTTCTTTAGTGGCAATGCTCAAGTCCATTCGGATTATGCTTCTAATAGTAGCATACCTAGACTATGAGATCTGGCAAATGGATGTAAAGATGACTTTTCTTAATGGAGAGCTAAATGAAGAGGTGTATATAATATAGCCTGAGGGGTTCACATCCACAAACGAGTCCAAGGTGTGTAGGCTTCAGTGATCCATCTATAGATTGAAGCAGACATCTCGGAGTTGGAACATGCATTTTGATAAGATAATCAGAACGTATGGCTTCGTTAAGAACGAAAAGAAACCCTACGTGTACAAATGATCTAATGATTCTATAGTTGTATTTTTTGTACTGTATGTGGATGATATTCTCTTAATTAAGAATGACATTCCTGCATTATAGAAAATAAAGGTTTGGTTGTCATCGCAATTTTCCATAAAGAACTTGAAAGAAGCTTCCTACATTATAGAGATGAAGATCTATAGGAATAGATTTAAAAGATTGCTTGGATTGTTTCAATCTACATATATTGATGTCGTGCTGAAGAGATTCAGTATGAAGAATTTCAAGAAGGGCTATCTCTCGATAGGCCATGAAATTTCTCTTTTGAAGAGGGATTGTCCGATAACTCCTCAAGAGAGAGAGCGTATGAGTAGAATATCATATGCTTCGATAGTGAATTCTATTCTATACTCCATAATATGTACGAGATCAGACGTGGCATACTCATTAGGAAAAGTGAGCAGATACCAATCTAATCTAGGTGAAAATCATTAGAAGGTTGTGAAGACAATCCTGAAGTATTTGAAAAATACTAAAAACTAGTAGCTCATCTATGAAGATACTGACTTGAAACTTGTGGAATACACTGATTCTAGTTTTCAATTAGATCACGATGATAGTAAGAGTGTGTCAGGTTATGTGTTTGTCCTGAACAATGGAGCGGTCTGCTGGAAGAGATTCAAGCAGCATACCGTGGTCAATTTTGTATGCGAGGCAAAGTATTTCATGGCATCTGATGCTACGAAGGAAGCTGTATGGCTGTGAAAGTTTATCGACAAGCTGGGAGTGGCACCCTCCTTGGATGGCCTAGTTTTGCTTTACTGTGACAGCATTGGAGCCATAGCTCAAGCTAAGGAGCCAAAGGTACATCACATCAAATATATTTTGCGTCGCTACCATCTTATACGAAAAATCATAGAATGAGGTGATGTCGATCTTCAGAAGATTGATGAAAAGGAGAACATGATCGACCCATTTACTAAAGCTCTCAGAATCAAAGAGTTTGATAATCATAAATGAAAGATGGATATTCAATACTATTCTAAGTGGCTTTAGTCTAAATAGTAGTTGTTGAAAAATGTATTCTAAAGTCAATTATTTAGATTGTAGATGGTTAAGCTAAATATAATTTATACTTAAATTTTAATTGAATAAAATTATTATTTTGATAATTTTATCACTTTATGTATCTTCTTATATTGAACTTTCTATAATGAAGTTCTTAGGACTATTTAGATTTAATAAAGAAGGATTTGTTGTTTAGTCTTTAAACTGATCGCGATCAAATGATTCGTTGTTACTTAGGATGACAATGTTAATCAAGAGTAGATCATTGTATGCCATAAGTATTGATTGTTCTCTTAATTAAGAAGCATGGTGATGTTGTTATGGCATGCAGGTGAAATGTAAAGATACATTTCACTGATCATGATCTAACTGCGGAGCTCTGTTCTGTTAAGATTGCTAGTGAAGAATATGGATATATATATCCCTTAGACCTGAGATCACCATGGTGACTTGCAAGCAACTTACTGTACTTAGGTATCGGACTACTTGAATTTTTAATTCAATGATGGAAGGCTACTAGGTGCAATCAAGTATTTGACTTATCGGTGCGTGAGTCAAGATAGGATTGACCCCTCCAAGTGTTGGAGCAAGTGCATCACTATATTTTAATTTAGTAAATCCTCGATCGGGATAGTCCATATGATGAATGTTGAATTTTGAAATACAATGTGGATAAATTTTTAGGATTGATAGTTAACCTTAGATCATCCTATGAGCATCATGGTTAAGGGGATGAATTATACGGTAATCATATGCCACAGGTTCGTCGATATTGCATTTCGACTATTCGACTTATTTGGACATTGGGTACCATGCTAGATGGTCACATCGATTGGTATAGAAAATTAGTTCCTATGCTAACGGCTTAAGATTTGAACCTATGGGGTCACACAGAATAGGAGTTTCCTACCTGATCTGATGGCTAATCATGACTAGATGTCCCACTAGATTGAAACTCAGTTATTATTGGAAGATTAGTTAGCAATTAGATTGTTGATTAGCTCAATTTGATTGAACGATGAGGAATTGATCAAGTCAAATTAAATTTGATTTAATTAGGTTTGACCTGATCAGATCATGTGATGATCTAATCACTATGGAAGATTATCAGGGGATGGACCTAATTAATTTCTAATTTGATTAAAAGTTTATTGATTTGGGTTAAGCCTAATTTGGTTGGATTTAACCTGATCTAATTGGGTTCAGATAAATTAATTTGGATGAAACCAATTTGGACCAAGTCAAATGATTTTTGATTTTTGAATCAAATATTCTTATGCCATGGTACTTTAACCCGTTCTTTTTCACCATGCACATTGTGAATGTGCGTGAGATTTCTCTATGCCAGAAGAGAGTTTGTGCCCTCCATCTTTCTACTTTTGACCTGATCCAAGGGTTGGAC
Organism: Cocos nucifera; assembly: GCA_006176705.1. Lineage (NCBI taxonomy): Eukaryota > Viridiplantae > Streptophyta > Magnoliopsida > Arecales > Arecaceae > Cocos > Cocos nucifera. Next base: position 1,928,607 of record QRFJ01000172.1, read on the forward strand.
CTGGTCCAAGGGTTGTAGAAGTTCAAACTATTTGAATTTTGAATTCAACTTGGTTGGTTAGAAGTTCAAACCTCCTAACTTTCTGCACCTTATCCACTCCTTATGCCATTCTTCTTTTATCGCACATTTTTGTGTGATTTTCCAGAGAGAGACGCACAGAAGGAGAGTCCTTTTGCATGCTTCTCATCTGTGTGGGTGCAGGAATGGGATAAGAAGCATTTGAATTCAAGTTAAGAGGTTGAAATCTCCTAACCTCCAATCCTTATCCTACCATCTTAGGTCATCCATTTTAAAATGGGATTTTTTGGTGGGCGTGCATTTTAGATGCGCAAGAAATCTGAGAGGGGTATGCATGAGGAAGAGAGAGTTTTTGTGAGGGATTTCTATAAGACAGAAATCAGAGAGGGGTGATCTCTTTTGACATGAGGTTTTTCAAAGAGAGAAGAGGGTCAAGATCCTTATAGGTGAGTGCGGAATCCTAGAGTTGGGACTCTAGGTTTTGGATGGAGAGATTGAGCATTATGAGTGCCAGATCTCCATCGATTTTCCATCACCACCTCGTCAACCTCCACAGATCATTTTTTGGCCTTTCAAAGCATCCGAGAGATCTAGAAGCGGACCATCGATCGAATCAACGGAGGTTGGTTGTCGAAGGCCTCGATGAAAAGCTAGCACTCCAAAGGAGCTGATCAGGATCAGGAGCTCCATGTGGAGTCACCATAGAGATCGGATAGTTGTGCGGCTGTAGCATGATGGGAGAGCATCTTTCGGTGAATTCGAATTGCAGAGTTTATCTACTTGCACACAGGTATTATGTTCTGAACATAGATCAATCAGCAAATATGATTTGCTGATCAAATATATTTTATTTTTCTGATTCATATTAACATGTCAAAGATCCTGAGTAGAGTTTTATGATTAGATCATAGCATGCATAGAATTAATGTAGATTAATTTTGCTTCTACTGCTATATATTTTGAAAAAGTTTTGAATAGCATGCTCACAACCCTGCTAGGTTTTCTTCACCCGCCCCCTCCAGCTCCATCCGCAGCCCACCCCCCCGGCCTCCCCATCACCGTGCCACCCCCCTCCTCTTCCTTCCTCCCCCTCCTCCTTGGCCACCAGCTACGATCACCTCTCTTTCTCTCCTCCCTTTCCTCGATCCAGTCGTCGGTCCCGACCCCTTCTTGCTCTCTCTCTCTCTCTCTCTCTCCTCCCTCGGCCCAAGCCCCCCTCCTCCCCTTTCTTTCCCAATCAGTCCGACCGCTGGCTCTGCCACCTCCTCTCTTTCCTCGACCCGACCCTCCCTCTTTGCTATATATCTCTCTCTTTTCTCTTTCTCTCTCTCCTCTTTCTCTCTCTCTTCTCTCTTTCTAACTTACTGTCTGTCTCGATTATTTTGCAGGTAATCTCTAGCACTGTCGTCTTTCTTTAGCACCACTGTCGATGACCCTCGGAGCTCTCTGTGTGATCCCTCTCTATAGCCACAAGTATAATTTTTTTAAAATTTTATAGTATTATTTATTTATCATTTATAATATTTATATTAATATTTAATTATAATTTTTATAATAAATATTTAAAAATTATAATTATTCATCAATCGTGAGTCGTGTCGGTGGATAAGAGAAACCCTATTGGCTAGTTCTGGACCATATTGATGGGTTCTGGGCTGGGTCATGCCATATCGACGGCATTGGGCCATGTCATGTCGGCAGTTGTGGAGGGCCCTTGGATCATGCCGGTCGATAAAAAAATTTCTATCGATAAATTTTGGGCCATGTTGGTGGCCGTGGGTCGTGCCGACGGATAAGAGAACTCTTGCCGATTGTTTATATCTTATTATTTTTGTTTATTGCATTGCATAACAATAGATTCGTCAATTGATTAGTTTATATAATCTTCAGCATCCGTATATTTATATATAATTATACGGATGGAAGAATTATGTACAATGATCAATTGATTATGCAATTTGGATAGTTTGAAAATTGTAAATAATTCTATAGATAATTCTAGTAATCAAACGGTATGCTAAGAATTTTGAATAAAATTTTGAATAATATTTTTTTTATTTTTTCTACATGAGAGAATTAAGAAAAATACTATCAAAATTTTATTCAATTTTTATTGCATATCGTTTGATTACTGTAATAAATTTATAGAATTAATATAATTTCTAAATAGGATAGGACCTATCTTTACCTATTAGTTGATGATAGGATGCATTTATTGCATATATGAAAATATTATTTAATGTGAGTTTTACATATGATATTTATTTTGATTTCTATTTAAGATACATTTTTTATTTATAATATATATTTATTTATAATGTATTAGTATATATTATAAGTTGCATGTATGATTTAATTATAGTATCATTAATTTTTATAATAGATAAGGAGTGGATGAAGTTTAGTAAGCTCTCGTCAGAATATAAGGCTGGACTTCAAAATTTTCTTGATTTTGCTATAGAAAAATTTGGCGATCATGGACTTATCCAATATCCTTGTAAAAAGTGTATGGATGGGCCGTGGCTATCTCGTCAAGATGTAAATGATCACGTCACTATTTATAATTTTAAACATGATTATGAAATTTGTTAGGATCAACATGGTGAGGATAGGTCACAAAGAGGCAATCAACATGATGGAGGAGTGAAATAAATGATTCATGATATTTTTTCATTTGTTGGTCAAAATGATGCTGCATCTACATCCATGTCTGATCCTATGGTTGGTGGAATGACAAACAGTGAGAATGTGGAGAAGGTCCGCAAGTTGATGGAGGATGCTAATATTCTGTTGTATCCCAGATTTAAAAAGATGGCGAAGCTTGAGTTCTTAATCTAGTTGTATCATGTGAAATGCTCCAATGGGTTTAGTAATAATGGAGTGAGCTGCATACTAGAACTTTTGGGAGACATTCTTTCGGATGATGCACAAATTCTGAAGAATAATTATGAGGCATTGAAGATTATTGAATAGCTAGGCTTTACTTACACCAAGATACATGCATGTCCTAATAATTGCATGCTCTATCGGAAGGGGAAGTCAACTAAAATGAGTGCACGAGGTGTGGTGTATAAAGATGAAAATAGAATAAAGATGGCATATCGACTCGTGTACCTCAAAATTGATATGGCACTTTTCTTTGATTTCAAGACTATAAAAGTTATTTATGTCGGCAAAGATATCAAAGGATATGAGATGGCATGAAGAGGACCGAACAAAAGATGATGCATTGAGGCATTCAACCGATGGAGAGGCATGGCAGAAGTTTAATGAATTACATCCCGACTTTGCATAAGAGATACGTAATGTGAGGTTAGGCTTGTCATACGATGGTTTCAATCCGTTCAAGCATATAAATACCGTCCATAGTGTATGGCCAGTATTTATTCATGTTTATAATCTTGTACTATAAATGTGTATGAAAAAATCCTTTGCTTTCATAACAGTGCTCATCCCTAGATCGATGGAGGTAGGTAATAATATTGATGTCTATTTGCAGTCTTTTATTGTTGAGCTAAAATAGTTATGGAGCATTCAAGGTATTTCAACTTTTGATGCTTTGTTGAATGAGTCATTCTCAATGCACGCAGCACTTTTATGGATAATAAATGACTTTTCAGTCTATGCCCTAATGTCGGATTGGAGCATGAAAGATGAGCTAGCATGCCCGATTTATGAAAAAAACACCCATTCTAGAAGGTTGACACATCGAAGGAGCTTTAGCTATATGAGATATCGACATTTTCTCCGTCAAAATCATCCATACAGAAGAGATGCGTGCTCTTCGATGGCACTGTTGAAGACGATGAGGTACCTAGTTGGTGTTCGAGAGTGATGTATTAAGAGAGTTGGATGGTCTCAGTATTGAATTTGGAAAAAATGATCCGGTTGGTGGTAAGAAAAGAAAACATCGATCAAAAAAAGATGACGCACATTTTAATTGAAAAAAAAGAGCATCTTCTTTGACTTACCATATTAGAAGATAAACTTATTGCATCACTGCTTAGATGTAATGTATATTAAAAAGAATGTGTGCGAGTTCTTATTGACAACAATCTTGAATATCAAAAATAAGATTAAGAATAACGTAAATTCTTGATTTGATTTGAAAGAATGGGATATTAGAAGATCACTCCATTCGGAGCCAATAAGGGGAGAATAGTAGAGGCTTTCTCATGCATGCTATGTTATGAATGCCTCCGAATGGTCCACATTTCTTCATGTGTTGAAGAACATAAAGGTCCCAGATGGATACTCAAGCAACATATCAAAGTATGTAAATAGTAAGGATGTCAAACTTGGGAGATTAAAGTCTCATGATTATCATGTACTGATGCAAGAATTGATCCTAATAGCTATTTATCGCGTGTTGTCAAAAAATATCAGAATAACTATTATTCGTCTTTGCAATTTTTATAGAGATATTTGTGCAAAGAGATTGCTTAAGAAAGATGTGAAGAAAATAAAGATAAGGATGATGACTATATTATGTGATATGGATAAGATATTTCTACCATCATTTTTTACGGTTATGATGCATCTCACCATGTACCTTATGAAAAAGTTGTACTTAGAGGCCTAGTATTCTGTCGATGGATGTATCCTACTAAGAGAAATATTCAAACTCTAAAATCTTACATAAGAAATATGAATCGCTTGGAGGGATCCATAGCAGAAGGTTGTTTGGATCAAGAGTATATGAATTTTTATATCATATACTTAAACAAGCTCGAGACATGTCGTAATCGGCCAATGAGAAATTGGAATGATCAGTATGAGCCATTTGAGCCTGCATTAGAGTTTATTCCACAGTTAGATGGATTTTTCACTTCATACCATCTCACTAATTTGAATATTAAGGAAAAGGATAAGGCGCACTGCTACATGCTCTTTAACTGTGATGTCATTGAGCCATACATAAGGTGAGTCACTCAGTCTTATTTATTTTATAATAATTAAAAAAAATATTTAATTATATTTAAATTTATTTTTTATGCATGTAGCAAATACAAGAAGATCGTAAGAGTAAAATATTGTGCTCTAAGTATACGGAAGAAAGAGAAAATATACAATAATGATTTTTCTGAATGGTTCAAAGATCATGTAAGTGATTATATATTCTTATCTTATGCAACTTATTTGAACATGCTTACTAATTAGGTGTGGAGATTACTGCTCGATGATGTGAGCCCTGAAGTGCATGCTTTTTCAATGGATCCTAATCGTACTATACGTGAGTATAAATAACTCATCATTAATGGCTACAGATTTAATATTCACAGCAGGTCCATAAATATAGCAACACAAAATAGTGGCATGATGTTGAGCACCACCACTAGGTGTTATACTAGCTCAAGGGATTCATAGCCTCGTATGGAGGATTTGAACAATTTTGATATGGTGGAGAAGATAGTCATCTTGGACTATTATTCTAAAGAAAGGATTGCATTGATGAAGTGCGATTGGTTTGACATCTTATCACAGTCAGGAATGAAGATTGATGAGTGTGGTTTTACTCTCATTAATATGCAACACCATCTCCATACTGAAGAACCGTATATACTTGCCTTCCAAGCTAGTCAAGTCTTCTACGTTAGTGATCTCTTGGAACCTCAATAGGGTATTGTTGTGAGGATGGTGTCTAGGCATATTTTTAATGATACCGAAGTTGATGATGATGTTGGACTATGCATGCAAAATGCTCTTCTAGGATAAAACTTATCTGGTACTATCGAGGTCTCATATATATTTGTCAGAAGCGATGGTGATGTCCATATTATAGATGCCACTAAGCGATGATGTCATAACCCAAAATTGAGGTCATGACTGGTGCATAGGATGGACTAGCCAACCTACCAAGCCTAATGAAGATGTCTAAGAGGGTAAATCAGATATATAATTTCTATCAAAAATTTGACAGAGTTTTTCTTAAAAGTTGGATATTTTTGAAAATATAATTTTCTGCTCCAAATTTTAAAGAATAATTTTTTAAATAATGATTAATGAATAGACCAAATATAACCCTTTTCTAGTTGGCCGAGCTAGCTCGGCTCCAAATCAGGCCAGCTCGAATGCCAGTTGGATCAGCTCGATGCCAAATCGAGTTGGCTTTCTCAGGAAAATAGAAAACTCATTCTATAGAGTCGGCTTGGCTCCAAACGAGCCAACTCAAATGCCAGTCGGATCAGCTTGATGCCAAATCGAGCTGGTTCTCTAAAAAAAATAGAAAAGTCATTATGTAGCCTGAGACTCGGGCTAGCTCGATTTCAATTCGGATTAGCTTGAATTTCAGAGTTTCAAAAATTTTATTCTTCAGACTCTGTTTATAGCTTGACTCAAATCTCAGCTTATTTACATTTCTTTAAGTTAATGTCCTCATTTATTTTACTCTTCATTAACTTTAAAATATAAATATAAATAAAGAACATCCCCTACTTGGAACTAATAAAAATATCCAAAAAATTAAAATTCTTAAGAATAAAAAACTAAAATTTGGGTTCTAGTTTAAATTATCCAAATTCGAAACTTTTAAAATTTTTTTGCTTTAGAATAAATAGATTAAAGAGTCTCTAAAATTTATTAAAAATCACTTGTTGACTCACCAACATCTAGAGATCAATTATCGAGACTTTTTATTCCAAGAAAATGCATATTTTATATAGCCCTCCTTATAGGTGCTAGTTTCCAGACTTAAAAAATTTTTAGAACTCGAAATGATAGATAGTCATAATTTATATTCAAATGGCTTCAATAAATTTTAGTAAAGTAAGTTTAATTCAAAGTAGTTTATAACTAAGATCAAGTGGCCTAAGATCAATCCTAGAAACTTAAGCTAATACCAAAGAAATAACACATAATCCAAAAATTCTATGCAAGACTGGGATATTACAGATGTCTTCAACATTCTGATATAAATATTAGAGTATTTATTGATGCTATACTAATATTATTATTCAACATGTTATATTGGTTAATATTCATTAACATTGTAGGTTATGATGGCATCGAAACGTCATCTAGTTTTCACCCCCATCTTTTTATGGGTTACGTCGAGCTTAGCATCTGACAAGCAGTCGGAGCATACTCCATCTAACTCTGCATCGACTACTTAGGAACCATCAATATCTACTCTATCATCGGTATCTACTCCACCATCAACATCTACTCCATCGTCGGCATCTACTCCACCGGTATTTGAGCCTCCATCATTAGCCACATCTCTGACACATGCTCCGACATCAGTATTTGAGTGTATATTTTTATTATATGATTTATTTATAATTTTTTATATAGTATTTATATATTTATATATTTGTATAACGTATTTTCATTACATCTGCATCATCCAGTAGGATATTTCTGAAGGAAAATCTCATTTTTTGTCGCAGGATCGTGCAGATCTAATTAGATTTGGAATGAAATTTTCTAAAAATTTCTAAACGATCCAATCAGATCTAAGAATTCTTAGATCTGATCATGATGATCTAATATTAAAAATTAAAATAAAATTTAATTTAATTTAATTTTTTATCTTATTTGGGTAATCTGATTATCCTGTGATGATCCTAATCTTTTTTGAGGTTCGGGAAGGAGCCATGTATGCACCTAATCTCTATCGGTATCCACTCGGACAGGATCTAGATATCTTCTCCTCATAAATTTTTTTTTCAAAGATCAGATTTGAATCTGATATGAAGAACCTTCAAAATAACTTCTGAAGGCAGCTTGTCCGTCTCACGAATACTATCGCGTAGATGCTAAACTCTTCATAAATTTAATTAGATCTTCTTCTCTGATTTGTGTCCAACTTTTGGCACATAGAAGAAGAAAAAGAGAGGATCAGAGGGGGCATGGAAGATGAAAAGAACGACAGCATATGGACATGGCAATTAGAATTCTTCTAAAAGCACTACTATACGATAGTAATTTTCGTTAACCGCTGCTATAGGTCGGACCTATGGCAGCGATTTTTATAACCACTACCATAGATCGATCTATGGCAGTGGTTCATTGTAACCATTACTATAGGTCCGACCTATAGCAACGGTTAGTGAAACTGCTATCATAAGTTGGACCTATAGCAGCAGTTAGTATGAATCGCTGCTATAAGCTTATTTATGGCAGCGGTTAATTATAACCGCTGCCATATATATATATATATATATTAAATATTATATAATTTTAAAATTTAATATCCATCTTCACCATTTATTATCTAAATAATTATCATTAGAGTGTCGTCGTAGAAGATCGCCTTGATCTGATGGCTCTAGTTTCGTCGATCAAAAAAAATTTGATTTCAATGATCACGAACAATGATGTGATGATCTGATAGATGGAGATCTTCGATGAATTCAAAAATCTACAATGATGATCTCGATGACGTTTGTAGTGTACTATCAAAGTTTCACTTCAATCGGATATCGTTATCTTAGTCAATTTAATATAGATTAGTTTCGATCGTTAAATGATAAACGAGTGATCAAAGGACCAAACGGTGTTCGATTATGAAATAATTTTTTTTATAAATGATCTTAGCTACTACTTTAATCATTTTTTATAGTGGTGATTATAAAATTCAACTCGTGAGATGAAGAACGATCTAAAACTATATGTCTCCTGATAACCATTCTGAAACTTCACTGGTTGTTATACTCGTGCTTTTACAATATCTGCTTAATATGAATAATTTATAAGAAAATGATTTAAATTTTACTATCATCATCATATAAAATATTTAAAATTATAATAAAGATCATTTAACTAAAAAATTATCTGATAATCGAACATCATTTAATCCTTTGATCGCTTGTTTCTAATTTAATGGCCGAAATTATTTCATAGTAAATTGACCATGATAACGATATTCGATTGAAGTGAAACTTTGATAGTCTGTTACAAACATCATCGAGATCATCGTTGTAGATTTTTGGATCTATCGAAGGTCTCCGTCTATCAAATCATCACATCGTCGTTCGTGATTGTCGAAATCAAATTTTTCTAATCGATGAAGCTAAGGCCATCGGATTGAGATGACCTTTTGCGATGATACTCTAATGATAATTATTTAGATAATGAACGATGAAGATGGATATTAAATTTTAAAATTATATAATATTTAAAAAAATAAAAAAATATTTTCAACCTATGGCAGCGGTTACCAAAATTACTGCTATAGATCTACAGCAATGGTTATAGAATCACTGCTGTAGATCTATGACAGCGATTTTGGGTAACCGCTGCCGTCAATCTATGGTAGCGGTTCGATAATCACTATCATAGATTAGGTTAAAAATTTTTAAATTTTTTTTACTTTTCTTTCATGTGCGCTCGATCTCTCTTTTTGTCTCTCCCTCTCCTCTCCATCACCGATGAGGCTTCTTCCCCCTCGCCCGACGCTGCCCCTCCTTCCGCCTCGGCCGGCACCGCCCCTCCTTCCCCCTCCCCCTTCGCCCCTCCATCTCTGGCCGCCCCTCCTGCCACCCGCCACCCTCCCTCGTCGCCCTCCTTCCTCATCCTCGGCCGCCTCCCCCCCCATCACTGGCCTCTCCTCCCGCCACCCCACCCGGCCCCCCACCCTTCCCCGATTGTCTCCTTCCCCATCCCGACCGCACTCCCGCCACCCCACTCGGCACCCCCCCCCACACTGCCCTCCTTCCTCATCCTCGGCCGCCCTTCATGCCACCCGCCACCCGCCCCTCATCTCACCTCCGCCATCCCCCCACCCCCCCCCCCCACCCTTCTGCCCTACCTCTCTCTCTTTTTTCTCTTTCTCTCTCTTCTCTATCTCACTATCTTACTTTTATTTTGTAGGTTATCTCTAGTGCCATCGTTCTCTTCTAGCATCATCGCCGCCGATCCTTAGAGCTTTCAGTGTGACCCACTCTCTATAGCCACAGATATAATTTTTTTAAAATTTTATAGTATTAATTATTAATCATATATATTTATAATAATTTATAAAATATTTATAATAAATATTATAAATATTTATTATAAATATTATAATTATCTGTATGTCATAGTTTTTGGATCGAAACCTGGATATTCAGATCTGGACCCAATTTTAATTACTGGTATCAGATCCGAATCTGAATACCCAATGGATCTGTACTTGAAGTACCATATCCAGATCCTAATGGATTTTGGAAGGTCAGACCCAATTTTGAGATCCAAAATTAAGAAATGGAGAGACTGAAAGGGAGACCGACAGATTGAAAGAGGGAGGGCCGGTCACTTGCCGATCGTCGGCAAGGGAGATCGAGAGTGGGAGGGAGGGAGGAGGTTCGGCCTCATTGCCATCATCGGCGAGGGAGATCGAGAGAGGGAGAGAGGAAGAAAGGGATTCGACCTCGCCGCCATCATTGGGAGAGAGGGTGTCCAACCTCGCTGCCATCATTGGAAGGGAGGGGGTCCGATCTCGCCGATAAGGGAGATCGAGAGAGCGAGAGAGGGAGGAAGAGGGTTCGGCCTCATCGGCATCGCTGATAGGGATGGGGTCTAGCCTTGCCGACGAGGGAGATCGAGAGAGTGAGGGAGGGAAGGATGGGGTCCGACCTCACCGACGAGAGAGATCGAGAGAGGAAGAGAGGAAGATTGAGAGATGAAAAAGCTGGGAGGAAGGAGTTCGACCTCACCACCATCGTCGATAAGAGAGATCGAGAGAGAGAGAGGGAGTGATCGAGGGGATGGCACACAGCCAAGTCAGCTCGAATATGCAGCTAAGCCAACTTGGGCCATGATCAAGCTGACTGGGAGAGGATTCAAGCTAGATGTCTCAGGCACGGAGTCGGTTGTCTCAGGCACAGAGCCGGCTCGACTTTTGAGTGAATAGAATTTGATATGTCTCTCTAAGATTTCAATTTTAAGCCCTAAGGTGCCACCATCATCTACTTTATTCTTCTTTTAGATTTTTGGATTAACACCAAAGTTCACGCAAGAGATCGGATCTACGACTGTTGCTCATTCTTAATTATTTATGAATGTAATTTATGTTGTAGAATTTATTGCATAATATTTTCTAGATGTTTATATCTTGTTGCTTTTATTTATTGCATTGCATAATAATAGACCCATCAATTGATTAGTGTACAAATTAGAGACTATTTATTGATGCTATACTAATATTATTGTTCAACATATTATATTGATTAATGTTCATTAACATTGTAGATCATGATGGCACCGAAATGCCATCTAACTTTCATTCGTGCCCCTCGATGGGTTACGTGCAGTTCAGCATCCGAGGAGCAGTCGGAGTATACTCCATCCACCTTGACATTGGCTGCTCAGGGACCACCACCATCGATATCTACTCCATCAATGACATCTACTCCATTGATGGCATCTACTCCACCGACAGCTGAACCTCTACCGTCGCCCATATCTGAGACACATGCTACTATGCAGGCATCTAAGTGTACATTTTTATTATATTAGCATAACTTTATTTTTTATATAGTAGTTGTATACTTATATATTTGCTTAACGTATTTGCATTGCAGGTGCATCATCCAGCCGAATATTTTGCGGTCCCACACGTATGGCACATGTGTGGAACTGCTAGCATCAAGTGATGGTCTATTACGATGTGGAGAGGAGGTCGGTAGGGAAGATCGTGCGGGAGATGCATTCCTTTTTTGGAGTGCTTGTGAGGCGGTCGGACATCATTCTCATAGAGCCCACAGACTGGCATTTGATGGATGTTGCCATCAAAAATTGGATATGGGAGGAGATATGGATAAGTACATGCATCTTAGTTATATTTATGCATTTTATATGTTTACACTATATATATTTGATTAGAATAATTTTGTAACTAATTTTTGATAATTTTATGTAGAGAAGGTGCGATTTTTTCGATCACGAGAGGGCTCGAGATGCCCAACTGAGGAAGATCGGAGAGTTGTACCGGGGTTACAAGGTCAAGCTCCATAAAGGATGGCTTGAGCACCGATGAGACACTCTAGAGGAGCTTGTTCCTTGGATATAGGACTATCCTCCGAGTCAGTGGGAGAAGATGGTTAGACATTGGAGGAGCTAGGAGTTCGAGGTAAAATTTCTAACTTTTAAATTTTTTAATATGCTTAAAATTTTATTTAAATATTTTTTAAATATTTATTATTTATTTAAATATTTGTTAGGCTATATTCCATCAGAATCGAAAGAATCGTGTAGCCCAGGAGTATACGCACACTCTAGACCGTGAGTCTATGGCCAGTCATGTGCATAGAGAGGTAATTAATTCTAAATCTTACTAGATAAATTAAATTCATATTTTTTATCATCTTTCTAATAAATTTATTCTTTATTATAGCTGATGAGAGATGAAGTGATGTCCAACTGTAGCGAGATCTTTCGATCTAGTCACATGGACAAGACGGGCAGATCGATGAATGCCGCGATCGGGCATATTTTTATAAATATTAAATATATTAGTATATATGATTAGTATTATAGTATTTCTTATAAAATTTTATTTTAATTTATAATTACAGGGTCAGTTAGATGCGCTCACAAGCGAGGGCCCGAATACCTCTAGGCCCCATGACCATCTATCTCAGGTCTTGGGGCCTGAGCACTCTGGGAGGATCCGATGCAGGCCCAGACACACATCGACGAGCTACTGATCCGAGGCGAGCGTCTTCTCGTAGACTTTCGATATCTTCAGTAGAAAGGAGCTTGATGAGGCATTGGCATGGGTAGATCATGCTACGACGTGGGTAGATCGGGCTGAGAAGCGCGCATCTCATCTGGAGGGCATTATGAGAGATATAATGTCGATGCTCAGCATGCATTTTGGAGTCACAAGCTTCGAGAATATATTGGCCCACATTTCAGCTCCAGCTTCGACTCCGGCTCTGGCTCCAGCACCAGCACCAGCACCAACTCAGCTCCAGCTCCGGCTTTGGCTCCCGATGACGACGATGATGATGTAGATTTAGAAAACTTTTGATGTATTTTATTTTTTTTAAAAAATATTATAATAAAATTTATTCGATAATAAAATTTTAGCATTTTAAAATAATTTTTATGTTTATTATATTTTCTCATATTATATATCTGTATTTATCATATAAAATATATAAAAAAAATAAAAATTTTAATTTTTTTAATTATTCAAGATCTACGGTAGTGATTTTATAACCGCTACCATATCTGTATCAACTGCTGCCATAGGTCCCTGGTGCAAACGGTGCCAACCGCTACATTAGATCTATGGCAGCGGTTAAGAAACTGCTACTATAGATTATCTATGACAGCGGTTATGTAACCGCTGCTATAGATAACCTATGGAAGCGGTTACATAACCGCTATCATAGGTCGATCTAATTCTTTATCATTCTAAGCTAAAGTTTTATCAAAGTGCTTCAATCAAAACTTGCTGCTATCTATCTAATATCTATTTAATTTATTTTCTATTTACTATATTTCTCAACCAACAAATGCATACTATTTTTTTTTTTTTAGTAAGAAGAAGGGAATTATATTAAACTGAGCTTAAAACAGAGGATACAAGATGTAAAGATAATACAACATGTGATATGCACAAAAGTCTCAAAGTAACAATCCTGACACCCAAAACAAGCTTAAAGGTATCCAAAAGAAAGTACATATAACCATAGAAATTAACACCCAAAGGTAAAAGACTTTGTAAGCAAGCTTTAAACATGTAGAAGCTGAATTGCAACCATTAGGAATTCAGTGATGTGAAGATATTATCTAGTATTCTGATCATCCAGTTGAAAAAATGGTGTGGGGATAGCGTAACATTGCAGCTCAGTATACTAAAGAATCCAAAACAGAATATTAAGAAATTATTGAAAAGATACATGATGTAAAATAATATTGTCCAGAATAAAACTTAAATAGAGTGAAATTGTGAAGCACCAGGCAGAACGGTATTGGACTAAAAATGCATAATATCTATTTACTATTGTAATTGAATAATAAGATGCTATAGGCTCTTTCCTTTAAAGCATAAACTTCATAATTCAAACATTTCTAATAAATATTTCATGCTATTTATTTACCAGATGGTGCCACTTATGCATTTGATGCAGTTGCTTCTACTTGGGCATTTGAATTAGATATAGCTTTCTTTAAATCACCATGATTTTGAACATTTATAATTGAAAAAATTACTACAATAAGTTTAAATATATTTAATACTAATATCAAACTTGAGATGAAATTGTCACTTAAAATGAAAAAGATAATAGACATATAGGTATGGAAACTCTATATCTTCATTCGAATTTGGCAAAATATAAGGACAAGATCTTGCCTTCTCATCATTTTTTATGTAAACATGGATATCTCTCATGCCTTGAAACTCATTTAGCATTTGCACTACAGAGTTACCATCACTCAATATCTTTTGATTTTCATAGTAAAGTTTAAAACCAATATAATAAATGTCGCAAAGCTTCTTACATACAGCCAAAACATCAAGATAGATACAATCATTACTAAAATTAGGTTCTTGACACATTTTTCACCATAGTGAATAAAAAAAATATAAAAATTATCACCTATAAAAAATAACTCATAATAAGTATCATGTATAAATATAAATTAGTTAATATACATATATATTAGTGAATTATGCATACTTGCCATATTAGTCACATGTGAAGGAGCCCTAAGCTCTGTCGATGCTCGAGTTAATATCGATCCATGATCATGAGCCCTACTTAGTATGCTAGGTGCTATAAATTTGCTAGACTTGGTCTGCGAATTTTGGCCTTTTGGCAACATATTAAAACCTAAAATGTAGTAAGATATTATTTAAGCAAACTAAAAGATAAATTATGTTTGAAAATATACAAGTTATATGTAAACACCAACATACAACTTATAGATTATGGCATCTTAAAATATATACCGGACTATAAGAAAGAGAAAAAGATACACAAATATGTATATTTGAGGAAAAGAGTTTGTAATTGACTTATTTTAGTTGAAATAGTATATTGCTTTAATCTGAGAAGTCAAGTGGTTGGCTGAAAGAGAAAAAATAGGAGTTTGATCCTACAAAACAAGAACCCTAAATAGTTAGATCCAATTTAATGCAAATTGTTGAAAGAGAAGATTAAGAAAAACTAGATCATTCAAAAGATGAACAAAATTGGAGTTAATTACCTTAGCTTTCCTGAAGTAGACATCAGTGTGGCAAAGTAAAGTATAGAGGATCTTCACCTGGACCTCCATGGCTGCTATTAAATAGTTCAAGTTCTTAAGTGCTATTAAATGTCACAAATTGTCATCATCATTAATTTATTCCATAAAACCATCACTGTCACTTGAAGAATCAATGTCGTAGTCAATTTCTTCCTCATCTTCATCATCACTATTTGTAGTAGTATTAGTGACACTAGTCTCATCAACACGCATTCTCTTAATATCATCTTTATGTAAAACAATGTTAGCATCAGTAAAGAAGCAATCATATAAAAAACGTCCACACATCCTAATTCATTTTGTTGATGTGAGCTCAGAAATGGCACTTCTAAATCTTGAAAATATAAGAAGACGGGTCATGAAAAGATGGAAGCGAGTCGAAAGAAAAATCAGTCTTAATAGTAAAATTTAAAAACTGGGCCGGCTCACTCTAAGACTGAGCCGACTTTGTTGAAAATTGGGTCAGCTCAGTCTAGGACTGGATCGACTAGATCTCAGAGAAAAATTCAGACAGAGAGCAGCATTTTTTGACTGTTGGCATGGTACGCAATTGGGTTGGCTCAGTCCCAGACTGAGCCGACCTAGTCGCAGGTTAGTCGACTCAGTCTGAAACTAGATCGATTCAGTTTTTATGGATTATTATTTTATGTACGTGGGTTATTTAGATTTGGAGAGTTTTTCTATGAGCTTGGGCTTGACTCTTTATAAAGTATATATATTGAAAATAGGTCAAGATTGGAAGAGTGCTGAAATATACTAAATAAAAGCTTTTTTCTTTCGAAAATCTTCTATTCTCCTCTATTCCTTGATTTATTTGATCGTGCTTTCATAGAGATCTTTAAGAAGTACTTTCTTAATTGCTTGGCTAATCACCAGCGGCCACGTTGATCTATATGGGAAGAGCATATATTCCCAATATTTGGTATCAGAGCAGTGTTGTATGAATGGAAGGAAGATACCTAGGATTTACTATATCCAAGATTTATTGCATCAGGTTTTATCCTAAAATTTTTAGTTTGCTTCGTGGTTGTCTCTAGATTGAGGTGGAGATAGTTTATACGGAGGAACGGTGATATAGAAGTTTGAAAAAAGGATCTAGGGCTAATTAGATCTTCTGTGAAGGATAGTTTTACTAGTGTGTGATTGTGAAGGATGTTAGAGATCTATTCTTGATTTATTTGAAGTCATGGAATCAAGTAGATTCAAGGTGGATTTTGAGAAGTTCGATGGCAAGAGAAACTTTATCCTATAGCAACAAAGAGTAAAAGACTTATTGATTCAGTAGAGGATCTACAAGATCTTGATAAAAGAAAGATCAAAAAAAATCAATACTGAGGATTGAAAAGAGCTGGACGAAATTGCTTTTAGCATAATTCGGATGTACTTTGCTGATTAGGTTTTGTCAAAGGTTTGCATAGAGACTACGGCAAAGAGGCTCTAGGAGAGACTAGAGAACACATACATGGAGAAGAACATGACGAACAAGCTATGGTTGAAGAAATAGCTGTATAGTCTGAGGATGTCCGAAGGCGGAGATCTTATTGCACATATCCAAAGGTTCAATTAAGTGTGTTTTGAGGTGATGAGTTTGGATGTAAAGATCGATGAGGAGGATCGGGCATTGCTGCTATTATGTTCTCTCTCAGGTTCGTATGATGGTCTCATAATAACTCTAGTTTATGAGAGATCCTAAACTATGAAGAGGTTGTTGGTGTGCTCAGATCAAATGAGTAAAGAGAGAAGATCTACAAGGGAGACCCTAAGTCTGAGATCTTGGCTGTGAACGAAAGATAGAAAATATCAAAAAGAAGATAAGAGAAAAATCCAAGGATAGATTAAAGTCTCACGATCAGAGAAAGATGACATTAAAACATTATAAATGTCATCAGCCTGAATACCTGAGGAGAGATTGTCCCCTTTTGAGATCAAAAAAAGGAAAGGCCAGCAAGAAAAATGATATAACTTCTATGAGCAGTGGAGAAGATCTACTAGTTGTATCAGATGGATCCATAGAGTGCGATACTATGTGGATATTAGATTCAGTATGCTTGCACCACTATCTTCTCATCGAAAGTGGTTTGCTATCTATCAGAAGGCCAATGGTGGAAGTGTCAGCCTTAAAGATGATCACCCATGCAAAGTAGCTAAAATTAGATCTATCAGGATGAGAATGTATGATGGGATCATTCGTACATTATCAAATATCAGACATGTACCAGAGTTGAAAAAGAATTTAATTTTTTTGGGCTACTTAGAGGAGTAGGGTTATGCTTTTAGTAGTTAGGCTGGGAGTGGATGTCTAAAAATTTTCAAGAAAGCTTTGGTGGTGATGAGAGATAGAAAACTGAGCAATAATCTTTATAAAATGGAAGGCTTAGTGATAAATGATAGTGTAGAGGTGCTAGCAACGGCACAGAAGGAACATATTTTATATCAATTATGACACTATCGGATGGATCATATGAGTGACCGTGGACTTACAGAACTAAGTAGAAGAGGTATGATCCCAGCCCTGAAGAAGGAGGACATAGATCTTTGTGAGCCATGTATCTTTGGCAAATAGCATAGGATGAAATTTGTCAGAAGTACCAAGCACAATGAGAAAATACTGGATTTAATGCACTCGGATGTGTGGAAACCAGCTCCTGTATCAGCTAGAGGTGGGGCAAAATATTTTGTTACTTTCATTGATGATTTCTCAAGGAAGGTATGGATTTATTTGATCAGAAAAAAAAATCAGAGATGTTTGTCTGATTCAGAGTCTAGAGAGCTGAAGTAGAGAAGAAGTCAGGAAGATAGGTAAAGTATCTGAGGTCAGATAATAGAGGGGAGTATACTGGTCTGGAGTTCAGGAGGTATTGTGAGAAAAATGTTATCAAATGCCATTACACGATGAGGATGACTCTCCAGTAGAATGATGTCATGGAGAGGATGAATCGGACATTAATCGAGAAGGCATGAAGTTTAAGGCTGTAGACATCACTCCCAAAGTCCTTTTCGAGTGATGCTCTAAATTTTTCTTATTTTCTAGTGAACATGTTCCCTCATTATAAGCTGAATGGAGGCATTCCAGAAGAGGTTTGGAGTGAAAAGAAGGTGGAGCTTGATCATCTGAAAGTCTTCGATTGCACAGCCTATGCACATGTGGAGGCAACCGAAAGAAGCAAATTAGATCCAAAATCTCAAAAAATGACATTCATAGGATGTCCATAAAGAGTCAAGGGGTACCTGCTGTGAGACTCTCAGATGCAGAAGTCAGTGATCAGCAGGAACGTTATCTTTGATGAGAAGAGTATCTTGAGGAGGTCTGAAATAGATGGAACTAAAGAAACAAAGATGAACAGTGGTGGCTAGTCAAAGAATGATGGCATGCAGGTTACATCCACTTATAGGAGTATTCTTGTTGAGGTGGAGCTGGACAGAAAAGTATTATCTTAGATTGAAAATCAGCACGAAGGGTCGACAGTTTAGATAGATATGCAGAAGCAGCCACAGACATCAGACAGAGATGTACTAGTGGGAGTGGCTTTGCATAAATCCTAGTGTACTATTAGAAGATCGATCAGATATGGCATTAATGAGGTTATCTCCTATGCACTCATCACTGCTAATGGAGATTTAGAGAATTATGCAGAGACCATGAAGAGTGAGGATCATGATTCATGGATGCAGAACATGATGGAGGAGATGGAATCACTTGAGAAGAATAAGATATGATAGCTGATGGATCTTTCAGAGGGTGCTCGATCTATTAGCTCAAAGTGGATGTTTACAAAGAAAGAAGCACCTTCAGAATAAGATGGAGTCAGATTCAAAGCAAGACTAATAGCAAAGGATACTCACAAAGAAAAGGGATTGACTATATAAATTTTTCTTTTCCTATAGTGTGTCATACATCTATTCGAGTTTTGCTGTCACTGGTGGCATAACATAACATGAAATTAGAACAGATGGATGTGAAGACGACCTTCCTTCATGGGACTTTGGAGGAAAGAATCTACATAAAGTAGTCAGATGGCTTCATGAAGATGGGATAGGAAGAAAATATGTATTTACTCAAAAAGTTTTTGTATGGCTTGAAACAATCTCCTCGTCAGTGGTGTCAAAGGTTTGATAGCTTTGTCTTGAGCCTGGGTTTCAGTAGATGTGAATATGATTGTTATGTCTACGTCAAGGATGTAGATGAGGAGGATGCCCTATACTTGTTATTATATGTAGATGATATGCTCATAGCCAGTAGAAGCATGGATGCTATGAAAGGGTTGAAAAGAGCATTATCATTTAAATTTGAGATGAAAGATTTGGATCCAGCTGAGAAAATCCTTGGAATGGAGATTTGCAGAGATAGGTGCAAAGGAGTACTCCATTTGTCATAAGAAAAGTATGTCCAGAAGGTTCTGAAGAGGTTTGGAATGGAGAAGGCCAAATTTGCAAAGACGCCATTGCCGAGCCATATGTCTCTCTCCAAGTTATAGTGTCTCTAATCAGAAGAGGAGAGAGAGTATATGAAATAAGTCTCTTATATAAATGCTGTAGATAGTGTGATGTATACTATGGTGTACTATAGATCAGATATAGCATATGCTGTGAGCACGATTAGTAGATACATAGCTAACCCTGGGAAGGAATACTGAAAAGCATTAAAATAGATATTGAGATATCTGCATGGAATAAGAGATTATGGTTTGATATTTGGTGGATAGTTGGAAAGATTTGGAGAATAATCTTTGAAGATGTGTGAAGGTTCAAATCCTCTGGAAGGGTTTTTTTATGCAAATTATGCTGGTGATCTTAATACAAGAAGGTCTACTATTGGATACCTCTTCTGCGTATATGATGGATTGGTGTCTTGGAGATCAACCCTTTAGCCAATCACGGTCTTGTCTATATAGAGGTCGAGTACATTGGGATAACAGAGGCTACAAAGAAAGTTCTTTGGCTTAGGAGGCTGATTGATGAGTTGGAGGTGAAGTAGAGCAATGTTATACTATTCAGTGATAGTCAGAGTACTCTATTATTGACACAAAATTCAGTCTATCATGCGCGCACAAAGCATATAGACGTGAGGTACCATAGGATCAGAGAGCTGGTAGAGGAAGGTGAAGTGAAACTGATGAAGATCCATACCAAGGAGAATCGATCTGATGCACTCATGAAGGTACTCTCCAGAGATAGCTTTCAAAAATGTGTGGCACAGATGAGTCTATTGAGAAGAGATGAGTTCACAAGGATTTGAAAGCACCAAGATGGAGAATGTGAGCTCAGAAGTGGCACTCCCAAGTCTTAAAAATATGAGAAGATAGGTCATGAAAAGATGGGAGCGAGCCGGAAGAAGAATCAGTCTCAATAGTAAAGTTCAAAAATTGGGCCGGCTCACTCTGAGACTGAGCTGACTCAGTTGAAAACTGGGTTGGCTCAGTCCAGGACTGGATCGACTAGGTTTCAAAGAAAAACTCAGACAGAGAGCAGCATTTTTGGACTGTTGGCATGGTACACAATTGGGTCGGCTTAGTCTGAGATTGAGCCGACCCAATCGTAGGTTAGCCAGCTCAGTCTGAAACTGGACTAGCTCAGTTTTCGTAGGTTATTATTTTGTGTATGTGGGTTGTTTGGGTTTGGAAAGTTTTTCTATGAGCTTGGGCTTGATCCTTTGTAAAGTATATGTTGGGGATAAACCCCACTCCTGCCAAAGTCAAGTTCGATGCCCAGCTTGATGCAGCCAATAGCCATGGAAGAGTTTCAGCGGATAAGCCTTAGCCGAACTCCTACATCCGACCGATCTCTTCAGCGGTCGGGCCTCAGCCGAAGTCCTTTAACCGACCGAACACTCCAGCGGTCGAGCTTCGTACTCCCAACGGTCGAACTCCTCAACGGACGAGCCTTGGCCGAACCACTTAGCGATCGAGCTTCTACGAAAATTGGACTCCCTGCGGATTTCTCCAGCGATCGAGCTTCTACGAAAGCCGAACTCCTCAGCGGACGAGCCTTGGCCAAACCACTTAGCGGCCGAGCTTCTACGGAAGCCGGGCTCCCTGCGGACTTCTCCAGCGGTCGAGCTTCTATGGAAGCCAAACTCCCTGTGGACTTCTCCAGCGGTCGAGCTTCTATGGAAGCCGGACTTCCTGCGAACCTCTTCAGCGGACTTCTCAATGGCCGAACTTTTATGAAGGCCGAACTTCTTATGTGGATTTCGACAGACGATCCCGCTACGATTATACGATAATAACGATCGACATTTATCGAGTCAATAACGATCGGCAATAACGATCGATAATAACAATCGGTATTAATTAGGATAGTTATGACAATCATTAATCAAGGCAGTTACAATAAGCTCCCTCTATAAAAAGGACCCTCTGGATACACTTACGCCAGGTTCTAAAAAACTTCTTTCTCTTCCTCTAAACTCTATCGAGCACTCCATTCCTGTTGACTGAAGCTGACTTGACCGTCAGAGGGTCCTACCGAAGCTATCCCCCATCGGCTCCAGATGGGACTTTGTTTTGCAGGTCCCCGGCGGCGACCTCATCTGCCTCCACTCCAGTGAATTTCGGCGATGACTAGTTTCTGCGTCAACAGATTGGCGCTAGAGGAAGGGCACCGGCAAAGATTCCTCTCTTAAAGGAAGCTAGAGTTCCTTTGTTCTTAAAGGAGTGCTCGAGAAATCTCTCTTCCTCTTAATTCAAATTTCTTTCCAAAGAGAAAAGATGCCCCTTAGGAGAGCCTCCACCCGACAATCGGCGGCCTCCGCAGCCCGATCCCGTTCGAGTTCATCCGCTCCTGCTCCAGTCCCAGTGACCCAGGCTCATTCTGCCGCCCGACGATCGGCAACCTCCGCGGCCCGATCCCGTTCAGGTCCGTCCGCTACCGTTCCAGCCCCGGCGGTCTAGGATCAGTCTGTAGCCGTGGTAGACGTTGAGCAGTTCAACCTACTCGTCCAGTAGGTTCGTGGCCTCACTGAGGCAGTTCAAGCGGTGCAGGCCATGCACCAGCAGGCCGCCATATCAGTTCAATCGGTGCAGGATTCTTCAGAGCCATGTGGTCCAGTCCAGAGGCAATCGACATGGGCTACCCGACCTCCAATCCTCGAAAAAGGAAGGCAACGGAAGGAGAGCCCTTGTTCGGATCGCAGCTCATCCCAGGGTGAAGCTTTGCACCCATTCAGCAGGAAGACCTTGGAGATCAGAGATCGCGAAGATCTTCTGGATCAAAGGCTCTTAGAAATGAGCCGACGAATCGAAGAACTCCGTCACGCTCCTTCCTCATACGGTAATGAGGTCCGTACCGACCCTCCTTTTTCGCAAAAAATCATGCAGGAATCGGTCCCACCGAACTTCAAGCTCCCGCAGTTCGAGAGCTATGATGGGACCACCGACCCAGTCGACCACTTGGAAGCCTTCCGAACGACGATGCTACTCCATGGTGCGCCAGACGCCATATTGTGTCGGGCTTTCCCCTCTACCCTTAAAGGAGCCGTCAGGAACTGGTACTTGGCACTCAAGTCGAGTACCATCCTGTCATTTGACCAAATGAGTCAATAATTCGCAGTCCACTTCGTCAGTAGTCGGCGTCCACGCCGAAGTTCAAATTCCCAAATGGCCATCAGGCAGAATGAGGGAGAATCCATCCGGGCTTACATTATCCGATTTAATACTGCTACACTAGAGGTCTGGGACCTGGACCAGTCAGTCGCCATGGCCGCTCTCAAAGCCGGCCTTCAGAAGAACGATCTATTGTTCTCCCTGAAAAAGAAGTATCCCAGGGACTTTGCCGACATGCTGGCTCGGACCAAAAGTTATGCCCGGGTAGAGGAGACCTTCGAGGCTAAGGACGACGAGGTTGGCGGCAAGCGGCAAATCGGTGGGCTAGCCAGATCCGCTGAAGAAAGCAAGCGGATTGAAGCTCGACCTTTGGCGAATCGGCCATGTTCCCAGACCCCCCCCAGTCGTGGGCGAGCCTGAACTCTCCCTCGAGCTCAGAGGCAGGGAACCCCTGACGAAAAGGCACGCTGAGGTTCCCCTTAACGCTGAAGTTCTCCCCGATGGTGGTTTCACAATTATGCCCCTCTCAACACCCCAAAGGCCCAAGTGCTGATGGAGATCAAGGAACGACTTCCGAGATCGGAGAGAATGCATTTCCATCCCAGCAAATGCAATCCCAATAAGTTCTGTCTCTACCATCATGACCACGGTCACAATACTAAGGAATGCATCCAGCTCCAAGACAAGATCGAAGAGCTCGTCAGATGAGGAAGGCTTAGCCAATTTCTACAAAGACGAACTGAAGGGCGAGAAGATCGGCCGAGAGAGTTACCGCCAAGTGAGGGAAACCAGCAGGAAGATCGGCCACCTCTTGGCGTCATCAACACTATCTCGGGAGGACTTCATCAGGGGGAGGCTGATGGATCCGAGGGACCAACAAAGAGGCAGAGGACCAAGGAGCCTATGACCTTCACCGAGGCAGATGGCCAGGAGATTCAATTTCCGCATAATGACGCGGTTGTAATTTCTTTGAACATCGTCGATTACGATGTACGCCGCATTTTGGTGGATAATGGAAGCTCAGCTGACGTATTGTTCTACGATGCTTTCTCAAAAATGTCATTACCCGACGACTGCTTGGGGCCTATGAATTGCCTGCTAATAGGGTTCGCTGGCAATGCTGTACCAGTTGAAGGCACAATAACTTTGGTTGTGACGGTAGGGCAACACCCAAAATTGGCCAAAGCGCAGGTCGACTTCCTAGTCGCAAGGACCCCGTCCGCCTATAATGCGATCCTCGGCCGACCTGGTCTAAATGCTCTTCGGGCGGTGGTGTCAACCTATTATTTGAAGATGAAGTTTCCGACGAGTCACGGGGTCGAAGAAGTCAGAGGAGATCAGGCTCTAGCAAGGCACTGCTACTCAATCACCCTGCATAAGGGGGATCGGCCCGACCCTTATCCTATTGACGGACTAGATGTCCGCGATGACCTCACTGAGGAGCGGGGCGAACCTATGGAAGACCTCATCTCTGTGCCCTTGAATGATGGAAACTCGGAGCATGCGATGCAGATCGGCTCTAGCTTGGCGGACGAAGTTCGGGAGCAGCTCGTCATCTTTCTCAGAAGAAATACGGACGTCTTCACCTGGACCCCAGCGGACATGCCGGGGATTGACGTCGAGGTCATGGAACATCGACTGGCTATCGATCCAATGCATCATCTGATAAGAGAAAAGATGCGCCACCACATCCCGGAAAGGCAGAAAGTGATCACAGAAGAAGTAGACAAACTCCTCCAAGTCGAACTCATCCGAGAAGTTAATTATCCAACCTGGGTCTTGAACGTGGTTCTCGTTAAGAAGGCAAATAACAAGTGGAGGATGTGCGTCGACTTCAAGAAGCTGAATAAGGCTTGTCCGAAAGATAGCTACCCCCCGTCCAGGATCGACCAGCTGGTAGACGCAACCTCGGGCCATGAGCTCCTCACCTTCCTAGACGCTTTTTCTGGTTACAACTAGATACGGATGGCCCCCGAGGACGAAGAGAAGACTGCCTTCATTACTGATCGTGGCCTTTATTGCTACAGGGTCATGCCTTTTGGACTAAAAAATGCAGGGGCAACCTACCAGCGTTTGGTTAATAAGGTCTTCAAAGAGCAGATCGGTCGCAACATGGAAGTGTACGTGGATGATATGCTCGTCAAAAGCCGAGCTTCGACAGACCACCTGGCCGACCTTGAAGAAATCTTCGGTGCACTCAGGAAGCACAAGATGAGGCTAAACCCGATCAAGTGCGCCTTTGGTGCGACCTCCGAAAAATTTCTGGGGTTCATGGTGTCGAGGCGCGGAATCGAGGCAAACCCTGAAAAGATTCGAGCTATTCGGAAGATGACTGTTCCAAAGACAATCAAGGAAGTTCAGCACCTGACCGGGAAGGTGGCATCCCTAAATCGCTTCGTCTCAAGATCGACCGAACGATGCATGCCTTTCTTCTAGGTTCTCAAGCGACCGAAGGACTTCTGCTGGATGGTGGAGTGCCAGCAGGCATTCGAAGAGCTTAAAAACTACCTCGGCTCTCCTCCACTGTTGGCAAAGTTCGAACCCAGAGAAGAATTATTTTTGTACCTGGCTATCTCTCCGGTGGCCCTGACGGCAGTCTTGGTCAGGGAAGAAGCAAAAATGCAACGACCAGTCTACTACGTGAGCCGGGTCCTGAGGGATGCAAAAATTTGGTACTCAAGGTTAGAAAAGCTAATTTACTATCTTTTAATTACTGTCAGGAGGCTCCGACCTTACTTTTAGGAGCACACCATAACAGTCCTCATGGACCAACCAATAAAGGCAGTCCTCCACCGAGCAGATGCTTTCGAAAGAATCACAAAGTGGGCTATCGAACTCACAGAGTTTGACATCAACTATCGGCCTAGGCCATCGATCAAGGTCCAGATACTGATGGATTTTGTACTGGAATGGACCATTCCAATCGAAGCCGAGCTTGAATCAAGCGAGATAGACACAAAAGCGAGATCGAGCCTTGACGAAGCCGAACTATTGCAGTTGAACTTCTCCAAGGAAAGCGCCGACCTCTCTGAAGGCTCTTGGGCTCTGCACGTGGATGGTTCATCCAACTTCGCTAGAGCTGGTGCGGGGCTGGTCTTGGTCAGCCCCGAGGGAGTCGTCGTCGAGTATGCGCTGCACTTCGAGTTCTCTACTACCAACAATGGGGCCGAATATGAAGTGCTAATTGTCGGATTAAAGATAGCAAAGGAGTTAAAAGTAGATCGACTTCGAGTCTACAGCAATTTTCAACTAGTGGTCGGCCAAGTTGACGGCAACTTCGAAGCACGGGAGGAAGGCATGGCGAGATACCTCGAGAAGGTGAGGAGTTTGACCCCGATCTTCGACAGTTTTGGCATTAGCACATCCCAAGGACAGAAAATGCGAGAGTCGATCTTCTCTCCAAATTGGCCACTTTGGCTTCGGCCGAACTGCCCAAAAAAGTATTTCTGGAAATTTTGAAGTACCCGACCACAGAGGAATCTCAGGATATCCTGCAGACAGAATTCGAGCCCAGCTGGATCGACCCATTGGTTGCCTACCTTAAAGAGGGTGTTCTTCCTCATGACCGAAAAGAAGCTCGGAAGCTCAAGAATCAGGTCGCCCGCTACGTCTTATATGAAAGCAAGTTGTATAAAAGGTCGTACTCCCTCCCATTGTTGAGATGCCTCCGACCTTCAGAGGCCAACCTCGCACTATGGGATGTGCACGAAGGACTTTGCAGAAGCCACATAGGAGCAAGGTCTTTATTGCAGAAGCTACTTCGGCAAGGGTACTACTGGCCGACCCTGTTTCATGATTTCGTGGAATACGTGAAGAAGTGCGACCGCTGTCAGAAGAATGCCAGCGTGCAAAGGCAGCCGACATCCAAACTCGCTCCGCTAAGCGCACCTTGGCCATTTGCGCAATGGGGAATGGACATACTCGGTCCCTTCCCAGCGGCATCTGGACAACGAAAGTTCCTCCTGGTTGCGATCGACTATTTCACCAAGTGGATCGAAGCCGAACCATTAGCGAAGATTACCGAGGCCAAGGTGCAGGACTTCGTCTGGAAGTCGCTAGTCTGCCGGTTTGGCCTACCCCAAACCCTCATAACTAACAACGGGCGATAGTTCTCTGGGGCAAGGTTTGCCGAGTTCTGTGAAGGACTAAATATCTCCCACCGCTTCACATCGGTGGCTCACCCGCAAGCCAATGGAGAGGCTGAGGTGACCAACCGGACTCTGTTACAAGGCATTAAAGCGAGGCTTGATAGGGCGAAGGGGGCCTGGGCGAACGAACTTTACCACATCCTCTGGGCATATCGAACTACTCAGAGGGTGCCGACCGGAGAAACACCTTTCGCCTTGGCCTTTGGCACTGAGGTAGTTATCCCGATCGAGCTTAAGCTCCCATCTGCACGAGTCGTGAGCTTCAACGAATGGCACAACCCTCAGGATCTCATAGTCAATCTCGATCTTCTGGAAGAAAAAAGGGAAGAGGCCCGTATTCGGATAGCAGCCTACAGGCGGAAGGTGGCCCAATACTACAACTCCAGAGTTCGGAGTAAGGTATTCAGAGTGGGGGACTTGGTGCTTCGATGAGCCACCGTCTCTCAGCCTCAGAGTCAAGGGAAGCTCGTCCCAAATTGGGAAGGCCCGTACGAAGTGACGAAAGTCGTTTGGCCAGGAACCTATCGTTTGAAGGAGCTCAGAGGAATAATGCTTCCCCAACCTTGGAACTCAGAAAACTTGAGGATGTATTACCAGTAGACTTCCTGTAACAAAACTACTTTGCTCAACGCTATTATTTTTTGGTGCAAGGATTACATGATGATAGAAAAGAAACGAGCAAAAGCAGCCCATTAGGAATAGGAGGAGAACCTCATCCTAACGTGAGCAGAGTCGAAGGCTTCGTTCACTTTAAACGAGATGGGGGGAGAAGCACGGACGATGGTCCAAATGTGCCCTCACAGTCCGTTAGGAACAGGAGGAGAACCTCATCCTAACGTGAGCAAAGTCGAAGACCTCGTTCACTTTAGATGAGATGGGGGGAGAAGCATAGACAACGGTCCAAATGTGCCCCCACAGTCCGTTAGGAACAGGAGGAGAACCTCATCCTAATGCGAG
Organism: Cocos nucifera; assembly: GCA_006176705.1. NCBI lineage: Eukaryota > Viridiplantae > Streptophyta > Magnoliopsida > Arecales > Arecaceae > Cocos > Cocos nucifera. Next base: position 1,956,454 of record QRFJ01000172.1, read on the forward strand.
CAAAGTCGAAGGCCTCGTTCACTTTAGATGAGATGGGGGGAGAAGTACGGACGACGGTCCAAATGTGCCCCCACAGCCCATTAGGAATAGGAGGAGAACCTCGTCCTAATGCGAGCAAAGTCGAAGGCCTCGTTCACTTTAGACGAGATGGGGGGAGAAGCATGGACGATGGTCCAAATGTGCTCCCACAACCCGTTAGGAATAGGAGGAGAACCTCGTCCTAACGCGAGCAAAGTCGAGCAAAGTCAAAGTTAGGAACAGGAGGATAACCTCATCCTAACCCGAGCGATCAGGCTAACCTCGGTCGGAGAGCTTCAACTTACACTTCGAACAGAGATAAGATCGGAGATAACCTCGTCCTAACGCGAGCATTCGCGTCAACCTCGGCCAAAGGAGATAAGGTTCCCCCGAGCATTCGAGCCAACCTCGGTTGGAGAGCGTCGACTTCGACCTCAACAAGGGATGGGATTTCTCCCGAGCGACCGTATCAATCTCGACTGGAAAGCTTCAACTTCAACATCAACTCTAGCCGAAGATAAGAGCTCTCCCGAGCTTCGACTTAAATCAGTACGGAGCTCGAAAGAAGACTTCGGCAGTCGCCTTTTCTGCACTCCCTTCCTTCGAGTTTCGAACTCGAAAGTGGGAGGGCTAGTATTGGGGATAAATCCCGCTCCTACCAAAGTCAAGTTCGGTGCCCAGCCTGATGCGGCCAATAGCCACGGAAGAGCTTCAACGGATGAGCCTTAGCCGAACTCCTACATCCGACCGACCTTCTCAGCGGTCGAGCCTCAGTCGAAGTCCTTCAACCGATCGAACTCTCCAGGAGTCGAGCTTCGTACTCCCAGCGGTCGAACTCCTCAGCGGACGAGCCTTGGTCGAACCACTTAGCGGCCGAGCTTCTACGGAAGTCAGACTTTCTACAGACTTCTTCAGCAGTCGAGCTTCTATGGAAGCCGAACTCCTCAACGGACGAGCCTTGGTCGAACCACTTAGTGGCTGAGCTTCTACGGAAGCCGGACTCCCTGTGGAATTCTCCAGCGATCGAGCTTCTACGAAAGTCGGACTCCCTGCGGACTTCTCAAGTGGCCGAGCTTCTAGGAAAGTCAAACTCCCTGCGAACCTCTTCAGCGGACTTCTCAATGGCCGAACTTCCATGAAGGCCGAATTTCTTATGTGGATTCCGACAGACGATCCCGCTACGGTTACACGATAATAACGATCGGCATTTATCAAGTCAATAACGATCGGCAATAATGATCGACAATAACGATCGATATTAATCAGGACAGTTACGACAATCATTAATCAAGATGGTTACAACAAGCTTCCTCTATAAAAAGGACCCTTCGGATACACTTACGCCAGATTTTGAAAAATCCCTTTCTCCTCCTCTAAAGTCTACCGAGCACTCCATTCCTATTGACTGAAGCTGACTTGACCGTCGGAGGATCCTACCGGAGCTATCCCCCATCGGCTTCAGACGAAACTTTATTTTGCAGGTCCCCGACGGCGACCTCATCTACCTCCACTCCAGCGAATTTCGGCGACGATCGATTTCTACGTCAATAGTATATATATTGAAAATAGGTCATGGTTGGAAGAATGCTGAAATATATTGAATAAAAGCTCTTTTCTCTCGAAAATCTTCTCTTCTTCTCTATTTCTTGATTTATTTAATCATGCTTCTGTAGAGATATCTAAGAAGTACTTTCTTGATTGCTTGGCTAATCACCGATGGCCACGTCGATCCATGTGGAAAGAGCGTATATTCCCAACAATTGATATACTTCACCTAAATCTATATAATCTTCTGCTTTCTCAGCTTTATAAACTTGTGGTATATCATAAATATTTCAGAGTTGCACCTTCACTACTATTTACCAATTAGAATTATTAACATCTTTGACATAATATACTTATTCTGTTTGACTTGCTAAAATAAAGGGTTCATTTATATATTGAGTTCTCATAGTATCCAAAGTAATAAATCCATGCTTGTCTTTTTTATATCCTCTTGTTTGATGTCTACCTTGTGGTGGAATCTCATACCAATCACGTTTTTTAAAAAAATGACTCTATTCTTACCCAAGTAATCTAATTCGATAATTTCAACTATTTTGCCATAATAATCCACATTCTCTATGTGCTCATCACCTTTTACAATCACTCCACTATTCCATGTTTTTAAATAAGCTTCATAAGTTTGAGTATGAAACTTGAACCCATTAGTGATGTAACATTTATAGTAGGTTGCACAAAGATCAAGACCTCTAGCCAATGATAGTAGTTATTTATTCACATAATTATCTCCTTCTATGTACAACTGTATAACCTATAAACACGCATAAACAAAGAATTTAAAAAATCTATGCATATGTATATAGAATAAAAATGAAGTTATAAAATTATCTAATATTTATGTCCTAAATTTTAATTGAATAGAAACTTACTCGATTTTCAAACTATTTTATAAATACTCCTTGTCTTCTTTCTATATCGTAAGAACTTTCTCTTGAGAGCTCTTCAAAGTATTCTTCAACCCATGCATTGACCTCTTCATAATTCTTTAGTACATAAAAATGAGTTTGCTTATGCTCCTCAAAGTCAAGCAACTTATAGTCTTCTGCTGATATAAATCTACCACTCATTTTAAAAATAGATAGCCGCTCACAAGTTTCTCCTTCAACTCCATCAAAATTTTTTTCTCTTGATAATATATCAAAATCATTCCAGTATCTTGAGCAAAGATGCATACTTTCTTTTGATAAGTAGGCTTCAGTAATTAAGCCTTCTGGATGTACTTTATTTCACATATAACTTTTTAACTCCCATAACTCTCTACAAAGATATCACCATGTAAATTATATATCTATATTTAAAAAAGTAAAGAAATACAGTGCCAATGATATTGAAAGAGAAAAGAAAAAAAAAACTCTTTTTTGTATATTCACAACTAATCTTTCAACTGAATACATCCAACGAAATTGGCATGATCCAGTTTCTTTAGCTTCAGTCGCCAAATGAACAGTCAAGTACACTATAATATCAAAAAATGAACGTAAAAAAATCATTTTCAATTTGCATAGTATTACAACAATTTAAGCTTCAAGATTCTCTAAAACATCAATTTTTAAAGTCTTAGAACAAAGCAGCCCAAAAATAAGGGTTAGATCAATAAGTGCATCACAAACTTCTTGAGAAAGGAGGCCTTGAATCCCAAGTGGCAGCAAGCATTCCAATAGAATATGATAATCATGACTTTTTAATCCATATATCTTGCCTTCTTTGACTTGAACACATCGAGCAATATTAGATGCATAAAAATTTGGTGTCTTCACATCCTTTGGAAATTGGCAAAAAGTTCTCCTTTCATTTTGTGACAGTATATTTTGCGGCAGGCCGTTCCAACTTATCTATGGATGCAGTCTCTTTTTGATACCCATCTCTTTAAGATCAAGATGAGCATTCAAGCTATCTTTGTTTTTTCCATCAAGACTTAGTATTGTACCCAAAATATTATCACACATATTTTGTTTCACATGCACCACATTCAAATTATGTCACAACAATAATGTTTTCTAATAAGGAAGCTAAAAAAAAATAATGTTCTTTTTTCAGTTATGCACCTTATCTTCATCTCTCTTTCTCTTCGTTGGAGTGAGCTTCCCAAATATGACTTATTCAAAAGTTTAATATTATTCCAGCACATCATATCCAAAGAGGGATTTAGGTGCATTTCGGATCTCCTTACGATTATCAAAAAAACTTAGTTTTTCTCCAAGCATGATCTTCAAGTAGAAAGCAACAATGACCCATTTAACAATATTCATGACCATTCTTTAATCTCTTTGAAACTATTTCCTTATTACAGCAAGAGCATGCTAACTCTCTTTTGGTGCTCCAACCGAACAATATGACATAAGGCATGGAAATTGTTTACAGTCCATAAAACAATAGCTTGAAAATGAAAATTTTGCTTGTCATGAGCATCCAAAGTTTCAATTCCAACTTTCCATAATAATTTCAACTCATTAATTAAGGACTACAAGTATACATTGATATTGTTTTCTGGTGACTTAGATCCAAGAATAATCAATGATAATTTCCAATAAGAACTTTTTAAAACAACCATGATGGTAAGTTATAAGGAATAAATAAAACTGGCCATGTGCTATATGAGATATTCATGGCTCTAAAAGGATTGAAACCATCACTAGCAAGTCTAAGTTTAACATTTCTAAGATCTTGGAAAAATGATTCATATTACTGATCATATAATTTTTATGCCATGGAATCAGCTGGATGCCTTAAAATGCCATCATCAATCCTCCTCTCTTTATGCCATCTCATATCAATTATTGTTTGTTTAGATATAAACAAATGCTGAAGCCTCAATTTTAATGAAAAATAATGCAAAGTCTTTGCTAAAATATTATTCGATCCTCTTCTTAGAACCTAAGAGACTAGGTCCATCACTGCCACAATCTTAATTTTTTATCCACCTTGACTCGTTATATTTTGGGCACTTACTCAAATTTGCATATTCATTATAAAAAAGGACACAATCATCTCTACAAGCATCTATCTTCTTGTAATCCAATCATAAATCCTGAATTATCTTTCAGGCATCATAAATAATGCAGGGCATATATTTTCTGGTGGCAACACACTTTTTAGTAAACTTAGTAAAACATCTAAAGATCTGTTGCTCTATCCATATTGGCATTTTATTTAGAATAATTTTATTGTGAATATCAACTTAGAGAATCCTTCATAATTTGGGTATAACTTTTGCTCTGCATCTTTTAATAACCGATAGAATTTTTGAGCTTCTTCATTAGGCTCTTGAGGTTTTTGACTATCTAAATTTTTGGACATACTTCCAATATTTTCTCCAAGATTGTCACATTTAAACATATCATATAACATTTTAAAAGTAGCAGTATCATTGTCTCTATTAAAATTGGCATTATCATCTAATTCAAGCTTATCAAGGGAAGCAACATGTAATCTTTCTCCATAATACATCCATCTTTTGTAGGTCTTTTCCATCTCCCATAAATATAAATCCATCTTAACTTTACTTCTAGTTTTGTAGTAGCTATTGTTGCACTCAGTACAACGATAACGTATTATATCCACTACCCCAAGGCAAGAAAATGCAATGTCTAGAAATGCATCCAAACCCTTTTTATATTCAGGTATATGCTTATCATATTCAATCTAATTCTTATCTTACTCAACCATCCTATTTTCCATTAGCCTAATTTTCTAGGAAATTGAACACTTTTAATACACTTGTTATATATATTCTAGTCAATCATTAATATTTTCTAATAGCATTTATGATAATTAAGATATACACAAATTTAACATTGAAGAAAAAGAATAAGGCCAAAGTAGCACCACAAACTAATTCAAGTTTAGAAGAAAAGAACAACATGAAAGCAGCAATACAAACAAATTCAAGCTTGAAATAAATAACAAGACCAAGGCTACAAGATAAATATCTAGAGAACCTAATCAAGCACTTAAAAGAAGCAAGTAAATATTAACTAATGTTCATGAAGAGTAAAATGTTAACTACTAAGGATTATTGAAAGTAATCAATTGTATGATATTATAAACAATTATATACACTAAGCAATATTTATAATTCATCAAATGTCTCATTTGTTCTTATTTCAATAACAAAATTACAACCTAAAGAAAAAAAAAATGAACGAAGAAAAAATATAAGCATGAATGAAAAATGTTCATGTTGTTAGTTATTATATGAACAAACTACAAAAACTATATATTATATTTTAAAGATGGTTATCTGATGCAAAATGAACAAAAACTTAATAGCAAGTTCTCCTTCCGATCCCAAAAACCTCATTTTCCTATTTACAAGTCCAGATTGGTCAAGTCATTTTGGGTTACATGAAAGTGCTTTTAAAAAACAAAGCAAGTCTATTCAACTAAAAGATTATCTAACTATTTATGACTGGATTAAGTGTTTTGCATAACCAAATATATTTAGCTCGGATCTATGCACAAAGGTCTTAGACATACTTGTGCTAAGTCTCTAACACTGTAGAGTATTAGTATGAATATTGAGGCCTCGCCATAGCTATCAAAGTATAAAATGCACGAGCACTTAAATCCCTGAGAATGCTCATGGTTAAGTATATGACTGATAATCAGAAAATGAAACAATTTAAATATTTAGATGACTTTGAAACATAAGGCCTAGAGGTTGGGGATTTTTTGTTAAAGCTACACGAGGGACTCTATTCACCTAGTTTAGCACTTTCTTCTACTTCATTGTTTGCTAATTTCAAACCAATATCTGGGCTAGTTTAGCACTATCTTCTACTTCATTGTTTGCTAATTTCAAACCAATATCTGGGCAAGTATATTGGTCTGACCACATTGATAATATTAGAATTGCTTTCTCTACTCTTTAGTTAATTTTTAGTATAAACCTAATTTTTTTTAGTTGCATCTCAAAAGTATGCTCCAAACATGAATTAGCGAAGTTCAAAAGAGTAATACAAGTCATCTACTAAATTATGCTTATCTAGTGATAAAATCTTTGTTTAGCGAATATAAAGATATGCAAAGATATCTAAATGGTGGTTCTTCAACCAAATTTCTCTCCTTGATATTTTTAAATAAACAGACTAACTGCAACATAGCAAATCTATAGACTATAGATAAAATTCTCAATATAATCCTACGTAAGAATGGAGATGTGGGACGATTTAGATCTAGAGAAAGCAAGTATTCAAATTTATTAATAATTAATAGATATCCAGCAAGCCCAAAATCAAAGAGATGATTATGCTAAAATTAAGAAAAATAGTTTATCGATTTGCATGCATGTTGAACAGCCCCTAGATCTAGATTTGGACCACAGACGATTGAGAAACCATCCATGATTAAAGCATCAGATCAAAATTAAAAGAATTTAGATCTAATTAATAAAGAAGCATGGGATTAACTATTAATAATAACGATCTACTCAAATTTTTAGAAATAAGGGATCTCACGAAATATGTCGATAAAGTTTTCTAGATGAGAAAGGAATCAGAATATCGATTCAGGCCATGGTTGTTTGCAAGTTCTTCCTACTGGGAAGCATTCAGGATTTCTAGCTCTACTTTTGAAATTTTTTTAAAAATTAATTATAGTAAAAATAAAAAATAATCTAATTAATTTATAAAAACTATAGATCTGATCTACAAATCCTACAATACTAGGATCTAATATGAAATATATGTGCATGCAATTAAATCTAAAAATAAGAATAATGAATAGTAAAATATTTTTACTATACTACGTGTTCAGAACACGTTACCTTGCACAGATAGATGATCTCCATAATTGAGTCACCATCGATGTGAACACTAGGTAGATTTGATCATCGCAATGTAGCCACACATACATCTTGCCTCTACGGATGGTCCATACGAGGTCCTAATCTTGATCAACTCCTTCCGAGTGCTAGCTCGATGAAGAACGCTCCTAACAGCTAGATCTGATCGAATAATTTTGATCTCCCTCCATCAAAACTTTGGATGCTCTGGATCAATAAGATGGGCAGAAGAGAGGATGAGAAAGTACTCAAAAAAATCTCACAAAGATCTGACGCTTAGATCTGGCAAAATCAGAATAGAAACCCTAGATCAAGATCTAGGACGGCACAACACTCAAACCCTAATGCCTAGTTTACTCTTCCAATTTTTCTTCTCAGATTTTTTTCTTATTTTTTTTAGGCTATGAAAGAGCTCATGAACCAGAGGAGAGGAGTCTCAATAAAAAAAAATCTTGCCTAGAAAAGATTCCAAAAATTTTATAGAGGGTGCACAAGTCAAGGTGGCGTGTGGAAGAGTTGGGATAAAGTAGTTTGCTATTTGAATTCAAATCCCATTTGAATTCAAATTGCAACCAAATCAAGCCCATCAATTTAAGACATGAGAAGGGATGGTGCAAGCCTTCTTTTGCATGAAAAATAATTCATGAAAACATTTTTCTCATGGAGGAAAAATAGTGCAAAGAGGGTGAGGTGGCACATGGAAGACTAGGTCAAACTAGTCTTAAAATCTCTCATCCAATTGAACCAACCCAATCCAAATTGGTTAGGCCCAATTAGACTAGATTAAACCTAACTAATTTAAACTTAATTAGGCTTATTTAAATTCTAATCAAATTAAAAATTAATTAAGCCCAATCCCTGATCAAATCAATGATCATACTTCCTCGGTAATTAAGTCATCACATAAGCTAATCGGATCAAACCTAATTGAATCTAATTCAATTGGACTTGATCCAAAAATAATTATTTAATTAAATTAAGTTAATTAGTAATTAAATCATTAATTAAATCTCTCATAAATATAGAGTCCAAATTTAATAGGTATTCGGATAACAGAGTTCCATCAAAATGAAACTCTTAATCAAAGAGTCCCAAATCAATGAGACTCTTGATCCCGATGTCCAAAATGAGTGAAACTTGTGATCATAGAGTCTAGACTCTCGATCACAGAGTCTCAAACAAGTAGGACTCAGAGTTCTAGAGTATGACTCTTGGTTGAAGAGTTTCAGTCAAATGGGACTCTTGACCATAGAGTTCCAATCCACTAGGACTCCTGATCATAAAGTTCCAGACAATCAGGACTCAGAATCCTAATGTAATAAGACTCTCGATCAAAGAGTCTTAGTCTAGTGAGACTCTTGACCATAGAGTTTCAGTCCAGTAAAACTCTTCAGCTGCCATCAGATCAAGTAGGAACCTCTAGTGTGTGTGACCCCGCAGATTCGAACCTAAGCCAGTAGTACAGGAACCACTTTCTGTACTAATCAAAATAACCATCTAGCAATGGTATCCGATATTCAGATAGATCAAATAGTCATAATCGCAATATTCATAATCTACGTGAATATGGTTACCACATAATTCATCCATTTAATCTCTATGTATGAGGATGACTCAAAGTTAAACTATCAACCCTAAAATATACATATAAATCGTATCTCAAAGCAATTAGTCCTGTGACCCCTCACTAAGACTATCATGGTCAAGAATTTACTAAATTGAAATATAATTGAATACAGCTCCTGAAATCAGAAGTGGTCAATCCCATCTTGATTCACACACTGACTCCTCAAGTGCTTGACTGTGCCTAGAAATCTTCCGTTACTAAATTAAAAATTCAGGTAGTCTAACACCAAAGCATAGTGAGTTGCTTGAAAGTCATCATGATGATCTCAGATCAAAAAAATATTTATACTCATATTCCATCAGAGTAAATTTTGACAGTAGAAAAGCTCCGGAGTTGATCACGTTCAGTACAGATATATCCCTACATCTCATCTGCATGCCATACCAGTGTCTCCATACTTCTTGGTTAAGAAGACAACCAACCTATATGGCACACAACGACCTACACTCGATAAATCTATCATTCTTAGTAACAACGTATCATTTGGTCATGAACTAGTTTAAGGACTAAATGACAGATCCTCCTTTGTCGAGTCTAAATAGTCCTAAGGACCATCATAGAAGAGTTCATTATAGAAAAATGCACAAAAATGATGAAATACCAAAATAATAACTTTATTTATTTAAAATTTAAGTATAAATTACATTCAGCTCAACCATCTATAATCTAGATGATTGGCTTTAGGATACATTTTTCAATAACTTTCATTCAGACTAAAGTCACTCAAAATATTATCGAATACCCATCTTTTATTTGTGATTATCGAACTCTTTGATTCCGAAAGCCTTAGTAAATAGGTCGGCCATGTTATCTTTTTTCTCGATCTTTTGAAGGTCGACGTCATCTCACTCCACGATCTCTCGTACAAGATGATAGCAATGTAGAATATGCTTGATGCACTGATGTGCCTTCGGCTCCTTCTTTTGAGCTATGGCTCCAGTGCTGTCACAGTATAGCACAACCGGACCATCCAAAGAGGATGCCACTTCCAACTTGCTGATGAATTTTTATAGCCACATAGCTTTCTTCACAGCATTAGATGTCGCGACATACTCCACTTCACACATAGAATTAACCACATTATGCTGCTTCGAACTCTTCCAGCAGACCGCTCCATCATTTAGGGTAAACACATAATCTGACACACTCTTGCTATCATCATGATCTAACTGAAAATTAAAATTAATATATCTCATAAGTTTCAAGTCAGCATCTCCATAAATGAGCCACTGATTCTTAGTATTTCTTAAATACTTTAGGATTATCTTTATAATCTTTCAGTGAATCTCATCCGGATTAAATTGGTATCTATTCACTACCCCTAGTGAGTATGTCACATCTGATCTCGTACACATCATGGCGTACATAATAGAACTCACTATCGAAGCATATGGAATCCTACTCATACACTTTCTTTCTTGAGAAGTTGTCAGACAATCCCTATTTAAGAAAGTAATTCCATGGCCTATTAGGAGATAGCCCTTCTTAGAATTCTCCATGCTGAATATCTTCAACACGGTATCGATGTACGTGAACTGGGACAACACAAGCAATCTTTTAGATCTATCCTCATAGATCTTCATCCCTATGATGTAGGAAGCTTCTTCCAAGTCTTTTATGGAGAATTATGACGATAGCCAAATCTTTATTTTCTGTAATGCAAGAATGTCATTCTCGATTATGAGAATATCATCTACAAATAGTACAAGAAATACTACTATAGAATCATTAGCCTATTTATACATGCAGAATTTTTTTTCGTTCTTAATGAAGTCATACGTTCTAATCACCTTATCAAAATGCATGTTCCAACTCTACGATGCCTGCTTCAATTCATAGATGGATCTCTTAAGCTTGCATACCTTGGACTCATCTGTGGATGTGAAATCTTTAGACTGTATCATATACACCTCTTCGTCTAGCTCTCTATTTAGAAAAGCTATTTTTACATCCATTTATCAGATCACATAATCTAGGTATGCCACCATCGCAAGCATAATTTGAATGGACTTGAGCATTGCCATCAGAAAAAACATCTCGTCATAGTTAATATCATAAAGCTGTCAATATCTCTTGGTAACCAGATGGACTTTATAGATATCCATCTTTCCATCTACGTTCCTATTTCTTTTGAAAATCTACTTACACCTAATGAATTTTATCCCTTCAGATGGATTAACCAGTGTCCATATACTATTGACCTTCATGGACTTTATTTCAGACTTCATGATTTTTAGCTATTTATCGGAGTCAAACCTATGTATGGCATCCACGTAGGTGATCGGATCCTCGTCGTTCTCATCGAGTTTGACAGAATTATCATCCCAAACTAAGAAATCATAGTATCTATTCGGTTGATGTGAGACTCTACCAGATCTTCTTAAAGGTGCCTCTACAATGGGCTCTGAATTTGAATTTATCAAATCTATCTCTGGAGGTTCACTAAAATGTGTCGATTTTTTCACCTATCAAATTTCATTAAGTTCAATATTAGAGGTAGCTATTCTTTTTCTAAGAAACTTTTTTTTCAAAAAGACTATTCTATTGCTAACGAACATCTTTTACTATTCAGCAAGATAGAAGTAATAACCCCTAGTTTTCTTGGAATACCCTATGAACAAGTACTTATCGAATCTAGATCCAAGCTTTTCTGACTGCAAATGTTTAACATAAGCCGGACATCCCTATACTCTAAAGTAAAAGAGTGTCAGCTTACGCCTAATCCATATCTCATATAGAGTCTTTGCAATAGATTTGCTTAAAATATTGTTTAAAACAAAATAAGCAATTTCTAGCACATAACCTTAGAATGAAATTGGCAGACTTGCAAATCCCATCATAGATTGAACCATGTCTAACAGGATTCGATTTCTCTTCTCAGACATATCATTATGCTGTGGTGTTTCAAAAGGAATCCATTATGAGAGAATTTCATTCTCTTAGATATATTAAAAACTTATTTAAAAGGTATTCACCTTGGTCTGATCGAAGAGTTTTAATACTCTTTTCAAATTATTTTTCTACCTCATTTCGATATTGTTTGAACATTTCAAATGAGTCGAATTTATTCTTCATAAGATAAATATACACATACCTTGATAGATCATCAGTAAATGTAATATAGTAATACCTACCTCTAACATATATGTTCATAGGTCCACATACATCAGTATGTACTAGATCCAGAAGCTCAGTGGCTTGTTCATCCTTTTCAGTAAAAGGTGATTTAGTTATTTTACTAAGAAGATAGGACTCACAGGTATTCAATGATTTACAATCATCGATGTCAAGGATATTCTTTTTGACTAACCTATTGATCATATTCTTATTTATATGATCGAGCCTACAATGCCAAAGATAGGCATCGGTGATATTATCTAGTTTCAAGCATTTATTAGATGTGTACATTACACTAATAGATTGTGATAAAACATAAATGTCATTTCTTAATTATCTTTATATTACTATAATATTATTCATAATAATATCATAATAATTTTTTTATTGATAAACAATAACCATCTTAGGTCAAAAACTCAATAGATATTATGTTCATCATAAAAGATGAACAATACTGATAGACACTTAAAATGATATTATTATTTTTAAAAATAAACTCAAGAGTTTCCAATGCCAGGGCTAAAATTTTACTTCCATCCCCAACATTAAGAAATCTATCATCATTCTCTAATTTTCTACCAATTTGAAGTCCATGCAATAAATTGCATATATGAATTAGACTTTCAGTATCTAATACCCAAGTAGATGTGTCACAAATGGAGAAATTGCAATGCATTATCATATAATAGCCTTGACCAGCAACTACTTATGATTTTTTTTGTTCAGCCTATTCGGGTCAAGAGGATCATTCCTCTTTGGGTCTGCCTGATTAGGGTCGACACTAGACCTCTCATTCTTAGGTCCTAAATGCTTGCACTATCCAACAGTAAATGGAGCAGACTTACACAACTCATTTTATTTATCTGAAAGAAAAATATGAAATCTTATTAGTACTTGAATTATTTAATTCTAAAGATTTAGACTTTAGTCTAAAGGTTCTTCCACTATTTTTAAATGAATTGATAACCTCTATCTCCAATTCGAAGAATTATACTAACTTCTTAGTGGGTATTGGAATCCACATAGACTACAGACGGACTAGAAGAAGCTCTAGCCAACCCATGTGCATCTACAGATAGGTTCATGATCAATTATTTTTTTAAATAATTTTTAGTATTTAGGTTATGCCCCAAAAATCAATTCAGTAGGCTATGGCCTCCACTAAAAAGATCTGGTTAGGTCCAACCATTAACATTATTGAGTTCGATGCATCAAATCAATGATAATCAGGCCTAAGGAAAGCTCTGGCCAATTTGATCATCATTAAGAGAGTGCGATCTAATCATCATATGATGAACAATAATTCTAATATCCAGATGAATACCAGGTATAAGACACCTCCAATGTCCACCTAAAAAATTAGACTCATTACTATTCACCTTAATGGAAGGCTATGACTCGGTTATCTCCATAATTTAGTCATTTTAAGAATTTAATAATTTAAAAAATTTAGATTACTTATGATTTAAGGATAGAAAGGACATGGACTAAATTACTCTCACTGATTTCATCAAGTCAATTGGTTAGGACTATGATCAATTTCGATCCATGGGCAACTAATTCAGTCTTACTGATTAAAATTAGTCAAATTATTCTTAGTGATATGGATCAGCTCGAATCACCAAGTGATCTAATTAAAATCTAATCGATCATGTCAGCCAAGTAAGTGAGATCAGTGGAAGGGATATGCTATTAACTTGTCAAAGATCGAATCAGTACAAGTAGCTCCTAATTAAAAACCACTAGTCTTGACTGCCAAACTTATCTTAGACACCAACTAGTTAATTAAGTTCAATCTGATCTATCCAATAATTATGGGCTCAACCACATAGCCATGAATCAAGTCCATCTTGATCTTTGTTAAAGACATAGACTCGTTCAACTATAACTATTGTAATTGAGTCTAAAGAGTTCTTGATCTAATCTAAATCAATATTTGGTTAGATTTGATTAATTACTCTAAATTAGTTCATTCTTTAACTCACCTCAGGTCTAACCCAATTAATGGATCTAATTCATCTAACCCAATAACCCATATTTTATGATTAATAACTTAGGATCTTTAATTCATAATTCTAGATCCTAATTCAACATACTTAATTCTTAATTAAGTTTTTGGATTGAGGGTTGAGATTTGATATTTTGAAAATAGTTTTTAAAATTTTAAAAGGTTCAACACAACTTAGCACTATTCACCAAATGGGTCGACCTATTTCAAAAATTGGATCGACTCATTTCATAAATAGTACTAGTTGTAGATTTTAATCTAGATCTATGTATAATACATAAAAGATCATGAATCAAATTAGATCTAATCAAAATTTTTATTCATGATTAAAAATCAGATGAAAACTATACAATCAAATCATAAAAATTATTAGATCAAATCTAAAATTTTATGATTTAATGATCTAGACAACCTACACTATAGGAATAAACCCTACAACTAGGACTGAAATCGGATTGGATATGGATCGGATACTGGCATATCCATATCCATATTTATTTTATCTAACGAATACAAATATAAATATGGATATTATTTGGATGTAAAATTTCATATTCATATTTATTTTAAATGGATACGAATACTATTTAGATATTAAAAGTATGGATATAATTATGGATATAACTTAGATAATTAAATTTTATGACTATAAAATCAAAGATATTACTAAATAAATGATAAATTAAGTAATAACATGCTTATATGATCATATATTTTTTAAAAAAATAATAAATATTATATAAGATTATATAAAATTATATATAGATTCGGATATTCGGATACGGATCGGATAGTTGTCTATCCATATCCATATTCATTTTTCTTTGATGGATATGGATACTAGTTGGATCCTTAAATTTTTATCCATATTTGGATTGATTCGGATACGAAAATAGATCTGGATGGATAATATCCATACTACTTTCTTTCCTACCTACAGTAGGATAACCTACGACAATCCATGCGATCATATTATTTTATTTTTAAATTTAAAAAATTAGATTATTATTTAGATCTAATCTAAAAAATAATCTAAACATTCATATAGATCATATTAAATAATCTCTCTGATATCATTGCTGGGAAGCATGCAGGATTTCTAGCTCTACTTTCAAATTTTTTTAAAAATTAATTATAGTAAAAATAAAAATTAATCTAATTAATTTATAAAAATAATAGATCTGATCTACAAACTCTACAATACCAGATCTAATATGAAATATATGTGCATGCAATTAAATTTGAAAATAAGAATAATGAATAGTAAAGCATTTTTACTATACTACATGTTCAGAATATGTTACAAAAGGAGCCAACCGCAGTGCATACTATGGCAGCGATTTTTAAAATCATTGTAACAGAGTATACGGTAGTGGTTACTAGAAACCACTGCTATAGATCCGATCTATAGCAGCAGTTACAACAAACCACTGCCATAGTCCAACCTATGGCAGTGATTTTTTATAATTATTGTCATATGTCCGACCTATAGCATCGATTTCTTGTAACCACTATCATATATCGGATCTATAGCAGCGATTTCTTGTAACCACTGC
Organism: Cocos nucifera; assembly: GCA_006176705.1. Classification (NCBI taxonomy): domain Eukaryota; kingdom Viridiplantae; phylum Streptophyta; class Magnoliopsida; order Arecales; family Arecaceae; genus Cocos; species Cocos nucifera. The sequence continues at coordinate 1,972,128 of QRFJ01000172.1, forward strand.
TATACGTCGATTTATGACAGCAATTATTTGTAATCATTATAATATATATTTTTTTATTTTTTCTTATTTTTTAAATAATGCATAATTTTAAAATTTAATGCCCCTCTTCATTGTTCATTAAATAATTATCATTAGAGTATCATCGCAAAAGATCACCTCGATCTGATGGTTCTAGCTGTAAGCGCATCAATTGGCATCATTTCTTTTTGATACCAATTGATATTCCATTATATCACTCGAACGCCAATCATCCTTGACATCACAAGCCCTGATACCATATTGCGGAAGTTTCTGATCTTTAGCACGAACCTAAAAAAATCTACAACATTCTCTATAGATAGCAAACCATCGATCCTCCACCTGGATCTATGATGGAGCGCCTCCCTCCTTGGGCTTGAGGGAGACGCCCTCCCTCTCTAGGACTTCTTCAAGAATCCTGGGGTGGCAACTCTAGAGAGAAGAGAAGAAGAGAGAGTTAAGGGAGAAAAGGTCTGTATTAATTCCAACCTTGAAAACCCTAATACAACCTATATATTTATACATAACCATTAGGTCCGACCAAAAATTTTTCTGGCGAACCCAATACATGAAAGCACTCACCAAGCCCATGTACACCCATATCTCCCATGCTCTAATCCTCTGGATCTAGATCCGATCCATACATGAGTTAGCCCCCTTAAGATCTCTTGAACCAGGCCTTAAGACCCCTAGGATCAACCCAGATCCTAGTCCAAAATAGACCCTCGCGTAACTCTACCTGCGCACTGAGTCAGCTCAGTCTCAGCACTAAGCCAGCTAAGTTTCACTAGGTCAGCTCAGTTTCAAATTGAGCTAGCATAGAAACTGAGTCGGTCCAATTCTGTGCCATGCCAGTAGTCCCGAATGCATAGCTCTCTATTTTGCCTATGCACTGAGACTTAGCCAATCTAGTTTAGAACTGAACCGACTAACCTGCAAAAAATCTTCTTTCTGCAGTTTTGATTTTTTGTCTTTGGTTTCTTACTTTACCTTGAATCCTAGGTCTCCGAAGCACCAACCAAGCCTCTGAAATCCTCGGAGCCAACATCCTGACTCCTCTTGTGGCCTTCCAAAGCTTGAGAGTATAATAAATCCTCACAATCTCTACCTTGGTGCTCCAAGCCTTGGCAAATCCCTCGGCAATGCCCTCCTGCATGATGATACTATCCCTGCGCACTCGACAGCACCTGTGAAAATATTGCCTCTGCCAATCCTCTTCAATTGTTGTGCATCCTTGAGGCCTTTGGGATGACCACCTCCATCGCTGAAGATCTTGACTTGCACCTCTGCACCATCCTAGAATTATAGGATTTCTTCTGCTTAGCAGCTGCATCATTTTTTCTGGACTTTCCTGGAGAACCCGCAACATTTCTGTACTGGCACTCACCGCAAACACTGACATGGTCTCCTCAGAACTATGCTTGTCCTTCTGCACATGCCACTCCACCTAGAACTGTGCATCATTGGCACTGGTGCTAGGATATCGATCCTCTTGCATCCCTTTGCTTTGAACTCATATCAAATTCCTCTCCAATTATGAAGCCACCTCTCCAGAGCTTCATCTATATCCAAAGTCCATCTGATGCCACAAAAGTCGACTCTATTATCGAGTCCCTCGAGGCCAACCACTCAATGCTATACTGCTAAGCCTGCCGCTACATCTTGAACACCGTCATTGTCCCTTCAAACCCTTCGCACTCTATGGCCCTCTTCGAAGCCATCTCGGATACCTTCGTAATCCATGAGGACCTCTAAAATCCAAGAGCTCATCCAACTCTTCTTAATCCAGCGATTGAACCCTAGGAAATTCCATCATAATCCTTCTCTTCTGCCTCTATACCAGCCATTGCTTCAATTGCATTTAGAGAATCATCTTCTACCTAAACCATGACTCTTTCTGGTGCTCCTATAGAAAAAACCTGATCCATGATACTTCCAATTGCCTGAGACCTTCTGGTGCTCCCTAAGACCCCCTGGCTATCCCTGAGACCTACATCCAGTCTTCTTGAGATACCACTGATACTCTCTACTAAGATACATTCCTCGGTTGCTGCACCACCGAGCCTCTCTTAGTCCTGTGCCTTTAGAAAAGTGCTCCTATAGTACTCCAGTGCTCCCTAACTCATCTCTACACCGCTTTACAGCCATCCAACCCTAATCTGCTGGACCTCCATGGATCATCCATCTCCATCACTCCTAAGGCTCTGCAAATTCATGCTCTGATCGAACCGCTGAATACATCTTCAACTACTTTTCTGCCTTTCTGACATCGAAGAACGTATAATCGCTTCTTCAGCCTTCCTTTGACCATTATCTCTTGGAAAACCTTTTTTCAACAGTCCACACTATCCATCTTCTTAGAGAATCCTGATGCTCTCTGCTGAGATATCTCCCTCAGCTACTACATCACCAAGCCTCTCTCTACCCTACATCTTTAGGAAAGCACTACTGCAACACTTCAGCGCTCCCTGCTTGTCACATAACCGTCATACATCCCGGCCTTTCCACCAAAATCGATCAGCAAATCATGCACCAAATTTTTTCACCCCAAGAAAATTTTTTTCCATTAATTCTCTCAACCTTCACCTTCAACCCGCTGCTTTCGGTTAGCCAAACCACAGCAACAACAAGGTAGATTTGAGACATACCGTAGAATTCTTATGCAGATTTTTGATTTTATCTTATACGACTTCTCTTTTCCTTTCATGCACCATTAGGCTCTGATACCAAATATTGTTCACAATATTTCAGGCATCACCTAGCTCTGATACCAAATGTAAGCACACCAACTAGCATCACTTGTTCCTGATACTAATTGATGCTCCATGATATCGCTCGAATGTCAATCATTTTTGGCATCACAAGCTTCGATACCATGTTGCGGAAGCTCCTGATTTTTAGCATGATCTAAAAAAATCTATGATGTTCTCTATGGACAGCAAACCACCGATCCTCTACCTGAATTTGTGATGGGGTGCCTCCCTCCTTGGGCTTGAGGGAGACACCCTCCTCTCTAGGGCTTCTTCAAGAACCCTAGGGTGGCAACTCTAGAGAAAAGAGAAGAAGAGAGAGTTGAAAAAGAAAAGGTCTGTATTGATTCCAACCTTGAAAACTCTAATACAATCTATGTATTTATACATAGCCATTAGGCCCGACCAAAAATTTTTCTGGCTAATCTAATACATGAAAGCACTCACCGAGCCCATATACACCCATGTCTCCCATGCTCTCATCCTCTGAATCTAGATCCGATCCATACATGAGTTAGCCTCCTTAAGACCTCTTGAATTAGGCCTTAAGATCCCTAGGATCAACTCAGACCTCAATCCAAAATAGACCCTCGCGTAACTTTGCCCGTGCACTGAAACGGCCCAGTCTCAGCACTAAGTCAGCTAAGTTCCACTGGGTCGGCTCAGTTTCAAACTGAGCCAGCCCAATTCTATACCATGCTAGCAATTTCGAACATACAGTTCTCTGTTTTGCCTGTGCACTGAGACTTAGTCGACCTAGTATAGAACTGAGCCAGCTAACCTATAGAAAATTTTCTTTCCTTACTTCATCTTGAATTTTAGATCTCTGAAGCACCAACCAAGCCTTTGAAATCCTCGGAGCCAACATCCTGACTCCTTCCGTGGCCTCCCAAGGCTTGCGAGCACCAAAAATCCTCACACTAGCTTCATCGATCAAAAAAAATTGATTTCGATGATTACAAATGATGATGCGATGATCTGATAGATGGAGACCTCTGATAGATTTGAAAATCTACAACGATGATCTCAGTTATATTTGTAGCGTACTATCAAAATTTTACTTCAATCGAATATCATTCTCTTAGTCAATTTAGTATAGGTTAATTTCGACCATTAAATGATAAACAAGTGATCAAAGGATCAAATGGTGTTCGATTATGAGATAATTTTTTTATAAATGATCTTGGCTACTATTTTAATCATTTTTTATTATGGTGATTATAAAATTTAACTCGTAAGATTGAGAATGATCTAAAACTATACATCGCCTGATAATCATTCTTAAACTCCATTGGTTGTTATATATATATATGCTCGTGCTTTTGCAATATCTGCTTAACATGAATAGTTCATATGAAAATGATTTGAATTTTACTATCATCGTCATATAAAATGATTAAAATTATAGTGAAGATCATTTAACTAAAAAATTATCTCGTAATTGGATGTCGTTTAGCCCTTTGATCGCTTATTTCTAATTTAACGGTCGAAATCATTCCATAATAGTAATTATTTAGATAATGAACGATGAAGATGAGCATTAAATTTTAAAATTATATAATATTTAGAAAAAAAAATTATTTCTAACCTACGGTAGTGATTACTAAAAATCATATTGCAGCAGTTTATCGTAACCACTGCCATAGATCTACGATAGCAGTTCAAAAATCGCCATCGTAGGTTAGATTAAAAATTTTTAATTTTTCTTCCCTCTCATGCGCTCTCTCTCTCCTCCTCTTCATCGCTGGTGAGACTCCACCCATCTCCGACCGCAGCCACTCGCCCCTCGCCCTTCCCATCCCCGACCGCGGCCGTTCGCCCCCCGCCCTCTCCATCCCCGACTGCCCACCCCTTGCCCTCTTCGGCCGCCGCCCCCACCCTCTCCATCCCCGATCGTGACAGCCCGCCCCCCACCCTCCCCATCCCCGATCACTCTCCCCCTACCCTCCCATCCCCGATCGTCGCCCCCTGCCGCCCACCCCTTGCCCTCCTCAGTCGCCTGCCCCCCGCCTCCCCATCCCCGGCCGCCACCCTGCACCTGCCCCCCGCCCTCCCCATCCCTGGCCGCCCCCTGCCCTCTCCATCCCCGGTCGCCACTGCTCCTCCCCTTCCATCCCCGATCGTCCACCCCCTGCCCTCCCCATCCCCTGGGCTCCCTATCATGGCACCCCTCCAGGCCCCCCTCTCCTCTCTCTCTCTTTCATCTTTCTCTTTCTCTTTCTTCTCTTTATCTCACTATCTTGATATTATTTCGTAGGTTACCTCTAGCATCGTCGTCTTCCTCCAGTGCCATCACCGACGACCCTCAGAGCTTTTGGTGCGACCCCCTCTCTATAGTCGTAGGTATATTTTTTATTTTAATTTTATAGTATTATTTATTAATCACTGAACTAGACCTATCAATGGGTTGGATTTGGATTGAAATCTGAATATTCAGATTTGGATCTAATTTTAATTACTGGTACCGGATCCGAATTTGAATACTTGATGGGTCCGTACTTGAAGTACTAGACCTGAACCATAATAGATCCCGGGTATCTAGACCCGATTTTAAAATCCAAAACTAAGAAAGGGAGAGGGAGGGAGGGAGGGGGTCCAGCCTCGCTGCCATCATCAATGAGGAAGACCAAGAGAGAGAGAGGGAGGGAGGAGGTCCGACCTTATCGATGAGGAAGATCAAGAGAGAGAGAGAGAGGGAGGGGTTTGCCATGCCACCATCGCCGGTGAGGGAGATCAAGAGAGGGAGATAGAAAGGGAGGAGGTCCAACTTTGCCGACGAGAGATGAGATCGAGAGAGGGAGAGAGGGAGATTGTGCCGGTAGGCCATGCCGTGGGCCATGCCGACCGCTAAGAGAACCTCCAACCGCTAAGAGAACCCCAATCTTGTTGCTTTTGTTTATTGCATTGCATAGCGATAGACCCATCAATTGATTAGTGTACATAATCTTTGGCATACGTATATTTATATATAATTGTATGGATAGTACTTAGGCATATATTTGATTATTGTTTAACATGTTATATTTGTTAATGTTCATTAACATTGCAGGTCACGATGGCACCGAAATGCCATCTAGCTTTCACCCCTATCCCTCGATGGGTTATGCGAAGTTCAGTATCTGAGGAGCACTCAGAGCATACTCCATCCACCTCCATATCGACTGCTTAGGGATCTCCACCGTCGGCATCTACTCTACCGACAGTATCTAGTACTCCACCGACATCTGAGTCTCTACCGTCACCCACATCGCCGACACATGCTACTCCACCAGCATCCGAGTGTACATTTTTATTATATTATATATTTATTTTTTATATAGTATTTATATACTTATATATTTGCATAACGTATTTTTATTGCAGATGCATCATCCAGTAGGATATTTCACGGTCCCATACATATGGTGCATGTATGAAACCGCCAGCATCATATGATGGTACAGTATGATCCAAAGGAGAGGTCAGTAGGAAAGACCGCACGGAAGATGCATTTCTTTTTTGGAGTGCTTGTGAGGCAGTCAAATATTATTCCCATAGAGCCTAGAGACCAGCGATTGATGGATGATACTGTCAGAAATCGGGTGTGGGAGGAGATATGGGTAAGTGCATCTTAATTATATTTATGCATTTTATATGTTTACACTATGTTTGATTAGAATAATTTTGTAACTAACTTCTGATAACTTTGCGTAGATGAGGTACGACTTTTCTGATCATGAGAGGGCTCGAGATGTCCGACTGAAGAAGATTGAAAAGTTATACTGGGGCTACAAGGTCAAGCTCCATAAAGAATGGCTCGAGCACCAATGAGACACTCCAAAAGAGCTTGTTTCTTGGATATAGGACTGTCCTCCGAGTCAGTGGGAGAGGATGGTTATGAAGAAACCAGATCTAGAATTTCACAGGTAGATCTTGAAACTTTTTCAAGATCTTACAGCAGAAGACTTAAATAAATCTAAAATTTATTTAAATAATCATGTAAATACCTAGATCTCAGATCTATTATATGATTAAGATATAATATTAAATTAAAAATTAAAATTAAATAAAAAAAAAGTTGATCAAATTAATCTAGATCTACACTACATCAAATGCAGGTATGAAGTTTATAAATCAGATCTATTACCTGAGCAAGTTTAGATATTCTAACTTACTGATCTGGACTTAAGGATGAAGTCACGAGCCACATACGTGTCTGACCTTTAGGAGTCTTTCACACGAGCCGACGATCTCTGAGCTGAAATCCGATGCAGAAAATCAGCATAGCATGCTAGTACTGTGCTGATCCTTCTTCAACGATTAATCTGATACTTTTTTGTTCAAAATTTGGACTTTCCAAAATATAAGAAGGAAGATGAGAGTTTGTTGATCTGAGGCTCTCAAGAAAACTCAAAAGAAAGAAGGAGAGATTAAAAATAAAATAGCCCTAGAAGAAAACCCTCCTCTTCTTCTCTTTTCTCTCACCTAGACACCTAGTTTGGTGCCTATGGAACCCCCATGCCCAAGGATCCTCTTTCTCTGATTTTTGCACATCCCAAACCTCTCTCAAAGCTCTATATTTCATAAAAAATTTAGAACAAAATTCGTCCAAGAATAGAAAAAAAGAAGAGTCCAAGTAAGATCAAATTTCTAGACTAGGAATATCCAAACATGAAAAGTTATTGGGCGCCTCCTCCATAATTTTTGGCGTGGATCAGCAAGAGAGGGTGCACAAAAAAGAGATTATTTTCATAGAATAATAGAAGAATTAATTAAAAGAGGGGGCGACACTCAAGGAAAGATGTTTTGGTCAACAAGGATTCTATCTCATAGAATCCTAAGCAAAACCAATTCCTCCTTTGACTTGGTCTTCCACCTAACTTCCAAATATGACTTAGAGGAAGAGAGGGAGCATGAAAATTAGAAAGAAAGGGATTTTTCATGAAAAATATCTAAAAAATAGGTATGGAGGGCGTTGGAACCAAGGTGGTGCAAGGAGATAGGGAGTCCTAGTCACACTAGGACTCCAGTTTTGACTTGGTCAAACAAGATCTTTTAATCAAATAAAATCAAGATTAAACCAATCCAATTAAATAAGATCCTAACCCATTTAAGAAATTAATTAAATTAGATTAAATTAGATTTAATTTTGATTTATTTTCTTATCAAATTAGAAAATTAGATTAATCCGAGTCCTAGTTAGACTAGGACTAGTTCTTCCTTGCACTTGGCTTATCCAATAAATCAATTGGACTTGATCCAATCAAGTTCAAACTAAATCTAATTAAATTATATTTAATTAGATATAATTTCAACCTATTGGCTTAATTAAATTAAGTCAATTAGCAATCTAATTGCTAATCGATCCTCCTACAATACTTGCACTAGGTTAAACACTAATCGTATTGATTGTTTAACCCTAGAACAATTCTTAATCGTTGATCAACCATCCAATCAGATCATAAGCTCTAATGTATGTGACCTCATAGGTTCGAATCTAAATCGATAGCATAGAAATAAATTTTTATACCAATCGAAGTGACTATCTAGCAATGATATCCGACGGTCGGATAGGTCGAAGGTGTAGAACACCATCCTTAGAATCCATGCGGATATAGTTTTCATATAATTCATCCCCTTGACCATAATGCTCGTATGACACATCAGAGTTCGAATATCAACTCTTATCAGATTGTCTACATTGTATTTTAAAATACCAAATCCATCTGATGGATTATCCTAGCCAAGATTTTGCTATATTGAAATACAATGGTACATTCTTCTCTAACTCTCAGAGTGGTCAATTTCATCTTGATCATACTCCGACTTCGCAAGTACTTGACTATGTCCAAAAGCCTTCCGTTGCTGAATTAGAAATTTAGTTAGTCTGATACCAAAGCACAGTAAGTTGCTTGCAAGTCACTGAGATGATCTCAGGTCTAAGGGATACTTATATCTATATTCCATCAGAGATATTCTCGACAGCAGAATGCTTTGAAGTTAGTCACATTTAATGATGATATACCCATACATCTCACCTATATGCCATACTAGTATCTCCACACACCTTGGTTAAGAGGACAACCAACCTATATGGCATATAGCGACTTATGCTCGATAGACGCTGTCATCCTGATTAACAGCCTATCATTTGATCGTGAATAAATTTAAGGACTAATCAATAAATCCTCTCTTTATTGAAACTAAATAGTCTTAAAAAATTCATCACAACAATGGAGTTCATTAGAAGATGTAAACTTGTGATGAAAAAAGATGTCAAAATATTTTTCATTAATTAATAAATTAATTATAATTATAAAATATCTCAACCATCAACAGACTGACGATTAGCTTTGGAACATAATTCTCAATAACTTCCACTTATCCTAAAGTCACTCGACACAATATCTAATATCCATCTTTGACTTATGGTTGTCGAACTTCTTGATTGCCAGGGCTTTAGTGAAGGGGTTGGTTAGGTTCTTCTTTCCATCGATCTTCTGAATATCGACATCACCACGATCTACGATCTCATGGACTAAATGAAAGCGACGCAGAATATGCTTTGTTCGTTGGTATGCCTTCGATTTCTTTACTTGAGCTATGGCGTCAGTGCTGTCGCAGTAGAGCAGGACTGAACCATCAATGGAGGGTGCTACTCCGAGCTCGATGATGAACTTCTCAGCCACACAACTTTCTTTGCTGCATCTGATGCTGTCATGTACTCTGCTTCGCAAATAGAGTCAGTCACTGTATACTGCTTGAAATTTTTTCAGCAGATGGCTCCACCATTTAGAGTAAAGATATATCCCGACACACTTTTACTGTCATCATGATTAGATTGAAAGCTGGAGTCTGTAAATCCCATAAGCTTCAGATCTGACTCATCATAAACCAACCATTGGTCTTTAGTATTTCTCAAATACTTAAGGATGGTTTTAACCACCTTCGAGTGATTTTCTCCAGGGTCAAACTGGTATCTACTCACTACTCCTAATGAATATGCCACGTCTGATCTCGTACATGTCATTATATATATAATAGATCCCACTATCAAAGTATATGAAATTCTACTCATACGCTCTCTCTCTTCAGGAGTTGTCGGACAATCTTTCTTAAAGAGAGAAATTTTTTGGCCTATCCAAAGATAGCCCTTTTTGGAATTCTCCATGCTGAACCTCTTCATTACAATTTTTATGTACGTGAATTGGGACATATCAAGCATCCTTTTAGATCTATCCCTATAGATTTTCATTCCTCGGATGTAGGATGCTTCACCCAAGTCCTTCATAGAGAACTGTGATGACAACCAGACTTTTATTCCTTATAGTGTGGGGATATCGTTTTTGATTAAGAGAATATCATTCACGTACAAAATAAGGAATACCACTGCTGGACCATTTGCTTATTTGTAAATATAGGATTCTTCTCCATTCTTAATGAAGTCATACATTTTGATCACTTTATCAAAATGTATGTTCCAACTCCGAGATGCCTACTTCAATCCATAAATGGATCTCTGAAGCTTGCACATCTTGGACTCATTTATGGATATGAACCCTTTAGATTGTATCATATACACCTATTCGATCAGCTCTCCATTTAGAAAAGCTATCTTCACATCTATCTACTAGATCTCATAGTCTAGATGGATAGCAATGACAAGCATGATCTGAATGTACTTGAGCATTGCCATAGGGAAGAACGTCTCATCATAGTTAATACCATAATATTGACGATACCTTTTGACAACCAAACGGGCTTTATAGATCTCCATTTTTTCGTTTGCACCCCTCTTCCTTTTAAAGATTCATTTACACCCAATGAATTTAACCCCTTCAGGTGGATCAACTAATATCCATACATCATTGACCTTCATGGAATCCATTTTGGATCTCATGGCTTTTAGCCATTTTTCAGAGTCGGGTCTCTGCATCGCATTCATATAAGTGATCGGATCCTCATCATTGTCATCAAGTTTGATGGGATCATCATCCTGGATTAAGAATCTATAGTATCTATTCGGATGGTAGGGTACTCTGTCGGATCGCCTTAATGGTGCGGGTTCACTAGGCTTCGGATCTGATCTGATCAAATTCGACTTAGGTTCAACATTCTATATCGAACTTTCTATCTGTTGAACTTCATCAAGTTCAATCTTAGAGGCAACTATTTCTTCATCAAGAAACTTCTTTTTCAAAAAGGTTGCCCTAAGGCTGACGAACATCTTTTGTTCATCAGCATGATAGAAATAGTATCCTTTGATCTCTTTTGGATACCCTATGAACGTACACTTATCAGACCTAGGTTCAAGTTTGTCTGTAATTAACCATTTGACATAAGTCAGACAACCCCAAACCTTAAGGTGTGAAAGTGCTGGCTTACGTTCTATCCATATCTCATATGGAATTTTAACTACAAACTTACTTGAAATCCTATTTAATAGATAACAAGCCGATTCGAATGTATATCCCCAGAAAGATATCGGTAAGCTGGTAAATTTCATCATGGATCGAACCATGTCTAACAAAGTCCGATTCCTTCTTTCAGACACACCATTATGCTGTGGTATTCTAAGAGGAGTCTATTGGAAGAATTTCATTCTCTCTTAAATATGTGAGAAACTCATCAGAAAGGTATTCTCCTCCTCGGTCAGACCGAAGAGTTTTAATACTCTTTTCAGTTTATTTTTCTACTTCACTTCAAAATCGTTTGAACATTTCAAAAAAATCCGACTTATATTTCATTAGATAGACATATCCATATCTGGATAGATTATCTGTAAAAGTGATGAAGTAGACATATCCACCTCTGGCACTTATGCTCATTAGTCTACATACATCAGTATGTACTAGAACTAAGAGTGCATTGGCTCTCTCATCTTTTTCAGTAAAAGATGACTTGGTCATTTTACCAAGAAGATAGGACTCACAGGTTGGAAGTGATTCACAATCATTAACTTTGAGGATTTCCTCCTGAGTCAACCTGTTTATCTTATTTTTGTTTATATGACATAGCCTACAGTGCCATAAGTAGATATCTGATATACTATCTAATCTAAGATGCTTGCTAGTAGAATAGACTACATTAATAGATTGTGATAACATATATACACTATTATTTAATTATCCATAGAAAGCAGTAATACCATTCATAATGATATTATAAATTCATTTTTTTATTAAAATGTCATAATTGTTCATGGCCAAAAGGCCTACAGAAATGATATTTAAAAAGAAACTAGGACGAAAATGATAATCACTAAGAATAATGGTATGAGATTCAAATATAAGTTTCAAAATTTCTAAAGTTAGAATTGGAACTGGTCTTCCATCTCCAACGTTTAGAAATCTCTCATCTTGCTCAAATTTTCTACTGACATGCAATCCCTGCAATGAATTGCAAATATGGTAAGGGCTACTGATATCCAATACCCAGTCAGTAATATCACAAATAGAGAAATTACAAGGAGTTATCATATAAATACCTTATCCAGCAATAGCTTGCTTCTTTCTCTGTTTGTTCGGATCCAAGGAGGTAATATACTGAGAATAGTTCATCTTCCAGTACCCCTACTTCTTGCAAAAGAAGCATTCAGTTTGACTCTTATCGGACTTGATCTTTGGGGTCAGAGCTTGCACAGGTGTCCTAGCATGAACATGCACCTTCTTGGCTTTCTTTTTCTTATTCTTCTTTTCTTTCTCAAAGGATCGAGAACAAGAAGACGAACCTCCCACTAAGTTTACCGACTCCTTATGGAGTTGGTGATCCTTCTCAAAGTTCTGAAGTAACTCCAGTAACCCATGATAGTCCACTTCAGGCTCTGACATTCTATAATATGTAAGGAATGAAAGATAAGACTTGGGCAGCGAGTTCAGTTTTGCATCTTTTCCAAGTTGTTTGTGCAAGAGAAAGTCGAGCTTGCTTAAGCACTCTATTAGCTCGATCATGTACAATACATGATCAGTGACAAAGACACCATCCTGCATTCTGGCATTGAAGATGGCACAACTAGTCTTATGCCTCTTAATGTCATCGAGTGTGCTAAAAGAATCCTCCAACACTTGGAGCATTTTGTTTGGCTGAGCTATCTCAAACTTGCGACTGAACTCGTCACTTATTATAGCTAGCATAATGTAGCGCACCATAGTTCGATCACTGAGCCACTTTTGATAAGTATTTTTGACTGTTCCATGTGCATTGACAACTGGCTCCTCAGATGCAGGATCCGTCAGCATATATAGGATCCGTTCATGCTCCAGGATAATCTTGAACTTTCGATACCAGCTACCAAAGTTAGGTCCCACCAACTTATCATTGTCCAATAATGATTGGAGCGATAGAGAAGTGGTCATATTTGCACAAAGAAAAACCAAAATCTAATTAGTAATTGATTCATTAAACCTAAAGATTTGAACTTTAATCAAAAGTTTTCTCCCACTATTTTATTCGAATTGGTAGTCTCTACCTCCAATTCGAGGAATTACCCTAATTTCTTAGTGGGTACTAGAATCCACATAGACTATACACAAGTCCAACTTTGGTTGGCCCACCCATATACATTTAAGGATAGGTTCATAACCAATTATTTTTTTAAATAATTTTTAGTAATTAAATTTTATTCTAGGCCCTGATCAGTTGGCTTTGGCCTTCTCAAAAAAGGATTCAGTTAGGTCCAATCATTAACATGACCATACTTGGCCCATCCAACCAATGAATGATCAGGCCCAACTTTGGTTGGCCCAACTGACCATCATTTAGAAAGATGTATCTAAGAGATCATATAATGAATGATAATTTCATCAATTGATAAGCACCAAGCCTTTGGGCCTCCAATGATTATCCAACTGATGGATCCATTATCATCTACTTTAATGGGAGGCTATGATCCAGTTATCATATAACTATTTCATTTTAGGAACCTAATAATTTTAGAGAATTTATTTATAGAAGTGAGTAGGTCAGATTAACCAACTTATCATGATCCTTTCATTAACTTCACCAAGTCAGCTTAAGGGAGACCATTAATAGGCTGGTCTAGGAGCACCTAAATCAGTCAAATTGATTTACCTAGCTGACATGGGTTAGCTCAAATAGTCAAGTGATCTGATCAAAATATAATCTCATCAAGAGGCTAGGCAAGTTCGATCAGTGGAAGGGTCGGCCAGGCTTGCCTTAGACACCATCAGAAATGGCTAGGTAAGCGGGCTGCCAATTGAAAACCACTAATTTGATTTATCTTAGATACCAATTGGTTTAATTAGTTTCAATTAGATCAACTTAACAGTTCATGCTAGACTACGTAGCCAAGAATCAAGTCCATCTTGGATCTTGTCAAAGACATGGACTTGACTAACTATAACTATTGTAATTGATTTAAAGAATTCTTGACCTAATCTAAGACAATAATTGATTAGATTTAGTCAATTCTCTAATTAAGTCCATTCTTTAATCTAACCCTAGGTCTAATCCAATTAATGAACCTAATCTCTACCAACCCATTTAACTCAATGTGTTATGATTTGTGTCTTAGGATCTTCAATTCACAATCCTAGATTTTAATCAATCAACTTCTTAATTCTCAATTAAGTTTTGGGCCGAGGGTTGGGGTTCGACTTTTTGAAAATAATTTTTATATTTATAAAATATTTTTATAATATGGTTCTATCAACCAAGTTGCATGTTTGATTCATAATTAATATACAAGTAAAATAAACATAAAACTACTTTAGATCTAATCTAAATAGGTTCATGTAATTGAAACGGTTTCAATAATAATCAATCATAAATCTTCCTAGATCAAATCTAACACATTTATGATGATTAAAATTAAATTAAAATATTTTTAATTAGATCATAAAATTTTTTAGATCTAATCTAAAATTTTATAATCAATATTTTAGATTAGCACGTAATAGGACAACCTATTCACTGTAAGGGATAAACCTTACAACAGGACAACCTTATGGTAGTCCGTGCAATCTAAAATATTTTATTTTTTAAAAAAAAATTAAATTTAATAATTAGATTATAAATTAAATCTAATCTAAGAAATAATCTAGATATGTATAAAAATCATGTAATAAGAATCTGGCTCCGATACCAATTGAAGGAACCAGATCTAGAGTTTCACAGATAGATCTTAAAACTTTTTCAAGATTTTATAGCAGAAGACTTAAATAAATCTAAAATTTATTTAAATAATCATGTAAACACCTAAATCTTAGATCTATTATATGATTAAGATATGATATTAAATTAAAAATTAAAATCAAATAAGAAAGAAAATGGTTGATCAAATCAACCTAAATCTACACTACATCAAATGCATGTATGAAGTTTATAGATCAGATCTATTATCTGAGCAAGTTTAGATGTTCTAACTTGCTGATCCAGGCTTGAGGATAAAGTCATGAGCCACACATGTGTCTAGCCTCTAGGAGTCGTCCACACGAGCCTATGATCTTTGATCTAAAATCCGATGTAGGAAATCAGCACAGCATGCTAGTACTATACTGATCCTTCTTTGACGATCGATCCGATGCTTTTTTCTTCGAAATTTGGACTCTCCAAAATATGAGAAGAAGATAAGAGTTTGCTGATCTAAGACTCTCTCAAAAAAACTCAAAAGAAAGGAGGAGAGATTGAAAATAAAATAGCCCTAGAAGAAGACCTTCTTCTTCTCTTTTTTCTCACCTAGACACCTAGTTTGGTGCCTTTGGAACCCCCATGCCCAAGGACCCTCTTTCTCTGATTTTTGCACACCCCAAACCTCTCTCAAAGCTATGTATTTTACAAAAAAATTAGAATAAAATTCATCCAATAAATAGAAAAAAAGAAGAGTCCAAGTTAGGTTAAATTTTTAGACTAGGAATATCCAAACATGGAAAGTTGTTGGGGCACCCAACTCTTGGGCGCCTCCTTCATAATTTTTGGCATGGACCAGCAAGGGAGGGTGTATAAAAAGGAGATTATTTTCATAGAATAAGAGAAGAATTAATTAAAAGAGGGGGTGAGACTCAAGGAAAGATGTTTTGATCAATAAGGATTCTATCTCATAGAATCCTAAGCAAAACCAATTCCTCCTTTGACTTGGTCTTCCACCTAACTTTCAAATATGACTTGAAGGGAGAGAGGAAGCATGGAAATCAGAAAGAAAGGGATTTTTCATAAAAAATATCTAATAAATAGGTATGGAGGGCATTGGGACCAAGGTGGTGCAAAGAGATAGGGAGTCCTAGTCACACTAGGACTCCTATTTTGACTTGGTCAAACAAGATCTTTTAACCAAATAAAATCAAGATTAAATCAATCTAATTAAATAAGATCCTAATTTATTTAAGGATTTAATTAAATTAAAATTAAATTAAATTTAATTTTAATTTATTTTCTAATTAAATTAAAAAATTAGGTTAATCCGAGTCCTAGTTAGACTAGGACTAGTTCTTTCTTGCACTTGGCTTATCCAATAAATCAATTGGACTTGATCCAATCAAGTTCAAACTAAATCTAATTAAATTATATTTAATTAGACTTAATCTCAGTCTATTGATTTAATCAAATTAAGCTAATTAGCAATCTAATTACTAATCGATCCTCTTGTAATATTTGTACTAGGTTAAACACCAATCGTATTGATTGTTTAACCCTAAAATAATTTTTAATCATTGATCAACCATCTGATCAGATCATAAGTTCTAATGTGTATGACCTCATAGATTCAAATCTAAATCGATAGCATAGAAATAAATTTTTGTACCAATCAAAGTGACCATCTAGCAATGATACTCAATGGTCGGATAGGTCGAAGGTGTAGAACACCATCCTTAGAATTCATGCGGATATAGTTTTCATATAATTCATCCTCTTGACCATAATGCTCGTAGAACACATCAGAGTTCAACTATCAACTCTGATCAGATTGTCCATATTGTATTTCAAAATACTAAATTCATCTGATGGATTATCCTGGCCAAGGTTTTGCTATATTGAAATATAGTAATACATTCTTCTCCAATTCTTGGAGTGGTCAATTCCATCTTGATCACACTCCAACTTCGCAAGTACTTAACTATGCCCAGAAGCCTTCCGTTGCTGAATTAGAAATTCAGTTAGTCCAGTACCAAAGTATAATGAGTTGCTTGCAAGTCACTGAGGTGATCTCAGGTCTAAGAAATACTTATACCTATATCCCATCAGAGATATTCTCGACAGCAGAATGCTCTGAAGTTGGTCACGTTCAATGACGATATACCCATATATCTCACCTATATGTCATACCAGTGTCTCCACACATCTTAGTTAAGAGGACAACCAACCTATATGGCATATAGCAACCTATGCTCGATAGATGCTGTTATCCTAATTAATAGCCTATCATTTGGTCGTGAACAAATTTAAGGACTAATAGATAAATCCTCTCTTTATTGAAACTAAATAGTTCTAAGAACTTTGTGACAATAATGAAGCTCATTAGAAGATGTAAACTTATGATGAAAAAAATGTCAAAATATTTTTCATTAATTAATAAACTAATTATAATATCTCAACCATCAACAGGCTGATGATTAGCTTTGGGACATAATTTCCAACAAATACATTGGAGGAGCTAGGAGTTCAAGATAAAATTGCTAACTTTTAAATTTTTTTAATACACTTAAAGTTATATTTAAATATTTTTAAAATATTTATTATTTATTTAAATACTTGTTAGGCTATCTTTCATCAGAATCGAGCAGTCCAGGAGTATACGCACACTCTCGATCGTGAGTCTATGGCTAATCGTATGCATAGAGAGGTAATGAATTCTAAATCTTATTAGATAAATTAAATTAATATTTTTTTTATGTTTTTGATAAACTGATCTATTATTATAGCTGATGAGAATGGAGTGATGCCCAGCCATAGTGAGATCTTTCAATCTAACCGTATGGATAAGAAGAGCAGGCCGATGAACGTCGTGATCGAAAGAATTTTTGTAAGTATTAAATATATTAGTATATATGATTAGTATTTAGCATTTTTTATAAAATTTTATTTATATTTATAATTATAGGATTAGTTAGATGCGCTCACGAGCGAGGACCCGGATACCTCTAGCCCCTATGACCATCTATCTTAGATCTTAGGATCTGAGCACTCTGAAAGGATTCGATGCAGGCTCGGACATACGTCGATCAGCTATTGGTCAAAGATGAGCATCTTTTCATAGACTTTCGGTATCGTCAGTCGAGAGGAGCTTGAGGTGGTATTGGCATAGACAGATCATGCTACGACATGGGTAGATGGGGCTGAGGAGCGTGCATCTTATCTGGAGGGCATCGTGAGAGACATGGTGTCGACGCTCAGCATGCATTTTGGAGGTGCCTTCATGAACTTTGAGAATATATTAGCGTGCATTCCAGCTCCAGCTCCAACTCTAGCTCCAACTTATGCTCCATCTTCGAGGGATGACGATGATGTAGATTTAGAAGACTTTTGATATATATATATATATATTTTAAAAATATTATAATAAATTATATTTAATAATAAAATTTTAGTATTTTAGAAATATTATTATATTTATAATATTTTTTTATATTATATATCTCTATATTTGTCAGATAAAATATATAAAAAATTAAAAATTTTATATTTTTTTAATTATTCAGAAGCTACGACAGCGATTTTACAACCACTGTCATAGACCTATGATGATGGCTGCAGTGGCAGCGGTTAGCTAACCACTGCCATATCCTATAGCAGCGATTTTTGGGGCCATGGCAGCGGTTACAAATCACTACCGTAGCCCGATTCTGTAGTATCTTGCGTAGGAAGATGATTTTCGCAATCGAGTCACCACCAATATGAATACCAAATAGATCTGATCATCACAATGCAGCCACACACGTGTCTGGCCTCCATAAATGGTCCACATGAGGTTTTGATCCCGATCAGCTTCTTTCGAGTGCTAGCTCGATGAAGAATGCTTCTGACAGCTAGATTTGATCGAATAATTTTGATCTCCCTCTACTAAAACTTTGGATACTTTGGATCAGTAGGATGGGTAGAAGAGAGGATGAGAAAATTCTCAAAAAAGTCTCACAAAGATCTGACACTCAGATCTTATGAAATCAGAATAGAAACCCTAGATCAAGATCTAGGGCGGCACAGCACTCAAACCCTGGTGCCTAGTTTTCTCTTTCAATTTTTCTTCTCAGATTTTTTTCTTATTTTTTTCAAGCTATGGAAGGACTCATGAATTAGAGGAGAGGAATCTTTAAAAAAAAATCTCACCTAAAAAAAATTTCAGGAATTTTATAGAGGGTGCACAAGTCAAGATGGCATATAGAAGAGTTGAGATGAAGTGGTTTGCTATTTGAATTCAAGTCTCATTTGAATTTAAATTACAACCAGATCAAGCCCATCAATTTAGAACGTGAGAAGGGATGGTGCAAGCCTTCTTTTGCATGGAAAATAATTCACGAGAATATCTTTCTCATGGAGAAAAAATTGGTGCAAAAAGGGTGAGGTGGCACATGGAAGACTAGGTCAAACTAGTCTTAAAATCTCTCATCCCATTGAACCAACTCAATCCAAATTGGTTAGGCCCAATTAGACTAGATTAAATCTAACTAATTTAGATTTAATTAGACTTATTTAAATTTTAATCAAATAAAAAATTAATTAAGTTCAATCCCTGATCAAATCAGGGATCATACTTCCTCGGTGATTAGGTCATCACATAACCTAATCAGATCAAACCCAACTGAATTCAATTTAATTAGACTTGATTCAAAAATAATTACTTAATTAAATTAAATTATTAATTAAATATTTCATAAATATAGAGTCCAAATTCAGTGGGTATCCGGATAATAGAGTTCCATCAAAACAAAACTCTTGATCGAAGAGTCCCAAACCAATAAGACTCTTGATCCCGGTATCCAAAATGAGTAAAACTTATGATCATAGAGTCTAAACTCTCGATCATAGAGTTTTAAATAAGTAGGACTCGGAGTTCTAGAGTAGTAGGACTCTTGATCGAAGAGTTTCAGTCAAGTGGGACTTTTGACCATAGAGTTTCAGTTCATTAGAACTCCTGATCATAGAATCCTAGAAAATCAGGACTTACAGTCCTAATGCAGTAGGACTCTTGATCGAAGAGTTTTAGTCCAGTGAAACTCTTTACCAGCCATCAGATCAGATAAGAATCTCTAGTGTGTGTGATCCCGTAGGTTTGAATCTAAGCCAGTAGTATAGGAACCACTTTCTGTACTAATTAAAATGATTATCTAGCAATGGTACCCAACATCCGGATAGGTCGAATAGTTGCAATCGCAACATTCATTACCTATATGAATATGGTTACCGCATAATTCATCTCTTTGATCTCTATGTATGAGGATGACTCAGAGTTAAACTATCAATCCTGAAAGATACATCCAAATCATATCTCAAAGCAATTAGTCATGTGACCCCTCATTAGGACTATCTTGACCAAGGATTTGCTAAATTGAAACACAATTGAATACAGCTTCTGAAATCAGGAGTGGTTAATTTTATCTTAATTCACGTACTGACTCCTTAAGTACTTGACTGTGTCCAAAAATCTTCCATCATTGAATTAGAAATTCAGGTAGTCTGGCATCAAAGCATAGTAAGTTGTTTGAAAGTCACCATGATGATCTTAGATCAGAGAAATATTTATACTCATATTCCATTAGAGCAAATCTTGATAGTAGAAAAGCTCTAGAGTTGGTTACGTTCAGTGTAAATGGACCCCTACATATCACCTGTATGCCATACCAGTGTCTCCACACTCCTTGGTTCAGAGGACAATCAATCCATATGGCACACAACGACCTACACTCGATAAATATTATCATCCTTGGTAACAACATATCATTTGATCGTGAACTAATTTAAGGACTAAATGATAAATTCTTCTTTGTCGAGTCTAAATAGTCCTAAAGACTTCATCACAGAAGAGTTCATTACAGAAAGATGCACAAGAGTGATGAAATACCAAAATAATAATTTCATTCATTTAAAATTCAAGTATAAATTACATTCAATTTAATCATCTACAATCTAGATGATTGGTTTTAGGATATATTTTCTAACACTTTCGTCATCTACGATCATGAGAATTCGATCTGAGCATATGAAGAATTGCCTGCATCAACCGAAATACATAAGCAATCATGAAGGATGGCATAGATTTAGAAATTTAGACTATTGTGATGCTAAAATTAGATCCTATGAAAGGAGAGATTATCGAAGTTTCTTCTTTCTTCAACCTTCAAACTTAAGAGGGATTTCAGAAGAGAGATAGAAGAGAGGAGGAAGAGAGGAAGAGAAGGAAGAGAGGGAAAGAAGGAGAGAGATTAGTTGGTGGAGAGGGAGGAAGAAGAGAGCACATAGGTAGAAAAAAAATAGAATTTTTTTATTCTTAAAACATCGATAATTACAAGACCTTTTGTTTTCCCTTTTAAAAAAAAAAATACTAACAAACTAAATAGAAAGAAGATGCATGGAGGTGGGATGCACCAATCTGGATGGTATTCTATTTTGTGAAGATCTTCAATCTCGTGCATAAAGAATATCTGGGCGTGCGACTTTAAGGTGGCGTGCCTCCATAAAACTCATCTAAATGGTTGATTTGAATTGAACTTAATTACAAATCAAATCCAAATAATTGATCCTAACTAGAAGATCAAATCCAATTTAAGAACTCAATTTATTACAAGACTCAAAAATAAAAATTATAGAACTCAATAAAATTAAGATTTTATCAACCATCGAGCCATAATGAATTATGGTGATTAGTATTTACACCAAATGACACATCCTTCATGATATGCCACGATATGAGAGAATTAGGATTTCTAGGGAGTGCACACAAATCGTATGTTTCTCATCTTTCAGAAATACCTATTCAAGATCTTAAACAGAGAATTTTTTTTTTTATGGAAAAGGGGAGGCGATTGCCACCCAAATATTATTAATGGAAGAATGTACAGGAAGAAGAACAGGGTAAGAAACAAGCGCTGCTCTTCAGACAAAAAGAAGACCAAAAAATTCAAAGAAAATAGAGATTGTGTATGGGAAAAAAACATAGAAAACAAAACTATAGAAGCAGTGCTATGCGCTCAAGAAAGGCGTGTTTATAACACTGCAGCACCAGAACCTTATGCAGAGATATGAATGCATATCTCCACACCAGCCTCTAACAGTGTCATCTCTTACCAAGACAGAGGGGCGAGCTCGAGATGCGGCAGTGTGGGCGAGCAGCGACAAGGGCGAGATCTCTCTCTCATAACTCATAGAAGGCGAGGGCGAACAACAGCAGCGGCAAGGGGGAGCGAAGGCGAGGGCAAACAGCAGTGGCGGCGAGAGGGAGCGGCTCGTGAGATCTCAGGCGAACGGCGGCTTCGATCTCAGCTAAGGCGAGGGCGAACGGCAGTGACGGCGAGGGGGACCGAAGGTGAGGGCAAACGGTGGTGGTAGCAAGGGGAAGCGGTGATCTTGGACGAACGGCGGTGGTGGCGAGGGGGAGCAAAGGTAAGGGTGAATGACGGCAGCGATGAGAGGGAGCAACTCGTGAGATCTTGGGCGAATGGTGGCAGCGACGAGGGAGAGCGAAGGCGAGGGCGAATGATGGTGGCTAAGAGGGAGCGGTTGTGAGGGTTTTTCTCCAAATCTCGTCCGAGGGGGAGCGCGAGAGAGTATTTTGATAGGAATTGGGAAGGAACGAGAGAGAGAGAGAGAGCATATTAGCCCATGAAGAGTACTTAAGCAGCGGGAAGCAAATATTAGCTCGCGTCCAAGGCTGCACCAATTATTTTAATTATTTATTATAATAAATTTAATTATATAATAATTTTTTTATTTATTTACATTAAATTTAAATTTTATTGAAAAATATAGATTTTGCAATAAAAATAGAATTTTGTTACAAAAACTACAATATTTTGCAACAATAATAACTAATTATTATAAATAATATGTTCCTTTATAGATTCTGCAATATTTTTTCGTTACAAAAAATAAAAAAATTATAATAAAAATAAATTTTGTTGTAAATATTTTTTTTCTTATAGCGATTGTCGATGTGGAATGGATGGAGATAGAAGGAACCCTCATAGAAGGGGAGAACTCATAGATGAGCTTGAAGGAGGAGGATGTGGAGGAGAATTGGATGAGAAGGAAAGAGAGAAAGAAAGATGAGTTGTCAACGATAAATGGGTGGAAGTAAAAGGAGCCACTATAGAGAGGGATAGCTCATGGATGAGCTTGGAGGAAGAGGATGGGGAGGAGGAGAAGGAGATGAGAAGAAAGGGAAGGAGGGGGAAGGAAGAGGGAGGAGGGATATCAGTGATGGAGGGGAGCAATTGGAGAGAAGGAATGAGGGAGAAAGAGAAAGGAGGAGGGATGTCGGTGGTGGAGGATGGGAGCAATTGGAGAGGAGGAAGAAGAGAAGAAGGAAAGTGGTATTTTTATCATTTTATAAAATAATGATATCATATAATTGTCACATAATATCATTTTATTAACGGGGATGAATGGTAGGATCATTTTGAAATATCTCAAAAAGTTGAAGAACTAGTATGATACTTTTCAAAGTAGAGGGGATGTAAGTGAACTTGGATTAAAGTTAAGAAGGTGTTCCTATAATTCATCCAAAATTCTAAAGATCATAACTTGTTAGATTAATTCTTAAGTCAGTGATCTTATATGGACTTTGATAATTAGTTGAGCGATAGATAGAATTTAATTATCATCGTTAATTCATCATGCTATCATACCAATCTCTAATTACCATAATAGCCTTGTGAATCAAGCAATAACTTAAGAGTGATTAATACCAATACTCGATATTGATATATGATAGTTGACTATATGATATGCTTACCGAGTGACCAACATCTATTTTTTATAGGATCTTATTTTTATCTAACTATAAAAAAAATTATTTTTAAAATTATAAAGAGCTCACTATTTTTCAAGAGATAGAAAATCATGAAATTGAGTATTGAACATGCCACATGCTTGATTTAAGTTGCTATCTTATGGTTTGTGTCACACCAATTCATAATAGTGTTAGAAAATATTTTACTAATGATGGGTTATTTATTTAGAAAAATGATTAAAAATGCTATATGGAATTACTATTGATTTGATTGATTGTTTATGGGAAAAAAATACTATCATGCATGCTCATGGACAATCAAGTTTAAAATTGGGATGACTATACTTTGGAGACATGTCTGTTGTTATGCATACGAAGGGTCTAATGAAATGCATATCACATTTATAATTTTATACGGTAGTGTTGTAACTAGTTTGATGATGAAGCTTTATCAACATGGATATATTCAGGCATAATCTTAACTATTCATAATTAGACTAGCTTGGCTAAAAAAAAAAGGCTCTTATACATGCACATGCCAAATATTGAGCATACGAGCAACAAGTCAACTTGTGAGATCTCACATTGGCAATTTAAGCTTGTATATTATAGGAAACAGTGTTGATGGCAAGAACTCTAGATATTTTCAAGGGTTATTTGCCAAATATAGGGTTCATTTTGATGTATTGAAAAATAATAATATTTAATAGATTTTGAAAATAATCTTGATTTTGTAATACAGGTGTCTTTTTGTGCCTTGAAATCTTTAAATAGTCTTATCATGAAATCAAAATGTTTTATATTGAGCAGAACATTTTGAATTCTTACTTTTTTTTCTCTTAGCCATTTTTAAACATTTCTGTTCTTAAACTTTTTGTGTATAAACCACAAAGCATTTTAGAAGAACTTAATTTTTTTAAAAAAATAGAAACATAATTTTTAGATCTACAAATTTTAAATCTTATTGTTGAATCTGCATTTATAAGAAAAGGAAGAGTGCAAGCAATGAAATTAGCAAAGTATTGTTGGCAAAGTATCTTATACATGATTCATGAATTATGTTGGATGTTAACACAATGTCTTTGCACAGTCTAGAAATTTTTTTTGATGGACAGTAATTTAAAAAAAAAATAATTTATAGTTAAATTTTGCAATATAAAAATTTAGGATTGAAATTGGATCGAATATGGATTGAATATCACCACATCCATATCAATATTTATTTTTTAATAAATAAAAATATAGATATGAATATTATTTGAATATAAAAATTTATATTCATATTTAGTTTAAACAGATATAAATATAATTTAAATACTAAAAATATGAATATAATTATGGATATAGATTGAATGATTAAACTTTATGACTACAGAATCAAAAATATTAGTAAAAGATGATAAATCAAATTAATAACATATTTATAGATTTATATATATTTTTAAAAATTAATAAATACTATATAAAATTATATAGAGTTATAGATAGATTTGAATATTCGGATACGGATCGAATAAATATTAATTTATATTTATATTTATTTTTTTTATTGATTTGAATATAAATATAGATATTAGTTAAATTTTTAAAATTTTATTGATTAATTTGGATATAAAAATATATATAAATATATATTATTCATACCACTTCTATAAAAATTATATGAGAAGGGAGGTAAGATGGCCCTAATCCAACGACCAGCTGCAAGGTTTTGTTGGACCTGTCCGAGAACTTTCTTGGACGCTGCTGGAGAGTTGAACCGAAGGAACGCCAGCACACCGGGCGTCCCCGCTCCTTTTTTTTAATATTTATTTATTTATAAATTTCCCATTTTCATCCGCGTTAAAATTCACGCTTCCTGTTTCGAAGGCCCTAAAACGTGCACACCAACCCCAGCCCCTAACCCTCGACCGGATTTATCGCCTAGAGCCGGTCTGGTGGACCATTCCAAACGCCGAGGCACATGTACGCACCCGTCGTTTGAATTTGGATTATTTAAATATGAGTGGTAGTGTGGCGACTGACTACTGGACCTGTCCGCTCGACCTTGTCCACAGCCGATTTGGAGCCGCAAGGGAGCACACGTGCGAATCCACACGAGCTGTAAATTCACGTGTTGGCCTCCCACTCTGAGAGATCATAAGTAGTTCCGTATTTTATTTTCTTTTTTTATTTCACAATGATTCCACGCGTCTCCTCCAATCTGCCCTCGAGGGTTTAATCTCTCCCCCTCGTTCCTTCTTTTACCCTCAAGCCGCTTCGTGGGAAAAAAATATATCCCCAAATCGTCCCCCTTTCGTAGGCGACCGATCGCTCAAGAAAAAGGCGGCGAGGAGAATAAGAATCGATAGATTCCTCAATATTTCAGGTCGTTCTTCGATCCCTTGTTGTTTATTTTTCTCCCGATTCTTGCGATCTCTAAAGATTGAGGTGCTTTTTTGCCCGATTTGGAGCTGATCTGGGGTTTTCCAGGGTTGGGAGAGTGGAATGGCGGGGAATTTGGGGCGAGATTGAGGAGATAATGGTCGGAATCCGAGGCCGGCTTCGCGATTGCATGGGTGAAGAATGCCAGAGCTGCGGAGCGGGGCGCGTCGAGGAGGCCGTGCTCCACCGCCGGCCGCGGCGGTAGATCGCCCGGTGCGGAAGCCGAGGGCCCGGTCGGCGAAGAAGCCGGCCGGGGCGCCGGCTGCTGCCGGGGTCGGGCAGCGGGTGAGGACCCGGGCAGAGGCTCGGCGGCCGGCCGCGAAGGGGCGGCGGAGGGCGAGGTCGGCGAAGAGGTTGGTTTTGGTTGACGAGGAGGACGGGAAGGGGGAAGGGGAGGAGAGAGTGTCCGATCAGTCGAAGGAGGTAGTGGTCGTCGAAGAGGAGGAAAAAAGAGGAAGAGGCCGAGGGAAGCGGGTAGAGGAAGGGGTAAAGGAGGAGCTCCGGGGGAAGGAGATGATGGGGGACGATAGCGGTGGATTGAGTGCCAATCGGGTTGCGGCGCAGGAAGAGGAAGGGAGCACCGCTCCTTTTCCGGAAAGGGTATATGCCTCCTATTTTCTTTATAGCTCTCTCTTTAAAAAACCTGAAATTTCTGCTTGTTAAAAGTCATTATTGTTTATGATGTTTTAGTTCTTGTGATAGAACTCGCAGGGTCTGTTGTCAATCTTCTGAAATCTTATTTGCAAAGTCTGAATTCTCACCGTAGATGCTCATATATGCAAGGAATCTGCTTCAAGCCTAAATTTGGGTCCGCAGAATTATTCATCCAATTGCACAACTTTCACTGTTTGTTACAAATTTTGGGTTGTAATTTATTCATTCTCCCTGCATCCCCTTTCTCTCTAAATTGGAGGAGTAACATGAACTTGTTTTCTCTCTAGGTTTCTATCTTCTTCTTCAAATGTAATGCGCCCTGTTTTGTTATACTGCTGGTCACAGGTCTTTTTCTTTGGTTTCTTTAATTGCATAATCTGAGATATACACGTTAAACATGACATAAGCTTAAAGATAAAATCTTCTTGTCATTGTAGGATCACCAATATTGACCTTACATTGCTTTGGAATCTGGCTAATATCATCGCAAGATGAAAAATTCAATCTGCTTCTTATAAAGCCTTGTTCCCAGGGCATCTCAAGCCAACTCTCAAATGTATTCATATCATCTAATTTAACAATCTAACATCATTAATCCTCTGTGCATGCCGATTCTAACCGTTCTCTAATGTACAAATTATACTATTAGACCTCCTTTTATGTACGTTCATCTAATTGTTTATGTTCATAAGCCCCAATGGTTTCCTGAAATCTAAGCAATCATGATCTAATTCCACCTATTAACTAGCTGTTGCTGTCGTTGAATTATCAATATTCATATAGTTCTTGCATGGTATAAATCTTGCTCTTTTTTTAAAAATATAAATAATAGTTCTCCTGATATGAGCTATGTGTCTGTAATTCTTTCTATTTTTTGTTGTTGGGTTTTATTGTTGGGTTTTGGGTCTGCATGGTTTATTCTTCTTTCTCATCATGGTTGTTTCTGAATATTTACCTGTTGATTCATAACTTAGTTATATTACTTTTGTTACTTCTTATACCCCCTTCCCTGAGTCATGGTTTATCTAAGTGCTATTTGTATGTGAGAGTGAGGGTTAATCTTTAGTCAATTAATTTTTCAGGTCCAGGTAGGAGGGTCTCCTGTTTATAAGATTGAGAGGAAGTTGGGCAAAGGTGGGTTTGGACAGGTTTTTGTTGGTCACCGTGTTTGTGGAGGCAGTGAACGTACAACAGGTGCTGGTGCATTAGAGGTATTTTTTTTTGAATAATTATTTCCTTGTTTGTTTGTTTATTTTCCGCAGGTAGATGGTAAGCTTTATGTTTGAAGAATTACATAAAGATTTGTTTCTTTAAATAGTGTTTTCTTAAAAGGTTTGCTTCTTACTGTTGCTTAATTTTTTCAGCAGGTGGCTATAAAATTTGAGCATAGGAGCAGCAAAGGCTGTAACTATGGGCCTCCATATGAATGGCAAGTTTACAGGTTTGTCTGGGTCTTATCCTTGCAGAAGTCATCTCATGATTCTTTCTATCCAGTGATAGCACTGAACTGCTGTTATTCAATTTTGGACAGTGCTCTTGGAGGCAGCCATGGAGTACCCAAGGTGCATTATAAAGGGCGGCAGGGAGACTACTATGTGATGGTATTATCTTCTATAGTTGTTCTTATGCATTTTTTTTTTTGTTGGCTGCTTTGCATTATCAGATGGTGTCTTTTTCATTTCACATCAATTATTTTGCAAGTAACTTTTCTAAAAGCTTATCTACTTCTTATCTGCTTTCCCTTTGTCTTTTCACTTACAGATTATGGATATGCTGGGCCCTAGTTTATGGGATGCATGGAATTCATCAGGTCAAGCGTGAGTATCTTGCTGGCATGGTTCTCTCATCATCTTAGAGTATTTAGGTGTTGTATGGTTAAGGTATTGCAATGTGAGTGGATGATGCATGGTGATGAACCGATCAGCAGGACAATGGTTTTTTTAGTGTGTTATTAAGATATTACTGTTGCATCATCTATTTCATCTTGTACATTGTCGAAGATGTCTCTTTGACTGGGGTCAATTTTGGCAATGGTCTCATATTTTGTATGAGCTTGACCACTGTAATTGCTGCTTGTCCTGAAAGTAGTTGCTTGTGCTGAAAGTAGTTTGAAGCTCATGTATGTTCTTTGTAATGGTTGATGGTTAAGAATGCCATGGCTTTTGTGAAGGACCTAAAAGTTTATTATTTTTGCCCTTATGGTTGTTTTCGTAATTTTTCAGGATGTCATCTGAAATGGTAGCTTGCATTGCTGTTGAGTCCATATCAATTCTTGAGAAGATGCATTATAAAGGGTGAGTTTCCACTTACATGGATGTTGTATTATTGAGATGATCACATCTTTCCTTGATTGCAGTATGTGGTTAGTATATTGACAGCTATTTGTTAGAAGTTTGCCTTCTATTCAGTCCTGTCCTGATAAATTTTATGCTATACTTGTTATTAGATATGTCCATGGAGATGTAAAGCCCGAGAATTTTCTACTTGGTCAGCCATCGACACCTCAAGAGAAGAAGTTGTATCTTGTTGACCTTGGATTAGGTTAGTAGAATTTTATTGAATAGATGGTGATCTTTCACTGTTTTTGCCTCAATTCAAATCAATGGCTTCTATTATCTCAATCATGCTTTCTATCTTCCTGTAATTGCTTTTTCATTACCTGTTAGCTAATCTCCTTAGATGAGTATTCCTGACTTTTTCGACTTTTTCTGAATGCCTTTTTCTCTTGTCCATGTTCCCTTTAACTTACATGAGTTACTTTATAGCGACGAAATGGAAAGATTCTGCCAGTGGACAACATGTTGAGTATGATCAGCGCCCAGATGTGTTCAGGTGTACAATTTCTTTCATATGTGATAATGCCAATCAGAAATAAATAATCTGCCCTCCCTGGATAAATTATAGTTTAAAGTTTCATTCTTCAAACTGAGATTCATTTCTTGTAGAGGTACTGTCCGATATGCAAGTGTGCATGCACACTTGGGAAGAACTGCAAGTAGGAGAGATGATCTGGAGTCTCTTGGATACACACTTATTTTTCTACACCGAGGCAGGTTACCATGGCAGGGATACCAGGTAATTGAATGCTAGCTACTGAATAATTGTTAGAGCGTTTGCTTTTGCATTCTTAAAGTAACCAGTTCATTTCTTCAAATTCATTCTGTGCTTGTATGTTATTATCACAGGGTGATAACAAGTCGTTTTTAGTTTGCAAGAAAAAGATGGCGACATCTCCTGAGATGCTTTGTTGTTTCTGTCCAGCACCTTTTAAGCAGTTTCTTGAGATTGTAGTGAACATGAAGTTTGATGAGGAGCCCAACTACTCTAAATTAATTTCACTGTTTGATGGGTTAATTGGACCAAATCCAGCAATCAGGCCTATAAATACTGATGGTGCTCAGAAGGTGATACATGGCTCTTTGTGAATCTATCTTGATATTCTTTTGTGTATTGAAGTTGAAATCCCTTATGGTATTAACATGGTCTATCATGCAATCATGCTAAGATTATCTATCAGGTTGGCCAAAAACGGGGCAGACTGACTCTTGATGAAGAAGATGAAGCTCATTTAAAGAAGAAGATCCGTTTAGGAGTTCCTGCCACCCAGTGGATTTCAGTATATAATGCCAGGCTTCCTATGAAACAGAGGTAATTTTTCTTGCTTTCAACTTAGTTTGCTGGTGATTTGAGACCTAAAGAGATCTGTTATTTCACCTTCACTTGTTTCATCTATATCTACAAGAGCTGTATATTTCTTTATAGAACATAGATTGCATAGGGCCTGTTTGGCACTGTTGCCATTTTTGTTTTTGTTTCTCTACATGCTAGTGAAATTTGCTTGGAGCTAGACGTGGATGACAGCATTCCTGCAGAACTTCCACTGTTCCCTAGTTTTTGTTTCATGCATTTCTCAAAGCAATAAAGTTTTGCTTCCGAACCCTCCAAAATTTTTCATGAAACAATTTGAAGACATAAAAGAGATTCAGCATATGGGTGTTGGTCTAGTCCATTCTCTTCTTAGGCTTCTAAAAACAAAAACAGAAAATGAAAGCAATACCAAACAGGCCCCATTATTTTTAAAATCTTTTTCCCCTATCCTTTACTTTTATGTGCTGGTATGGACAATGTGGTTTAATAGTATGCACTAATAACTATTTGAAATGGCGAGCTAATCATTAAGCATTTGTTTGGCTGGAAAAGATAGTTAACCATCTTTTAAAATACACCAATATTGGTAATTTCCTAGTTTGACAGTAGTAGATTAGTTACAAGTTGTATTGCAATTTTCGAATTTGTTTGTTGGTGATTTTGGGTACGCTACTCTAATCTACCAATCAAACTAAATTTGAAGAGTGTGTTTCACCAAAATGTCAAAGTAAATCCTCAAAACATCAGAATGTGATTAATGCTTTTTCTTTCCAAAAAAATTGTACATAGAAAGCCTATTAAAAAAATTTCATTTGGAAAAGAATGGGAAAGCTGATTAAAGCTTTTGCATACGAAGTTAGAGAATATATACACAACTCGTAGGAATTAAAAAAAGGAGATGGAATTTGCAAAAGAAACTAGTTTTTATGGAAATGATATGAATTAGGTTCTGGAGTAATGACTGATATACATTATCAGGTACAAATTTAAATTCCAGATTTTTAATAATGGAAACATAAGAAAGTAAGTTAACCTCAAAGATATGAGGTTGACAGGAGTTAGTCTACCATGGTCAAACAAGTCCTCAAGAAGAAAGTGTTTTAACTTTTAAGGAAGGTTGATGATGTGGGTGTAACAAGAGTTGGTCTACCATAATCATAACTAATGGGTCTTGAATGAACTGTCGGAGGTTGATTTGTTCCTCCGAAATTATTCAATCTTGTTAAATGCATGATACTAGATCAACTAGATCTTTCTGGATTCTTTCTGATGGTCTTCATATGACTTTCTTGTGATCTTTCTTCTATCCTGAGTCTCCTCTTTTTGCAGTCCCACTCACCCAAGTGCAAGTTCTTTTGATTCACGACCATTTTACTCTACTATTTCTGTATATTTTGGTATCTCAGACAGTCAATTGGACCACTTCAATATCTCATTTGTAACACTCATTTTACAATTTTGTTTAGTATCTTCACAAGGAGTTCACCATAATTGGAAAAGAAACTCAAGTTTTTGATCAGTTCTTCATAGTTTTCACAAAAGAATGCTTATCGACCTCAATTCTCCATAACTGTTGCAAAAGAATGCTTTCAAACTGCTATCCAGCGAGTATCCTTTTTCTTTTTTCATCTCAAAAAGTGGGTTCATTGTAGATATGGCTATTTGCAACATGAAATCTGGAATCTCTCTTGGCTGTCAGTTATCTGATTACATCTTATTGTTTATCTCGGGCTAAAGTTGAGAGCTAGGCTTCATGCCCCCCTCTCCCCCACCACCTTGTTCCTTTCTCAAACATCAATTCATTATTTTCATGGCTTTTTTTTTTGCACAATAAGTTGATGTGGATTTCAAGTTGAGCTAAACTAAAATATGCACCTCAAATTGGCTTCACCACTTGCATTAGGTATCATTATAATGTGGCTGATTCACGGTTGGCGCAACATGTGGAGAGAGGAAATGAAGATGGTCTGCTTATAAGCTGTGTTGCATCGTGCTCCAATTTGTGGGCGCTTATTATGGATGCAGGAACTGGTTTCACATCTCAGGTTTATGAATTGTCCCCTTTGTTCCTTCACAAGGTATGGATTCACATTATGGAATTTAGCTTTTTAGCAACTTTTGAATTTCCATTGCCGTTATTTGCTTAGACCTTCTGCTGCAGGAATGGATTATGGAACAGTGGGAGAAAAACTACTATATCAGCTCTATAGCTGGTGCTAACAATGGAAGTTCTCTTGTAGTGATGTCTAAAGGTTAGTCTCTTTCGTTTGGGGTTGTGATTCATTTGTCTGACTTTTTCATTGACATCACTGAACATTGATCAATGTAAGACAATTGTGAGATAAGTTGAAAATGAATTTTAGATAGCAGTGTGTGATGTCAATTTTGACTAATAATTGTAAGCAACTTCAAATCAACTGTTGCAGTGCGATCCATTGGTAACTCTTTGTGAATGTGGTCATGTGTAAGCGTTACTTAGTTTTACATTGTCAAAATGGTCGGTGGAGCGAAAAAGACAGGTCTGTAAATTTAGAACAACCTAACTCTAGGAAAAATTTACCCATATGGCTATTTAAGACTCAAAATATAACATTTATTAAGGATGGAGTCATAAACTTGAATATGGAAACATCCAAACACAGCCTAAGTGACTAGTTGCATCCTATTTATTTGAGACAATTCTTGTTCCTGTATGCCAAGATGACCTAAAATGTCAAGGTCATTGGTTCGTGACTTTTGTCCATATAAAATTTTGTGTAAGAACCATGGGGGAGATATTCTCCGTTTGAGCAGTTTTGACTTCTGAACTGCTGGCGATGGTTACCGCTGTGCCTTGTGGGATGACATATTTATTGAGGTGTGAACATATTGAATAGATTGGCTCCTTCCTGGTCTAATTTAGAACATCCATGACTGCTACTAACACTAGTTTAACATTCTGTAAGACAAAAAAAATTATCCAACCAGGTGAGGTTCATTGTCTTTAACGAAACTGGAGCTTGCCCATCCCCTTCCACCTAGCAATTAGAGGTTCTGGGTTCAAGTCTTGGGTGGTGTATTCCCAAAGTATTGCGACTGCAATAATTATAGTACAGGTGGATTTTCCACCCTCTCTCTCTCTCTGAAAAAAAGGGAAGGGGAGAAAAAGTTACGTTCCTTCATATTGTTGTGTTCATGTAGCAGTTCATCTTTCTAGTTTTTTCTGTATAAGCCAGATACATTGAATCCCCCTCCCCCACCCACCCCCCCTCCCCCCCCCCAACCCCCCTCCCCCCCCCCCAACCCACACACGCATACACATATATTTCCTTTTCAATTTATATCAGATCTGTATTTCCTTTCATACACATATATTTCCTTTTCAATTTATATCAGATCTGTATTTCCTTTTCAATTTATATCAGATCTCTAATTGAATCCGCAATCAAATTCTTTCAGGCACTCCATATACACAACAGTCTTACAAGGTTAGTGAATCTTTCCCGTTCAAATGGATAAACAAAAAGTGGAAAGAAGGATTTCATGTGACGTCGATGGCAACTGCTGGAAGCCGATGGGGAATTGTCATGTCCCGAAATGCTGGCTTTAGTGATCAGGTTTGGTGGCATTACTTATACACCTAAAATTACTTAAAAGCTTCTTGTGGTGAATAAGAATCTTCTTTGCTGAATGTTAGCCTAAAACCATAAAGCATTGCATTCAACTTTTACCATTCATCCTAGCTTATGCTTTGCAAGACTAATATTTTTGCTGGAATAATCTGCTTCCCACTTTGGACCATCATTGGCCTGCGCTGAAGAGTGCTGCTTAAATGCATAAAGTTGACACACTTGTTACTGTTATGAGGGCAGGGGCATAATGGTCCGCTCCTGTCCAAATGGATCATCTCTACAAAAAATGAATAATTGTTACTTTTTCTGCAAAAATTAAGAAAATTCTGGACACAAGAATGACTATTGTATCTTTTGTAATTACTTCGATATAAGATGTTTAAATGCGCTGGTATAATTCCGCTAGATATTCCTCCGACCGAATGGAAAAAACTTGTTTAATTTTTGCTGCTGCCCTTATGGTGCCCATCATGTGTCTGGATTTTTGAGATACAATTCTGATAAGCTTATGCTTTGTGGTCACTCTGGCACATGCTTGAAACCTTGATTTTCCAGTGTATTGGCTCTTTCATGGTGCTATCTTTAGCTTTCTGATGTAACAGATTTTTTCATGCTTCCTGGCACCTCTTTTCCCCAGGTTGTTGAATTAGACTTTCTCTATCCAAGCGAGGGAATCCACAGGCGTTGGGATAATGGGTATCGCATCACTTCAATGGCTGCCACCTGGGATCAGGCTGCCCTAATTCTAAGCGTGCCCAAGCGCAAGCCTGGGGATGAGACTCAGGAGACACTTCGAACATCGGCATTCCCAAGTGCTCATGTTAAGGTAAAGTATGATTACATTTTTTTTACATGAATAAATCTGTAACATTCCAAGAAGTTGTATTAATGGTGATTTCATGCTTAAATCTCAATTAATGTAAAGAAAAATGATGAGAAAATAGTAACAGAAGATGGTTATGTAGCTGGTCTAATGCAATTGAATGGCTGTTTGTTAACACCTTATTCTAGTTATTATTTTCTAGTTTGGACGAAGACATAAATATCTTGACCGCTTGGTCCATGCATTCTTCGGCTAATTTTCATATTGCTTTTTAATTTAATTTAATTAATTTTTCTGGGACGTGCAGGATAAATGGGCCAAGAATCTTTATCTTGCTGCTGTGTGCTATGGACGCACTGTATCATGACATTTATGCCAACCTTCATTTCAGATCTGGGAGCAGGGTTTTCTGGCCTGAGTTACATTTAGCATCTACATGCATCAATGCCCGAACCAGACAAACCAAGCCATGAAGCCTTATTTTATTTACTGTTCTCCTTTTGATTGTAGATTTTTCATCCAGTGAAATTAGCTGCGGAGGACTGAGATTCCGTTGTATAATGTATGCTTATATATATACCATGAAAAGGCTAAACTCTGAAGGCCCGATGCATGTAAGAAGAAAACTCTGCACTGAAACACCATTCAAACAGGTCAAGGAGCACGCTATCCATGGTTAGCAAAGTTCATCTGGGAGTCTGAATGATCGAACAAAACGTCCATCATGGCAACCCACGTATGGGAACGTTTAGAATAGCCCAGGGGAATAGAGATTCAAACTCAATTCTCTGGTCGAGTCTAAAGTGTTTCATGCCGTTTAAGAGAGCTGTTTCGGTTTGAAAGAAATGTCTATCTTTTTGTGTCTAATTTAGATTCAATGGTATGCCCTTGAAGTCGCTTTACAGCAGGAGTGTAAAAGAGGTAGAGGTAGATCGTTCAAGCGGTGTGTTAAACTGATTGATGTGATTCCGGTAGATGGTTGGGGTCCCTCGCTTGGAGGACGGTGTGTACCAGCATGCTTCAAGTCAGGAGTTGTTGTGACCTTTAGGGCTCGT
Source organism: Cocos nucifera (assembly GCA_006176705.1). Taxonomy (NCBI): domain Eukaryota; kingdom Viridiplantae; phylum Streptophyta; class Magnoliopsida; order Arecales; family Arecaceae; genus Cocos; species Cocos nucifera. The sequence continues at coordinate 2,007,986 of QRFJ01000172.1, forward strand.
ATTGGGAGTTTCCTTCGTTGTGCAGAAATCCAGCAAATTTGCTCGGTGTGTTTGCTACTCTTCGGATGACCGTTGAACTTGAAATGAAGCTCTCTAGCTTGCTGGAGTTTTTCCGACAAGGATTCTTATTAGTTGGAATCAAGAGAATAATAATGAGAGAGGGGAATGGGTGCGGTAGAATGGGTCTTAAGGGGCTTATTTGAGGGTCTCTTACCCTCTCCTATTTATAGAGAGAGATTGGAGGCCATTTCCATGATGAGTGGTGTATGCAGTAATTGTACAGCAATGATTAGTTCGTGATTTAAGAATACTATAATAGCCTATCACATGCCTCAATGGTTATGAGTACTTAAATTATGCGATAATGGCTATGGGCATAATGGCCCCTAACATTGCGGGTTGGCACGATCGTGCATTCGAATCATTCATGTTCGAGGTAATGAGGTTGGTCATGCAGAGTTGATCCCACCTTGCGCAATACCGAGCTTAGTCGAAATATCCTCCACATCACTAAGCAACCTAATGCATGACTGATCTGGGCTTCATCTCTAAAATGTTAGCTGCTCACTCCGCATGACCTATTAGATGCCAAAATATGATTACATGTTGACACAAAATTTGTCTAGTTCGACCATTTCTTTTTTTTTTTTTAAAAGAAAGTTCTATAGGCAAAAAGTTTCATTTAGATTTGAGTATGTAAGGGGAGGGATTAAGTAGATGGATAGGAGGAATTGAAGTTAATAGTTGTAGCATGAATTCCTGAACCTTTTGATCTACCTGACAAAATCCAGTTAACATTTCGCCTTTTTGATTTAGCTAGTAAAGCTTTCTGGACTAGCCAACTTTAAAGCCCTCAATGGGCAGTCAAAAACTTTATCACAGAACCAGTTATTCTTAGTAGATGATGAAGGACATGATATTAGCTTTCACCCGAAATCGCCGTCTTGCTTTCAGCTGCAGTCCTGTTATCGTTATCTGCAATGGGACATGATGTGCTTGGTTTCTTAAACTCTATATTTCTATCTCAAGATACCAATAGGATGAACTACCATCTGTTCCTGCTTCATTATTTGAATTTTTTTGGCAGACATTTTAATGTTTTGTGTTACTTTGAACTCAAACTTTTTGCAACCAAATGGGTGACCATAAATGGATATCATAAATTTGTTCAACAGCTCCTTGAAAAATTTGAAGCTTGCAAAGTTCTTTTTTAATGTTCCTGAGTCTGTTCTCCGCCATCAAATTTCATTTAACATGAGTGAAGCCTTTGTTTTCCCAAAGGCGAATGTTTATACAGTCTAATGAATTGACTTTAATATGATAACATAATTCACTACTAAATGATGGATGATGAAAACTTTTGAGCTTCTGTCTTACGAGGATTGCCCATCAGATAATTCCTTGGATCAAATACTTGACGTTGTTAAGAATACCTCATTACTTGAAATAAAGAGACTAAGGGTACATTTGGTTCCTGATTGAAATCAGAATCATAATTAGAATTGATGGGAATGAAAATTGGAACGCTCATGTCCTTCAACTCATTTGGTTTGTGATTAAAATTAGAATGGGCTTTGAATTCTAAAGGAGAGTAGCGCTTGGATTCTGGGGGATTGGAGCATTTTCATTCCCCATTAGAATCAGAATAAAAATGAGACTTTCTTCAACCAAATGGTTGGAATGGAAGTCATTTATTCCTATTCGGAGTCCCATGCATCCCAACCAAATATTCCCTTGATATATTTGTCATGTTTCCCATTTTTAAGCAACGAATCAATATGCATAAGAAAGAGGTTGTTTTCATGGTATGATTAATTTCTCATACGGTCAACAGGTATAAGAGACAATGATTCGCTAACTAATTAGCACAAGCCTCTATGATCAGGGATGAGGAAGTTTGGAGTAGGGATGCCCATTGGGTCGGGTCAACCCATGGCATGTTCGACTCAGCCTGTATCAATTAGCCCAATATCTTTGCGGAGGGGATTGATCTCGGGTCACAAAGATTTAAAATCTTTAATACTGCTGTAAAACTTATTGTTTAGTAGTCGTGGAACTTTATCCTGCATAGGTCAATCTCGTTGATTACCTGCCATAAAACTCATTCAATCTTTAGTGCTGTTTGTTTTGATACTGTGCTACATAGGTCATCTTGTCTTCATAGGACAAGGCCTAATTATTGCAGGCTAGAGATCGTTCACTTATGCTATAATACTGTGTGCAGGCCTTCTCAATGTGGGGGATAGAATACATGTGGATCATCTGCTGGTGCCATGCATCAATTGCTGAACACATCCTTGACCAAATGGGAGCTCCCTCGAATTGTTCATTTGCTAAGGATATTTTTTGCAACATGGAGAATCTTTCTACAATGACCAAACAATTCATCCAAATATTGGTATATGACATCTAAGCAGAATTTTGTTTTCTCCCCCTTATATTTTTCCCCATATAAGATGGTGTGATGGATTGATGCTATTTTATGCTGTTATACAGAATCAACATGTTAACATACCTAATTTGAGGGAACTGTGTTATTGAGGATGATTGCTGGAAGTTAAAGCGGGACTTTTCCTTTGAATTGCAACATCTTAAGATGATCTGCATGAATGACTTCGTGTATATCTGTTGGTGCAGAATCTAGTCGTTGTCGGATCCAGCTGGAGTGGAGGTGGACGAGGTCGCCGCTGGAACCTGCAAAACGAAGTTTCGTCTGGAGTCGGTGGGGGATGGCTCCGGCAGGATCCTCCGACGATCAAGTCAGCTCTTCTGGCCAACAGATATGGAGTGCTCTGGAATGAGTTCGGTAGAATTTAGAGAAGGAGAGGAGAGTTTAAAACCTAAAGTTAGCGTATCTAGAAGGTTCTTTTTATAGGCGGAGCTTGATGGTGATAGCTGCAGCTGCCTCATAGTGGGCCGCTCGAGGTCTGACGAAATCAGTCACGGAGGAAGACGCCGTCTGCAGCGCTGCCTACCACAGATTGATGGTGACAGCCATCGCCACCTGATAGTAGGTCACTGTCATTTGTAGCAGAATGATGGCGATCGTTCGTCGAGATTTAATGGCTGTAGCTCTGAGAAAGCGGGCGTTGGTCGATGGAGCTCGGTATATATCGATTCCAAAGGAGTTCAGATTCCTGAAGGAGAAGCTCGGAAGGAGTTCGGCTCCCGTAGGCGTCTGGCTGGAGGAGTGCGGCTAAGGCTCGATCGCTGGAGAGTTCGGAAGGAGCTCGACCACTGAGAAGTCCGGCCGGCCGAAGGGGATGTCTGGGAGGAGTCCGGCTCCTGAAGAAGTCCGACCGAAGAAAAAACTTGGAGGGAGTTCAGCTCCCGTAGACGTCTGGTCGAAAGAGCGTGGAGGAAGTTTGGCTCTCGCGGGAGTCCGACTGAAGCTCGGCTGCTGAGAAGTTCGGTCGGATGAAAGAGTTCGGTCGACTGAAAGAGTTCGATTAAGATCCGTCCGCTGAAGCTCTTTCGTGGCTACCGGTTGCACTACGCTGAGCATCGAACTGGACTTCGAAAGGAGCGGGGTTTATCCCCAACATTATCCATCAGAAGGTGAAGATTAAGAAGTTGAATAAATTCTTAAAGCATTGAGAATTTGAGATTAAGTTGGTGGCTTCTCTGAGATATTCGCCCTCATTAATGTGTACCTTCATCAGAATTCGCATGATTAAGAGTTTCTGTAGAACATGAATGAATTCTAAGCTGATACATATGATATCAAAAAAGTTGTTGGACTTCCTAAGAGCTTCTTCAGATGTTACAATGCGTTTCTTCTAGCACTTTAAGGGGTTTCTCTGTGATGCATGTTAGCTTTCACCAATTCTTTTTGCTTCATTTCTTTTGGTTGGAATCTTAGATGTAACAATCTTATCTCTTATATTGGAATACTTTAGAGTCATTCTTTGCACTTACAAAAATTCTCCTACAAAATCATGAAGGGTGGAGACACATCGAGTCTGCTATCAACTTAAAAAGACAAAAATCTGCAGCATGGTAAAATTCCTGAGATGGTATAGAACTTGAGAAATCTTGCATTCAAGTTATACAAGAGGTATATATTAATATTTGCTCTTCTCCGACGTTGTAAACCTTTGCAAGATTGAAGTTTGAACAAATGTCGGGGCCTGAAGTACCGATATCAGTTCTAATTATAACTCAGCCGCGTGATTTATGGTTGCGGTGCGGAGCAACCAAAGCCGTCTTCCTAAATCGACCTCTCCATGATCGCGATACCATTACAAGTTTGAAGTTCGAACTAATATCGGGGCTTCAAGTACCGGCATTTAGTTATTAATTATGACCCCTCGTCGCCATGAAGCATAAGTAACGTATGATTGCGGAACAATCGAACCTATCTTCCCGGTCCCGGGTGTAAGTAGGCTACCAAACCAACTCGACTTCCCGATCGCAATCCCAGCAAGGGACGAGGGGAGGACCACGGAGACCAGGAGATCTCTTTGATCTTGAGAGCTCCGTGCTTGGCGGCCATGGCGACGGTCCTCTCCTCGTTCCGCTACGCCGACAGCCTCGTGGTGGTGGGGATCTCCGTCTGCACCGCCTTCCTCTGCGAGGGCATCTCTTGGCTCCTCATCTATCGCACCTCCACCTACAAATCCCTCCGCTCCTCCATCGACAAGGCCTCCAAGAAGCTCGAATCCATGAAGTCAACCTCCTCGTCCGCCGGTGGCGCTGTCGGGGCCCCCGCCGCCTCCTCGAAGAAGCCGTCCTCCCGGGCCAAGAAGATGGACCGGGTCGAGACCAGCCTCAAGGAGTCCACCCGCGACCTCTCCCTCTCCAAGTTCAAGTCCGGCGCCGTCGTCGCCGCCGTCCTCTTCGTCGTTTTCGGCCTCCTCAACTCTCTGTTCGAAGGACGGGCGGTGGCGAAGCTCCCCTTCTCGCCGATCCCGTTGGTGCTGAAGATGAGTCACCGGGGCATTCCAGGGACCGATCCTACCGATTGTTCCATGGTGTTTCTTTACTTCCTTTGCTCCATTAGTATCCGGACCAATCTCCAGAAGTTCTTGGGGTTCTCGCCCCCGAGAGGGGCCGCCGGAGCCGGGCTCTTTCCCATGCCTGATCCTAAGACCAGCTGATCATAGGATAGGGATTATGATGATTTCGGTTCATGGTATGACGAACAACCCTCTTAAGAGATGTTCTGTTGTTTGATTATTTGACTTTCTGGTGATTTGATTTTTCTTGTGGGGAATCATATTAGATGTTTGATCGTTTCGAGTGAGTTGTTTTATTGAGCCACTATGCATTAGATTAGCTCTCGGTTTTTGAGGAGATTGATGCGCTTACTAATCCCCTTGCTTCAATCCATAACCAGTCAAAAGATTCTGTTGGCCAATCTAATCCAAGTAAAATATCAATCTTGGGGTTTCTCTTGTGCAAAAAAGATTTTATAGGATTGCTTCCATGGATAGCAGATTCTGAAGAACTCAAAGTTGGGTTCTTGGTAGGATTCATTGATGTCTGTCGGTGAGCTTGGAAGATCATCTTCTCTTCTAGTTGTTTGCGGAATCTTCTTTCACCAAGTATGGTACTATAAGTTTATTGACTGGCAACTCGAAGAAGAGATAAGTGCAAAGTGGAATAAGGATAAACTTTCATGTAATGTGATGGGACATAGGATGATAGTTGATGGAAAGACCTTCAAAGATTGGAGTTGTGTGGCATTATAAATGAGGAACTTCGGAGATCTATTTATCTATGGTAACTATGTAGCTTTTGGTTATGCATCATGGACATGCTATTCGTCTAGTCACTTGATCTGGATAAGTGATCACAGGATTTTGTAATTCAGAATTCAGAAAGCCTATCATGCATTAGCTAGTAATAATGAAGGGAATGCAGCATGAAAAAGTGAGAGGAATTGTAACTAGAGGAATTATTCTTCCACATAGGTGAAAAAGTGAGAGGATTTTAATGGTCATCAAATCATCTAATTGTAGCTGGTCTATTTCTTCCTGAGATGATCTTGAGGCCCTATTTTGATTATCGGACAGTTTTTCCATAAAATAAATCCATATGTGGCCTAAAAAAGAGATTTTGTGGAGTAGTGTGATGGGCCGAGAAAGTTTTACCAATATAGAGAAGTTTGATCCATACGAACTCGGATAATGTAAATGACCTTCCAAACAGAATAAAGTATCCTATCTTTTGTCGGATTGCTCGATCCAAGGACTTCCCAAATTAACTAAGATTCTTCTCTTCCCATCACTGTGAGACAGTATTATCACCTTCTGTAATATAAGAGGCTATTCTCTGGGTAACTTATCCAGGCTTCCAAACAGGCCCCAACTTAATATTAAGTGTTGTAAGTGTCCATTGCACTATGCTGGTGCTAAATTTTTGAGGATTGACTATTTCCACCTTATACGATGGCAAGGAATTCCCAAATTAACTAAGATTCTTCTCTTCCCATCACTGCAAGACAGTATTCTCACCTTATCTAATATAAGAGGGTATTCCAGGTGTAATATATCCAGGCTTCCAAACAGCCCCTAACTTATTAAGTGTTGTAAGTATCTGTTGCACTATGCTGGTGCTAAATTTTTGAGGTTTGGCTATTTCTACCTATATATGATGGCGGAAAACCTTTGATATTGCCTTTTATGCTTAAGACTGGTGTTAAACTGAGAAATTGTCAATGAAATAAGAAGATCAGGAATGTTGATAATGTCAAATATTGTATAGTATTATTTTAACGTTCTACAATTATTCAAGAGTGTAAGATGAACCATGCAACTTTTTGATTGTTGAGCTTCAAGTTGGATTGATCGCCAAATCTATTAGCATGACTTATTACATAGAGAGTATCATGGTTATATGTCGCTAAACTTCACCCTAAAGTTATATAGCACTTATTATTATTTGAAAAACTTCACTGATTTCTGCTCTGTTATTAGAGTCTGCAATAAATAAATTTCTGATCTTGAAGTACTCTCTCTCTCTTTTTCTCGTTTTTGAGATTAGGAGGGGCCGATCTCCATATTTCTGCCTTATACCCATGCCACCCCTGAGGGCTGACTCTAACTAGAAACAAACCCACAATCCCATGCTGAAGTAGCAAGGGGTGATACCATTGGTGGTTTCTACGCGTTTATTATGATGATCTTTTTTCTCACATGAAACATGACAAGGTTACCAACTCCAAACTCACCCAATGAAAAAGAAAAAGAAAAAAAATCAAATGCCCACTTAGAAGGAGAGATATCTACTCATATATACCATGTGTATGCATATCACATATATTTGTGTATGGTAAGAGAGAAATGGACCTACATTCTTAGAAGGAGAGAAATCTACTGCTATTAACTATTGGAAGGTCAGATATGAAGTTGGATATTTCAGACATAGAAATCTTGGCTACATTAGAGAGGAGAGAAAAAGGCACAGCCTTTGGTTGTGCACTTTTCCTTCTCCCAGTCTCCCCCTTTTGATCTTGCTACTCTTGATCCCTCTCTCTATGCTTGCATTTTCATCCTCCATGCATTCTATCCTCCCATCTTTGACCATCCCATCCACAATTAGCATTCTTGTGACTTAGCTGCATGCCAAGGCCTTCTCTTCGTATTGTATTTGCCTTACCTCCCTCACATGATCTCTCCACTTCCGTAAGCCTAGGGCTCCCTCAATGTGGTTGTTGCTTTATCGCATAGCAATCCTTGAGATTTGAGGTTGTTAATGGCCATGGTGATGCTTGTGTTTGACACCAAGATTACAAGAGATTTTTGGTTTAGCGGGGGTGATGGAGAATAGATAGAGAATAGATACACTGAAAGAGATAAGGAATTGGAGAAGAAAGAGAGGGATGGAGCGGGTGCAATAGGTGATGGATCAGGATTGGGTTCGATCAGGGGTGGGGTTGCTAGGTGTAAATGGTGTCTCTTGCTCTCTCTTTCTCTCGTCATATTCAAAGTGAATGCTCAGGGGACCATCTGGATTTAAATTTAGTAGTTGGAAAAGTAAGAGGACTGGATGCGTTCTGCTCTGAAGCAGAGGAAAGCAAAATAATTTATGGTGCCTTGTGCCAAAACAGATGGTGTGGGCAGTTGATGATTCTAATTGTCCATCTACTTCTACATACCTTGGAATATATGCAAACCAAATTTCAAGTAGTTTGAATAGATGAAAGACCCAAATAAACCTCTGTCAATTAATGAAAACAAATTTAAAAATTATTTCATGCATAGGTTACTCTCCAAAACATTTAATTGTTTTCATGTGAACTCATTGAGATGGTTGATTTCTGTGTTTTGAATTTAGTATCCACACAGTTGATTATTATTTACATGCAAAATATGTGTAACTGAAATTCTATGTTTACAGGGTTAGTTGCCTCTGCATGAACTGATAAAAAATAGACAGTTTTAATCGATTTATTCATTTTTTTTTTGAAAATTTTTATTTATGGTTTAGAAACAACCAAACCAATCAATTTTTAGTTTATACATGCTTTAAAATGCAGCAATGTGGATCCCAAACTTTATATGTATTATCATCTATTTTAACATGATAGTGCTATTGGTGTTGTTCATGTTATGTCCATATGGATGAATAACCCCCAAAAATTTTTGGTTTTTAGGTATTTTAGATTTATGTCACGATCACATGTATGGATCCTCAATTTAAAGCATGCATCTTGAGTTTTTACCAATTGGTTTGAGGACTGAATACCATCAGAATGAGCGTACTCTCTCAATAAACACTCACATACCTGTCTTGGGTTGCGATGTTCGGCAGTGGTCATACAGCTTATACAGAGTTTGAATCTTTGGTTTTGTTGTTAGTTGACTACTTTATTTGTCCAGGAGGACTTGGTGAATTTCCTTTTTAAGTTGCTAAGGTTGGGGATAATATGCATGCACAGCAAAAAAACATGGGAATGTTAAGAAGAAGAGTCTTATGGATCCGATGTTAACCACAGAGATCAGTCATCATGAAGATAAAACAACAACGTGATCTTGCCATTGATTTTTTGGACTTACTCAATATATTAATAACATCAGCTGCACCCTCAGCAATTAGTTTTTGTAAGATAATATTGAATGTAAGATAGCAATTTCACTGGATTTGTAAAGGTTATTTTTATGTTTTCCTCAGGATTACATAAATTTTCCTGTGAGTGTAATACTTAATGGGAAAGAGATAAAACTGTCAATGTAAAACAAGCTGTTCGGTCTGTTGAGGTACAATTTTATTTGATGATGTACATTGCTATATCTGACTAGTTAGTCATTTCCAACAGGAAGGAAAAATTAAATTTCAGTTGCTTCACAATGTAACATTAGGGGGAAGAAAGACAAATGAAAGCTTATATTTGGTATTTTTTAGCATTTTAATCTGCTCTTTTTTTAAAAAATAAATGTGCATGTGTGTGATGAATAAATTGAACAAAGAGCAACCCAGAAAATCATTTATATTGTGCTCTTTGCATGGTTTAGAACTTTGAAGCGAACTAAAAGTAATTAGCCAAATCTCCAATTAGTTTTTTACTAGTTTCTTTTCTTTTTCCCCTATGTTATTAAAAGCACCTGAGGTTCGCTCATGGCAATCATTGGACCCTTATGTTCTATTAGTCCTTTATCTGCTTCTTTGCACATGTCATTTACCTTTTTCTCCTGCTCAAAAAGAACCATTGAATGCTACAAAAGATGTTTCTTAAGACTGATAGGAAACATCAAGATCAGCATGCCAAGAATATTATACCATATTATATTGTCGACATGAACTATGTTAGGGATTTCGCTTTTCAGTGTAGCTGCCATTTTGTAGGACATTGTGACCCTCTTTGGATAATAAATAAGCATCTACTTTCAGAAGCATCAAGTTGCAACTAAACTGAAGTGATTGTTGCTGTCATTCTTGGCCAGTTTGCATCTCATTTTAGCTGGAAAACTGGATCCAAAAACTCTTATTGGAGGACACAGTGAATTAGTAATTGTTGAATAATACTTATTTATTGTAGTGGTCAAGAATTTTGTTGAAGTATGGCATGGATTTTATGCAAAATGCATTTTTGCTACTTACGTGCATCTACTCAAAACTCAACTTGCATTGAGGCTATTCATCACATGTATCAACCTAGCAAATCCAGGGGGCTGAACCATTCTTGGATGAACTCTTTTTTCTTCTTCACATTTTGCTTGCAGCAAATAATTCTACTCATAATTTCATATGTCTGAACCTTGCACATTTGTTAGTCATCAGATTGAAAATTAAATTTTGTTCTGCATGCTTCTTACTCATGGTGTTTAACACATGACTGATGAAGCATTCATACACCAAACAAAAATAGTCAGGGCGAGGCTTGATGATTGCATTATATGCTGATACTATCAGTTACTACCGCCACTACATTAATGCCGCTTCTAGCTTTGCATGTTTCTTGATTTCCTTTTTTTCCTGTTTTTTGCCTTTGTAGTCAAGCCCAGACTGTACAGATCCTGGTAAACTCAATCACCAAACTGACAACCTTTTCAAGCTATGCACGATTTTTTCTTTTTCTGCTGTTTCTTTCAATATGCATGTTTGCCTTTTTATATTCATGCAATTTCTACCCAAAAGTCCACGGGCCTTATGACATAGGAGACAAATTCCTTCCCTGTGCACAGCCAGAGATATATCAACCCCTGCAATCCTAATAAGTTTCATGTTATGGAAATTTTTTTTTTCTTTTTTTCTTTTTTTTTGTTGGGGGTTGGTGGGGGGTGGTGGGAGTGGCTTTTGTGATGTGGATTTGATAATAATTTTCAAACTTTGAGAAAGTTTTAGGAAGTTGACCATATGATAGTTGAAAAAGAAATAAAGAACTCTCCACATCCTAGACATTGTAATTGATCATGACCATGAATGTTTTTATCAAGATGACACCACACTAAATTTAATACATTCTAGTTCAATTTCTTTTCTTTTTTTTTTTTTTTTCTCGATATTTTTCCACCAACTGTTAGTATGTGCATCATTCATTTGATTTGTCATGGAAACAAGAGTGGGCATTATGGCTGATATGAATGATCAGACATCAAGCATATTTCATGATGATGCTAATAATTTATGTTTTGGTGAATTATTAAAAAATCAATATATTAAGGGTTTCTAAGCTCTAGACAATCATGTATAATCTTTGAGGCCAAGGATGTAAAGGAGCATACAAGTTCCTGCATTCTTACGGCCATTTAAAATGTGACTCCATATGGCTGCTAGCAGACTATTGTTATCAGAAAAAGCACTCGGAGTGAACATGTTCCACCTGTGGTGACCTACAGCAATTTGACTTTTCCTCAATGAATGCATACATACCAAGTTTTTTTTAACTACTTTATCAGTGTTTACTTATTTTCTTCTAATGTCCTTCCATGGTGCTGATCTCTGCTTTGTTTTATTGCAGTGCAACAATTAATCCACAATAGGGCATCTTACTGAGGTAGCTGAATGGATCTTTTAGGGATAAGCAGCCCCACAAAAATAAGATTTGAATAGGGAGGACAAAGTATTTCAATTTCTTTATTTGTGCAGGCTTGGAATTTGTTGGTAATTAATTTTCCAAGGTTTCAGGTTGCAACAGTATTGTACTTCTAATGATGCTATACCTCAACTTTTAATTTCTGATGGAACTTTATGCATTGGCTCATGAGGAATTTGTAGCAAACCCTTTTCTAGAAATACAGGCCAAAAATCAGTGAGATAAGGTGTCAGATTTATTCTAATAATTTCTTGGTTCTTGTTTTAACATGGAAAGCTTGATGCATGTATTCAAGCACAAAGGAGTACCGCCAAATCTGTTATCAAACATGAGCAAGGACATGAAAAGTTCTTCCAGGGGGTGATAAATCGACACTGAATAGGGAGATCGTAATTGGAAAGTTGATCTTGCAGCCCATAATCAAAAGCAGAGGAATAAGGCAGTTGATACGCTTATTATTCCAAAGTTTTAATGGAATATGGTGCGCATGCTGGTTAAGGTTTGTTTGTTGGTTTCCATGGTAAACTTGGAAGCACTAACTTACATGGTGAACAGGTTGTGTGTATGGTACCCAATTTAATCCGTAGAATGCTTCTAGAATCGTGTACCCTCCTTTAATGAGATGCAGCTACTTGAGAGGTCATTCTTGTCTGAAATAGTCACCTAAAGGAATTAGAATTAGATTCAGTCGGTTACACATAATAATAATAATTAAGAATCGGAGGCTTTATATTTCAAAACTCGAGATTGCCGATCCTCAGAGGACATTTAATCTCACTAAAAATCAAGCGTGGTTATCATTAAATCTTTCTGACATACGATATACAATATCGAGAACCGGATGATGCAGTCTATAGACATAGATTCTCATTCCAAACAAAAACTTAACAGTATTACTTAACCATTGAGAATAACACACCATGACCAAGTTGGTGAACTTAATTAGCATTGGCTTCGAACAGCTTGAGGTTTTCTCAATGAAGAGCAAGCTCACCTTTCACACGGAGGCACCTTTTATCTCTCGTGAATGGTTGGACGTGCCGCTACGATGTGGAAAAGAAAAAGACAACCAAAAATAAGCAATGCATGGAGCTCAAGGCTGTCTGCTGGGTAGGCTGACAAGAATAGAATGCTCTGGCTTGTGGTCGCATTCAAAATCAAGATGCACAAATGCCCGTTCAACTTCAGTAAGTTCCTCAATCTTTATCTGTAGTGATTCTCCTATGGCATGTGCTTCCTTCAAAGGCAAATCTTCTGGAAGTTCGATGTCAACCTGTCCATCATACAAAGCTCAAACAAGTTAGATTGGAGTGCAATAACTATAATATCACAAAATTCCATCAAGAAAGAGCAAGAACGTAATGCTGCTGCTGTACTTGGCTCTTTCACATGTAACCAGCATTTTCATTCCCAATGATCAGTGGTGAAGACATTATCTGCACTGCATACAAAATGACCAACCACAAGTAATTTCATCTAATGCTTCTTTTAAAAAAATGGTATGAGTGATTTGGCTATCCGCTTAGAAACAAGGTTTTATCGTATGAGCTAATTGACTAGATTAGCCGTGGTTTTTTATAATTTTAATACCATAATGGTTATTCTAGTGAAGTTTCTTATTCATAGCTATGCCACTAGAAAAGGTAGAAACAACATAAAAACAGTTAAAAAAACTGTAATAAACTAGTTTTTTGAATTGCGGTTGCATTGTTACCACACTGGTATAGCAATTGTATTTCTATGTTTTGGATTATGAAACACAAATGGCTTTGGACTATGCTAAGACTACAGAATTGTAAATAATCTGTCTCTTAGAATTCTTCAGTTGGACTTAGTTTTTGGTTTCAATGATAGAATGACCGTTATATGGTAGCAAAAATGCACTAACATTGCAATGAGTAAACTTGTAGCATAGAGACTACGATGACCAAAAAGACAACATTTATGTTCTTGTTTCAGGAAGGCTCACCAGAAACTCTCAGATTGCTTCATTAGTTGTATTGAATATGCAATGAATCAAAACGAAGACAACAACATTTCAGTGGCTTATCTTGTTTGATATTTCCTTCACCGATCGCCTGTTGCCCAAATATTTTATTCAGATATATCCAATGATGATATTATAGCATTCACCACAGGGAAATAAAGGTTAGACTGAGAGTTTAAAAGCTAGTTTTATATGTGAGTTTAACTTTAAAATATGCAAGTATCAAAAATCGATCTTTGATTTATTCCAAGTTTTATCTTCCAATATCACTATTTATTGTAATTATACCAACAAATCTCTGCTAACAATTGATAGAAGTGGGATAAAACAAATAATATGCACATATGACCATCTTTATACCAAAAACATATCCTGTTTTCATATTCATCTATTTAAGACCTTACTAGAACAACAACTATTGACTAACCTCCACAAAGTAGAGGACTCCAAAAGTATAAGCTCGAACTGTGTCAACACGTTTAATTTGAAGATCATGCCTTAGAACAAGATATGTCAATTTCTGCAACACCTCTGGGGGAGCTGATTGACCAACCAGTGAAACTACATGAAATAGTACAGCACAATATATTTGAATGATGTATGAGTGGAGATATAGCAAACATATGACAAAGAAAAGAATTAAGTTCATGTGCAGATATTAAATAGATGAGGACTTGCCATAATAAAAAGTTTCCTATATACTAATTGTTCAATAACCAGGAGCTGTCACAATATTTTGCTGATTCCCTGCTAGCAATAAATATAGGATCTCTTTGACATGATTTATTCTTTCTTCTAAAGTTTGTACATTGAACACATGCAGACCATACTATCTCAAGTCAAGTTCTTAAAAGAAACTTTCTTTATAAATTTTAATACTTATTGTTTACATGATCCAACAAAATTCCTATCGATCGGCTAATGTAATAATCTTCATCATGGACTAAATCATAGAGAAAGTGCATTCCCAAATGAAAAGGCAAGGTATGATGGGACTACTATTTGACAACATCATGATGTTTTAAAACTTAGAAAATATCTTAAAGCAAAAAGCTTGAATATAGAAGTAGTTGATGGTTCATAGAAGTCATGTTAGAATAACTGGAAGATCAAGTTACGAAAAGAAACCTGCATTTTCCCAAACAGTTCCAGACCAATTTAAAATTGTATAAATTGCAAGGGTAATTGCCCCAGCAGGGTCGATCCACCAATAAAACTTATCGCCAAGAACAGCAGCAGCCAAGCCCAGAACATTGGTTACAACATCAAAATAGTGGTCCTGGATAATGCCAATGAGATTTAGCCATTTAAAATGGAACGAATGTAGTTGATGTCAAAGAAATCGAAATAAAAATGTCACATCAACTTAAATAAGTGTCATTGACAAAACCTTAGCATAGGCCCGGACTATCGTGTTCCCTGATGTTCTGCAGTAAAGCCAGAGAGCTAGTTTTACCACAGTGGCAGACAACATGATTGAGTAGAGCCACACAAGTTGCGCATGGGACATTTTCTCAGGTGCTTCATTTTCTATCAAGCATTCAAGGGCTTGTACTAGAATTTGAAATCCTGGAAACATGAGAAAAAATAGCATTACTGTTTAGATACAACATTTTTGGGAGAATCATTAACAGCATATAAATCATGAAGCAGTGACCATTTCTGGGCTTATTTACAGAATATTATGACATTATATTTTATAGAAAAAAAATATTAAAGTGCTGGAGATTAGGATTCTCTCACAGCATCGTGCACATATAATGGGCCTTCACTTGCCAAGTCATATAAAACCACTCTTAAACATGAATGACCTAAGAAACATAGAATGTAGTACAAACTTTATTCATAAATGATAGCCATGCATCATCTATATTGGATTTGCTGTCTGATCCTCGTTTTCAAAGTTTGTTATTGTCTCTCAACCATAAAAAGCTTTTTTTTTTACATCCCATAAGACTTCTATGGCGAGTTATGGGTCTGATACCTATCACTAGTCTGACATACGAGAAACTCAAATCCAGTAATCCCTTTTGAGGTGTCATGTGATTATGTAATACTTCCAACTAGAATTGTACAAAGGCCACATAAAATGAAAAAAAAAACATACCCAATGTAGCCATGACGGCAGCAAAGATAATGATGCCTACTGGCTGCACGCGCAACTTGCCAATTGGGTATTTGTAAATGTTTATATTCTTCATTGACAGATGTGTGAACCAAAGAATTCCACCAGCCATGAGATCCAACAGGGAATCAAGTGTTGAAGCAGCAATAGCAATGGATCCACTTCTTATAGTAGCATAAATCTGCATTTTGTAATAAATATGAAAGTCATTAGATGAAACAACAAATGTAGTTTCAAAATAATAAACTTGAAACATCAAGCTATAACTAAAATATTAATAGCTCAATAAAAAATACAGGAGAGCTAAATTACCTTTAATGCCAACAAAGCAATATTTGCATAATTTGATATTCTAATTGCAAATTCATTTTGGGCTTGCTCTTGAAGAACTTGATCTCTGTTGTATTCATTGGGACTGTTTAGTGAGTCAACTTCATCAAAAGATCTAAGTGTCGCAAATTGTTTTTCATAGTATTCTTTCTCTCCTGAAAGAAATAACAATGAAGAGGGATCTCCATTGGCACTCAGGTGTACAAGTGAGCAACAACACCAACTTTTGAGTCTAAATGGTGATCAAAAGATAAAACAATTATGAAAACCAAAAGTATCACTGCAATATTGAATTACCAGAAACGAGCTTAAAGTTTGAAAAATAATCAGAAATCTTAGACAACTCAGAATAATGTCAATGATCCAATTGGAGAGAAGGAAGAATTTCTTCAACCCACTCAATTCGAATCTCTTAAAAAAAAAAAAAAAAAAAAAAAAAAAACTAGAAGAAGATGGAGGAATTATGAAAGTAGGACTTAAATCTCCTTTTCTTTCAATAATTGATTAAAAAATATATATATAACTTTTATTTATAATAGCAAGGTACGTTCTTGCACAATTTAGATTGATTTTTTTTCCTAGTTTCTAGAAGAACATCCATCCTTGCACAATTCAGGCCGGATTTTTTTTTCTTTGTTCTAGTACGACTCTTTTACTTAAAATAGATGTGTCTAATAGAACTAATCTAGAAGAAACTAAAATTCTTTAGAAGGTAAGTCTTGACTTCTTCTACCTTTTGTCAATGTGCTGGATTCTTCTTAGATTGGAAGCTACGTCCAATCAAAATCTTATCTAAAAAGAAAATTTTTGGTTTGACCAACCATTTTAGGTTCCAAATGAAGAAACTTAGGCCTAATCACTAGAGGCGCCACCTCCTGAAGGGCATATGGCGTCATGTCGTATATCTCGAAAAATTGTCTTATTTAAAATGAATAAAGATTATCAAAATTAGATATCGTATGACAAAGTTATGGCCCTTAGAAATTTGACTTGCAATTTGGCTTTTCGATGTGGTGGATCTTGCTCATGAACCTTGTCTAGTCTTACTTATAGTGGCCAAAATAATCTATATCAAATGCAATGATGCTCCTGGATCAGTCAAAGCAGCTTATTGGACAGAATAGGGAGGAATGGTAGAAGGTATGGTGGAAAAAAGAGGAAAACCATTAGCAAAAGATCATATGGGATTTTAACTCAAGAAAAACATTATGTGAAAGATATAAAAATTCTTCCAATAAACCAAATTGAAAGCATTAGACCATTAATATCACATCATATAATTCTAAAAATCTTCAACTGGTTATCGCACCTATAGATAAACAGGCAAAGTCAAGAATTCCAGCGGTCGGCAGCAGCTGATTTTCTCCCCAAAAAGTTATGTTTATAGATAATCTGGATTTATGATAATCAATAGATGGACAAGATGGGGTTTTAGGAAATATCTCCATTCCATTCTTATGTGCATCCTCCTCTGTTCTACCCGACTTTCCACTTAGTTCTCCCTTATATTTAGCTCATCTCTACTCTCATATCTTCTGATTCTCAATAAAGACCGGGTGGCTCTTATTTAGTGTCATGCCCCGAACCCAAATTCAAATTAAAATAAAATTCAGGAACGCCACATATCTGCAGAGAACCGTCTCTATAGACATGTAAGGCATTCAACCTGTTCAAAACTTCAATCTAATATATAATCTAACTTTTTTGTCACTGGCAGTGGTATAAATAGAACAACTAGCTTTTGCACATAATATTACTAAACTTTAAACATTACAATATTTATTTCAGTTTATACAATATCATTAAATAGTTTCTTTCCTTGATAACTATCAACTTTTTTTCAGACCGGCCTTCCTTCTATGTACAATCCTAGAATCCAAGTCTGATCTCAAATTAAATCCCGAAGATTTGAAAACAACATGTAAAGGTTTATGAGTTTCATGGCTCAGTAAGTAACAGATACATTTATAAAATCGATCTAAATCATGATAAGCAATTTAAATGCATAATATAAACTGTGATGTCAATCTGATCAATATCAAAATTTCACAATTGAAGATATGCAAGATGCAACCTTAAGCCCACTCTTCTGTCAAAGAAAATCAATAGATAATAAAAGAGTTCAGAATATACTTAATTTCATAATATTATATTTAAGCATAGATATCCATTTCTTCTAGCTCTTCAGCCATATTGTGGCACCATAATTACCTCATGTGGCCAAGGATTTGAAGTCCATGATACCCCCTATGGCGAGGATTTAAAGTCTACAATACCTCCTATGGCAGAGATCTGAATCCACATTTGCCCTCGTGGTGGGGATCTCAATCCACATTTGCCCCCTTAGCGGGGATCTCAAGTCCGGACAACAACACAATAGGGCTGAGAGTCAAATGATATATATATCAATACCTATAACTCATATACATCTTTTTCTTTTGATATATCTTAATATAATTTTGATATAGCTTGATACAATCAGATATAATTCTGATACATTTATGATATCTGCACTTCAACAGGCAATAATCACAATTAATCAGCCTGATCCGATCATAACATATAATATCATTCAATTCATCTTATTAAATCTCAATGCACCAATTAATTATTCACATTATATAAATAACATGCATGATTAGATTGGGAAGCAACTAAAATTATTTGTATCAAGTCAAATAGATAACACAAAAATTTCATAAATAATCAGATCCCAAATATACCAACAATAATTTGTACTGTTTAATTGAGCAAGATGATTCTCATTTGATCCCGATTGATCATGATAAGATGTCAGTGATTAATTTGTATCGTATCGAAAGATGATATAAAATCCATTTAATTTAGATTAATTATAAATCCAAATGTTACTTGCCTCCAGGTGCCGATAGCTAAGCAATTGACCTCTCAATTAAGTTTCCTGGGACCTAATAATTCACAACCACAGCTAAATTAACAAATCACATCAACATTCTGAACTGATTCCTAGTGATATTTTTAACCTTCTTAAACTTTCTAATTCTCAGAATTTCACAACTTGGTAAAGAATGAAGAAAGAGAAAAGAGGACACATCCTCTTCTTCATCTTCCTCCAGCAATAGTCCCAAACCAATAATTACTTTTCCTGTGTAGCCTTATCCAAAAATTCCCAAATTTTACCCTTAGGTCAACTCATCAGTCAACAATCTTCAATTAAAATTTTAATTTAAATTACTTATCTAATAAAGAATTAAATTCATAAATTTAACCTAGGCAAAATCAATCTGCCGCCAAATACCAAACATCTATCTCCTCAAATTTCTTTATCACACTATTTAAAATTTCTATTTTCTTTATCAATTACTTATTCCATCATCATCTATTGATAAATTTATAATAGGAATCAATTATATACAAGAATTCCTCTAACTAATGCTTAATTTCTAACATAATTAAATTATAAACTAAGAATTCTAATATCCATTTATCAATTCTTAATTAAAATCAATTAAATAATATAACAAAATGCTTAATCTTACCTCTTTTAATGAAAGCTTCCCTTACGGCAATAGCACAACCATCAAAGTAGAATAGTGAAAAAGAAGAGAAAGAAGAGAAAAAGAGGAGAAAGGAAGAAAGAGGAAGAGAGAGTGGAAGGGAGAGAAGAGTGCGAAAGAGAGGAGAGAGAGAGGTTCAGTTTCACTAAAATACGAGAGGGAGAGGGGTCTTTGCTCCTTTCTATTCTCTTCTCTCTCTCTCTCTTTTTCTTTTCTTTCCTTCCTCTGTTCTTCAATCCACTCTCTCACACACACAGACGCACACACAGAGAGGGATGGGAAGGGAGGAGCAAGAGAGAGGGGGGGGGGAGATTCACACACACAGACACCTATAGAGGGAGATGAAAGAGGAAAACAGAGAGAGGGGCTAAGCAGGGGAGATCTTGGAAGACAGAGGGAAAGATGAAGAGAGTGGGCACGGGAGAGAGTAGAAAGAGAAAGAGAGTGGGAGATTGAGAAGGGGTTTGGGAGGGAGAGGGGTGTTTGGGGCCGGAATAGGGGACGCCCCTGTTCCTCTTTTTTTTTCTCCAAGCTGGTTTGCACGTGGTTGCCTCCGCAGTTAGCCACAGGTCCGCGACATGCGGATCCCGTGTGGCAACGACCTCGGGCCGGGCCGAGTCGGATTTCATAATTCTTCCCCCCTTAAATAAATTTCGTCCTCGAAATTTGCATCTCTCACTTAAAAAGTTATCATATTTAAATTATCATTGCTACCTGCATATTATTAACCATAGGTTCTATAGATAAAGGAAATTCTATCATCACCACTCACATCCTAATCTATAACTAAGACCCTAATAATGAGGATACTTTTAAGATCTCTAGTCTTCAAGCTTACTACAACTGTTATAAATTTTTAAATATATATATTTATAGATAATTAGCTTTAAACTTCATATCAACTCCTAAGGAACAAAATTATTAAACATCCAAGGCTTAATATCAAGAATTAGAATTCCTTGTTATTGGGGTACCAACAACTATCACTTCAATGTACTAACCTAAATTATCTTGATCATCTTAGCATTTATACCACAATAATGTTTCTCTTAACTATCATAATTCCTCTTTTAGCATTCCTTCTGATGTCAAATTTTCTAGCATTCACTAATTCTTGTCTTCCTTTCTTTCACAAGCTGCCTTAACATTATTCCTCTGGATTCTAGCATATTCTTTTACCTGATATACTTGCAACTTTTACTAGGATCCTTTCTTTTATTTTCATAATATTATTGTAATCATCATATACATAGCTTCTTTCAAATAATAACTTAGTTTTGACCCACTACATACTACCCTTATGATCTAATAATTCATAGTTTTTTTTTTTTAAATTTTTTAGTAGGTAATGAAGTTAGACCTAATCAATTTTTCAGCTCCATTATTACATGTATCACTAGTTGCCAAACAAAGTTCTAAACACTTATTACCCAATCTACACACTTTTGAAGGAATCCTTATTAGAATAATTTCAATTTTTCATAACAACATGCATACTTGTACTGTCTTATGTAAAGAGTTATGTAACCGGTAAAGTTTAATTAAAGTTTAATATGTTATTTCTAATTCAGTTCAAGTCTTACTAAGAATATTTGATCAATATCAATTTCTTAAATATATGAATATTACCTTGAGTCTTTCAAAACATACCCAGATATTTAAGTAATTATGAAAGTTCTTAGTAATGTAATTCAAAGCTAACTGCTACTAAATCTTCCAACATAAACTAATATTCAGATAAATTCAGATCAATTATTCAGATATGAAGTATGTATAGCTTTCTTTGAACAATAATAAATTATACCTTTTTTGTCTTCTCCTTTCCTCACCATCATCAATTTTCTGTAGATGAAGATTTAGTATCCGAAGGAAGTCCCTCTCTCAACCTTCTCACCTGATGTCATAGGGCAGCACATTCATCAAGATGCCTTCTATTCATATCACTCACTCTTTTATATTCCCGTTTTAGCTGCTGAAGTTTTGCACTCACAACATTATATTTAGCCCTTACTCTTCATTTATACTCCTCCATATCCTCAAAGTTAACATCCCGCACTTCAAAATGAAAATGATGCTTCAGTTTATTATGGGCATAAATTGCCGCCTGCTCTTCTAACTTCAACTACTCTATACCCGGAGGATCCATTGATCTAAAAGTTTCATATGGCTGCTCTCCTCTATTAACGGTCACCTCCATATAAGACCTTACATACTGTCCTTCATTCATCTTAGTTCCATAGACTAGATCCGGGGGTCCCAACTTTCTTGTAATCTCAACTAAAATAATTTTTGGAGATATGTCAATTACTTTCATAATCTGCAGTTAACATCCCAAATTAGTTATTGTTATAAAATCATTCCTAACAAAATAAAATTCACTAAATGATAATCATACAATTAATTATTCTATTCTAAGGTTGCTCCTCATACCATCTTATACAAGAAATCTTCACCTAACTTACAATCCACTACTCACCATATTATTCTAATCCATTCATTTCACTAATTATCATGTTTTATATAGATTTCTTATATTTCAAACATTCCTATTATACCTATCAGATTATCTTGGACATTCAAATTTATTAAATTTTCTTTATTACAACTCTAATTCATTCTCCAATGTCCATCTTAAAAAAACCAACTATACTCATGCATTGCATTTGCCAGAAGAATTAACAACATAAACATACTCTCTCAACTCATGCTTATTCAACAAAATGCCAATAATTTTTAAACATCCAAATTACTTAAAAAATAATTAATAAATGACTCCTAGTATGATAATGAATTATGACCACAGGAAGTTTTCTAATAATGCAATCATTATTATTACCATTAGGATCCATAACACCATTAGGACCAACTTCAATTTATTGCAAAAACTTCATCAAAACATATTCCAAAATTCCAAATAAATAAAAATATAAGAACAATAACTATGCTTAGAATAACAAAGACAAAATTTTATATCTCATGGTCTAATAACTATCCCACTTAGAGTCAACATATGCCTTGACTCTAATATATTTTTATAAATTACTAAACCTATGCTTTGATACTATTTTAACTATCATGCCCTGAACCCAAATTTAAATTAAAATAAAATTCAAAAATATGAATTGCCACTGCATATCTACATAGAACTATCGCTATAAACATGCAAGGCATTCAACCTATCCAAAACTTCAATCTAATATATAATCTAATTTTCTTGTCATAGGCAGTGTTATAAATAGAACAGCTAGCTTCTGCACATAATATTACTAAACTTTAAATATTACAATATTTATTTCAGTTTACATAGTATCATTAAACAGTTTCTTTCCTCGAGAACCATCCACTTTTTTCAGACCGGCCTCCCTTCTACATACAATCCCAGAATCCAAGTCTGATTCCAAAATTAGATCTCGAAGATCTAAAAATAACATGTGAAGGTTTATGAACTTCAGGGCTCAGTAAGTAATAGATATATTTATAAAATAAATCTAAATCATGATGATAAGTAATTTAAATGCATAATATAAAATATGATGTCAATCTGATCAATATCAAAATTACACAATTGAAGATGTGCAAGATGCAACCTTAAGTCCACTCTTCTATCAAAGAAAATCAATAGATAATAAAAGTCCAGTATATACTTAATTTCATAATACTATATTTAAGCATGGATATCCATTTCTTATAGCTTTTCAGCCCATATTGTGGCACCACAATTACCCCATGTGGCAAAGGATCTAAAGTCCATGATATCCTCTGTGGCGGGGATCTAAAGTCCATGATACCTCCCATAATGGGGATCGCAATCCACATTTGCCCCCTTAGTTGGGATCTCAAGTCCGGATAATAATACAATAGAGCTGAGAGTTAAATGAGACATATATCATTACTTATAACTCATAAGCATCTTTTTCTTTTGATACATCTTAATATAACTTTGATATAGCTTGATACAATCAGATTTAATTCTGATACATTTATGATATCTACACTTCAACAGTTAATAATCATAATTAATCAGTCTGATCCGATTTTAACATGTAATATCATTCAACTCAACTTATAAATCTCAATGCACCAATTAATTATTCATATTAGATAAATACAATGCATGATTAGATTAGGAAGCAACTAAAATTATTGGTATCAAGTCAAAAAGGTCACACATAAAAATTTCATAAATAATCAAATCCCAAATATACCTACAATAATTTGTACTGTTTAATTGACCAAGATGATTCTCATTTGATCCCGATTGATCATGATAAGATGTCAGTAATTAATTTGTATCCTATCAAAAGATGATATAAAATTTATTTAATTTGGATTAATTATAAATGTAAATGTTACTTACCTTCAAATGCCGATAGCTAAGCAATTGATCTCTCAATTAAGTTTTCTGGAATCTAATAATTTACAATCATTGCTAAATTAACAAATCACATCAATATTCTGAATTGATTCCTAGTGACATTCTCAACCTTCTTAAACTTCCTAGTTCTCGGAATTTCACAACATGGGAAAGATTGAAGAAAGAGGAGAGGATACAACATCATTTTCTTCATCTTCCCCAAGCAAGAGTCTTAAACCAACAATTATTTTCCCTGTGTAGCCTTATCCAAAAATTTTCAGATTTTACCCTCAGGTCGACTCATCAGTTAATAATCTTCAATTAAAAATTTAATTTAAATTACTTATCTAATAAAAAATTAAATTCATAGATTTAATTAACGTAGGTAAAATCAATCTACCGCCAAATACCAAACATCTATCTTCCCAAATTTCTCTACCACACTATTTAAAATTTCTATTTTCTTTATCCATTACTTATTTCATCATCTATTGATTAATTTATATTAGGAATCAATTATATACAAGAATTCCTCTAACTAATGCTTCATTTCTAACATAATTCAATTATAAACTAAGAATTCCAATATCCATTTATCAATTTCTAATTAAAATCAGTCAAATAATATAACAAGGTGCTTAACCTTACCTCAAGCTTCCTTACGGCGGCGGCAGCACAACCATCAAAGCAGAACAGCGAAAAAAAGAGAAAGAAGAGAAAAGGAGAAGGAAGGAGAAAGGAAGAAAGAGGAAGAGAGAGCGGAAGGGAGAGAAAAGTGCGAAAGAGAGGAGAGAGAGGTTCAGTTTCACCGAAATATGGGAGGGAGAGGGGTCTTCGCTCCTTTCTCTTCTCTTTCTCTCTCTCTCTCTCTTTTTTTCTTTCCTTCCTCTGTTCTTCAATCCACTGTCACACACACAGAGACTCACACACACACAGAGGGACGGGAAGAGAGAAGAGCAAGCGAGAGGGAGAAAAGAGAGAAAGCAATATTCACACACACAGACACCCACAGAGGGAGACGGAAGAGGGAAAAAGAGCGAGGGCTGGGGAGGGGAGATGCTGGAAGAAAGAGGGAAAGATGAAGAGAGTGGGCGCAGAAGAGAACAGAAAGAGAGCGGGAGATGGAGAGGGGGTTCGGGAGGGAGAAGGGTGTTCGGGGCCGGAACAGGGGACGCCCCCCCCCAACTCCACGCTGGTTTGCACGCGGCCGCCTCCGCGGTCCGCCACGGGTCCGCGACATGCGGATCCCGCGTGGCAGCGACCCCGACCGGACCGGATTTATTTAGTCTTTTTATCATTAATATATATATATATATATATATATATATATATATATATATATATATATATATATATATATATATATATAATATATAAAAAATTTAATTTAAATTTTTTTTTTTTAACTCGGCTAATACTTTTGACGATTGTTAGAACTTTTTTTCATCCTGCACAAAACTAGCTACTGTACTCACATATCACCGATATAATTATGAAGGTCAATTCAAGAAACAGAAATGAATTTTGAATAGAGGAAGAGAATTTTTTTTTTTTCCCCCCTAAATATTGAAACGTAGGCGTTCCCTGACAAAATAAGACTTTTTTTGGCTTTCAAAAACCTGTTCAATTCAAACACCCAAAGAGACCACCAGAAGGGCAATGAAAAAAGCAATCTTGAAATGCTTCTTAAATTTCCGCGCAGCAAATCCAAACCTATAAATCAAATTTCATAGGGGAAGGAAAAAAAAAAAGCAATAATGAAACTTCACGCCCATAAACATCACCAAAAAAACAATTTATAACTCGCCAAGAATGCATGAAACAAAACACAAATAGACCAAATAAACCCCCCAAAAAACTAAAGCTTTGAGCCAATTAGAACAGGAACAACTATAAAAATCATCGTAAAAGAAGTGAAATTTCAAGAAAACATCAGACGCATGTTTCAAAATTGACCGACAAACTCGACACTTCGGTCCACTCTGGTAAGAAAGTTGGAAACATATTATCTTTGGCACTCACCATCCATCAAGCCTTTCGTCCGGGAGACGTCGATTTGATAGGGATTCTCCGGGTCGACCCCCTGCTTCACCTTCTCCGGCAGCGTCGCCATGAACTCCCTTCGTATTGAGTTTGCCGAATTTTTGCGTCCCCTTTTCTCTGCTGGCCCAGCCCAGCCCTCCAACAACGGCACCCTCTCCTCTGCCCCTCCTTCCATCCTCTCTCCAAGAAATTTTTTGGGCCGAAGAAGGCTCCATAGATTTTATTCTTATAGGGGAAGAAAATGCCAAAGAAGATGGATAAGGGAGAGAGGAGAGAGAGAGAGATAGGAAACCTACGGCATGGAGGGGCGCTCTTTGCGTTCTTTTCCTTCCCGTTGTCACCGTTACGCCGTCCCGTCCTCCGTATGATTTTCTCGATTCCCATTTGATATTCATGTTTTTTTCCCAGGTTTCTTAATTTTTTTTTGGAATGCTTCTTTATTTATTTTTGGCAAGAGTGGGATGTTTTTTGTCAGTTGATCGATCGAGTTAGTGACTTAACGTGCTTTGTTTACTAATATTTTCCCCTTCTATAATTGACTGTCTCACTTTTTTTCCTCTCTCCATTACTTAATCTGGTTCATCACCTAATATTCATTCTTTATTATATGCTTCGATTGCTATAACCGATATTATTATAGGTATGTTTTTGAATATTTTATCATTGATCGTGATGTGATAGATGACATCATTGGTTTGTGCGTCATGGATTCGGCTTACATTTGTTTTATTTAGAAGATTTTTTTTTTTTTCTAAAACTATGTAACGTCAAAGCCGGCTGTAAGTCCAAAAATCGTCCCACTAGATGTAAATTGATGATCAACGATCATTGATGGGAAAGTACCGACTAAGTAATGTTAAAACGAACCATTCAACTAGATTTGGCATAAAATAGAGCTAAAAATCATGGATAGAATAATGTAAAATTATATATTTGTTTGAAATAAATTTGAGAAAGATAATATCTATATATAATAATAAATATAGAATGATGAGCAATGAATAATGAAACCATCATTAATTTATCACTTATGAGTGTTTGTTGAATTAGACATTCTTATGAATAAATTCTAAAATTTTTGAATCATAAAAAATCTGATTAATTGGCTATTTGACAGTTATTTATAGAGTCGTTCCATGATAAGAGATCTGTTAATATAACAACTTTTTAATATTTTTATTGCTATAAATCTCCAGAAGATGATGCAAATCTGCACTGAAGAACTAATTGAGGCTGAGTTGATCTAGATTACGATTTGACCTATAAAAAAATTTCAAAAATTGATGGAAAATCTTTTGGTTTAGGACTTTCTGATGCTTAAGTCAGCTGGAACTTTGATAACAGATAGTAAAAATGAAGTAGAGAATGAAGAGTTTTGAGTAGAGAATTGGATTTCGATCTTTTTTCAATAGAAAAGTCAAAGATGGATTTCAGAATATTGGCTCTATGAATCTTAAACTTATCTTTCAGAAGGATATTGTATCTCTCTATTTATAGAAAAAATTTGCCTAGATCGTTCAGACCATTTAGAGTTTATAAGACCGTTAGTTATAATGGAATAGCCAGCTAGATAGCAACTGTAGGCAGTTTGCCCACGTAGAGATTCGTTGTAATATAGCTAGAAGACAGCTGATGCCTCTGCTATAAATCATGTTCGGAGTGCGGTGGTAAATCAATCTGGCTATATTTGTGACATTGGTGATAAACCAATTTTGACATTATGTTGATAATGAGTTGGTTGAAATCGGTTTCAGCTTAAAGTGTTAACGGCCAGGACATGTAAATTCGATCTCGTCTTTAGCTATACCAAGAGAATAGCCAATTGATTTGAGTATTATTAGCGAGGTCGGTGATAACCTGATCTTGTCATAGGCTACTCATGATGGTTAAAACCAGATCTTGGAAGAGCACTGATAAGCAGGGCAGTATTATGCCAATCTTGTCCTATAGCAGGATTTGAGTCTATCAATTGGGTATAACTATGAGGGCAATATATAGCTGACAGATAATTGCATAAGAAGTCGTAGCTTCAATACTTTGCTGATATGAGTTGCTCAGATTAGTTGTAGTCCTAGATTGGCTCTCAACCGATCTGGACATAGAACTAATTATTTTTCACCATCATCAGAATACCATCAGATCAAGGATCTTTGATATTGCCACGTGGTTGAGTGTAATTAGCTATACCAATACTTGCCCCTCACTTTTCAAATCCGAAGTAGAATTCTTCACATCAAGTGTGGAAAGTTAGCCCAGAAGATCTTTTTTGACTTATCCCATTGATAAATCTGTTGTATGGCTGCAGTCAAGATTAATTATTTAATGATTCGAAATGACATGCCACCTCGTTCAAAGAGACTCCGTTGTATCTGTAGGAAGTATAAAAAGATGGGAACCCATCATTACTTGCTCTATTATGCTCAGGTGATGTGGGTCACGTGTCATTAATTTTATCATTAACCATCCAAGTTACTATATGAATTGCGCTTATGTGGCTTTATCAGAGCGGGGTGCACTAAAACGATTTTCTACGAATGCATCGAATTACTATAAATGGCTGAAATCCAAAGATAAGCAGATTAATCTAAGTTGTTGCTATCTTCTATAAATAGGGCTGAAGCTGTTTAAAAATTATTTTATTATCTTTTACTGTGTGGAGACCTTGCCAAAATGTTTTTTGGAAACTTATTGGTGCCTGTGCAACTGGAGAAGGAGGAGGTTCTAGTATACTAGAGCTAGAGCCAGAGTTGGAGGGGAAAAGCTACTTCAAGGTCTCTTTTTTCTTTAGGTAGGTCCCTTATTTTGTTCTCAAGTTTCTTCTTAGTAGGATTTCTATCATCCCTTCCTTCTTTGTCCAATTTATTCCACTTTGGTTTTTTTCCTTTTCGTCTTCTACCTAAAGATGTTTTCCCATGAGAGCACCTCTTCTGATGGTGATAAGAGGAGGAAAAGAATTCTGGATGAAGAGATCTGGTCCACCTAGTCCTAACTCGAGCTCAAGGTGATTGTTCCATTTCGAGCGACCGCCGGGGTCAGTACTTCTTTTCAATAGAATTTTGATCAGCCATTTCTCGTTCTCATCCCTTTCTTAGGGCTTCTGTGTACATTATAGTTGTGTAGCTAGTAGTCTTAGCTTCAACTCGGATATTTTTCAAAGTTGAACCTAAAATAAGAAGTTCATGAGTAATTTGCGCGGTCTAATCTGGAGATGGGATATCTCATGATTTTCATCTATAAGGTCCAATCCAAAGATCGAATGTCTCACAATCTTCGAATGTGAGGTTCAATATGGAGATCGGATATCTTACGATATTGATTTGTGAGATCCAATTTGGAGATCGGGTGTCTCATGATCTTGATTTGTGAGGTTCAACCCAGAGATTGGATGTCTCACAATCTTTTATCCTCATTTGGTCGGACTTCATAATCTCATTTGGAGAAATTTAATTTTATCTTGTCCTCGTTTGGCTGGACTTCATGGCCTCATTTGGATAGATTTGATTTTTACCTTATCGTTGTTTGGTCAGACTTTATGATCTCATTTGGACATATTTGATTTTGATCCATTTTTGTACTGAGATAGTCGAGAGATAACTTGTAGCACTAAATAGAAATTCGTCTTCATTAAGACAAGAATTTAGAGCTTTATTCAGGATTCATTTGATGATACAATCTGAGATTTTTAGTGATAATTATCATAAATATATCAATAAAAATATTAATTTATAAATTAATTTATTTTTATTTTAAAAATTAATATTTTTATTTATCTTTGTAGATAAGATGATCGTCAATAAAAAGAGTCTATTTTTTGATTAAAAAAAATTGGAGCAAATTAGACTCAAGATTGATCTAAAATAAACATCCAAAGCTAAAAAGAAAAAGAAAAAGAAAATAAATAAAGAAATTGACCCATAATAAAGTCCAGCCCGCTAAGCCGCTTGGCCTAGTGCGTCGCAGCACATCACAGCTAGCTCAGCCCGCCCAACCCAATGTAGAATAGCCCAACCCAGCACCCAACCTACCTGACATCAGATTTCATGCGGTTCATGATGAACCGCAACAGTAACCGGCTTAGCATAGACCCTTAATGGGTCCACCATGAAAAAATGTGATCCAAGGGTTATTTTGGTTATTTTATATAGCATGGCGCATTGCGATTGGGCAGGGACTACAGAGCACCCAGTCTATGCCTGGTGCATAGGCCATAATTGCACGATCAGATGGTGGTGAGAGTTTTCGATCGAAGTCCAATGGATGGGATAGCTTCCGATTTAATTTAGGACTCCTAGGTTCTCCTGTGCGCCATCCGATGGTCCAGAGTGATGATCACGCATGATCTAATAGTGCCAAGCTCCCATCAGCAAGATCTGACAACTGAAGGCTTTCGGCTTGATTTAAACTTCTCAGGTGCCATCCAATGACCAAAATTCTCCTAATGAATGCGATCGAATGGCCATATTCTAATCCAACTTGATTTGGAATTTTAAAGAAGATTTTAGGTGATTTTTGAGCTGATTGATCTTCATCTGATGGCCAGCAGTATCCAAAATTTATTCCAGGCAATAGGATGGTGCCCTCTTCATAGTTTTAATATGATTTTTACTCAAATTCCTCACCGAAGCTCTCTGTCTACTCTATTTAAAGCCCTTGTGGGCATGATGTGAGGAATATTTTGATCAAGAGAAGGCTATGGTATAGGATAGATTGCAAACTTGGGTTGAAGGCTGCTTCGAAGCAACAGATGTTGAAAAGAAGAGCTATTTCCTATGCCATCTCACGCCAATGCCAATCCAAGATCAAAATAATTTATTCTAGTTTTTATTTTTTTTCTATTCTTTTGATTCCTTGTATTTAAATTCTGAATCTGAATTTTAATTTAATACAAAATTAATTTTATTCTCTTTAAATTCATGTTCTTTACTTTTAATTGTAAGTTTAATTTTATTGCAATTAGAAGCTAAGATCTAAATAGTAGATCTTAGTACCAAAATTTATTTTTATATAATTTTAATTCTTATTTTTTAACTTTAATTTTATTTTTAATTTTTTAATAAAAAATTAAAGATTTTAAATCTAAAGTATTGTCTTCTCCATGGATTCGATCCAACTCACTATTTTCTATGTATTTTTAATTATTTAAGAAGTCAAAATTAAATTGATAAATATGGTGTCTTGATAATAATATCGTTCTCTATCATTCTGCATTTTATGTCCTTGGAATAATCAAACCATTTAGATTGTCGATCCTATATGCTCATGAGCATATCACTTCAGTGATTTGGTAAGGCTCTTCCCAATTCAGAGTGAGTTTTTCTTACTTTTTATATTTTGAGACTTTAGCTCGATGAAGAACCAGATTTTCTTTATGAAAGATCTTTGGCTTTATTCAGGCATTGTAATATCTAGCTATCTTTTGTTTGTAAGTCGCCATGTGAATTTAGATTCTCTCTTTGGTTTCTTTAAGTAGATCCAAGTCGGTTCTCAATCGATCCGCATTGCTTCTTGAATAAAAATTTTCTATCCTGGGTGTTGGAAGACTAATCTCCACAACTTCTATTCCAAAAGTAAGCTTAAAAGGTGTCTTTCCGATCGATCACCAGGATGTGGTTCTATAGGTCCAAAGAATATTATACAGCTCTTCTATCCAAAGATCCTTGGCTTCAGTGAGCCTTATTTTTAAATTCTAGAGGATTGTCCGATTTATGATCTTGGCTTCTCCATTCAGCTGTGGATGTCCCATTAAGGTGAGTTTGTGGTCAATATGTAACTCAAAATAGAATTTCTTAAATTTTGAGTTATCAAAGTGTCACCCGTTGTTGGTGAAAATAACTCGAGGTAGGCCGAAACAGTAGATGATTGACCTCCAGATGAAGTCTTGCATCATTTTTTCTATGATTTATGCTAGAGGTTCAGCTTTCATTCATTTGGTAAAATAATCAATAGCCACAATCAAGAATTTTCTTTATCTTATTGTTATTAGGAAAGGTTCGAGGATATCCATTCCCCATATGGTGAAAGGCCAAGGAGCTATAATTATGATAAGCTTGGTTGTAGGTTAATGCTGAATATTTGCATATTTTTGGCATTGATCGCATTTATTGATAATATCCATTGCATCTTTTTGGATAGTCAGCCAGTAATAGTCTTATCAAACGATCTTGTATGCCAGTGATCTGCCCTCTATGTGATTACCATAAATTTTTTTATGAACTTCTCGGAGAGCATAATCAGCTTCCAAGGGCCGTAGGCATCAAAGTAGTGGAAGAGAATAAGATTGCTTATATAATTTGCTATCCACAATGATATACCATGCAGCTTGCCTTTTGATCTTCCTTGCTTCAACAGGATCATTTGGCAAAGTTTCTTTGTCAATGTAATCCATTAAAGGGATCAATCCAGCTTGGCTCATAATCAATTTGAGCAGTTGTCAGAATTTCTGTGTTGGGTTTCTCAAGTACTTCAATAAGCGCTTAGCTCATAATCAATTTGGGTAGTTGTCAGAATTTTTGTGTTGGGTTTCTCAAGTACTTCAATAAGCACCTTCTGATTAAGGTCAGAATACCCCGATGTAGCTAAGTGCGATAGAGCATCGGCTTGAACATTTTTTGATCTCGATATTTGTATGACCTCAAGGTCCTTGAAGCTTTTTGATGATTCTCTCACATTATGTAAATATTGGGACATAGTAGAATCCCTAGCTTTGAATTAATCTCATATTTATCCAACAACAAGTTGTGAGTCAGTGAAGATTTTGAGCTTTTTGATATTGAGCACTTTTGCCATCTTAAGTCTAGCAATGAGAGCTTCATATTCAGCACCATTATCGAAAGTATTGAAGTTAAATCTCAGAGTATGTTCAATAACGACACCCTCAGGATTGGCTAGAATTAAACCAGCTTCTCTTCTTTTGGCATTTGAAGCTCCATCAACGTGAAGCACCCAATAAGAATCCTCGATAATCTCTTGTGGAGTTTCTAAGGTTGATTCTTCTTCAAAGATAAAGCATTCTACGATAAAGTCAGATAGCACCTATACTTTCATAGAAGGCTTGGATCAATAATGAATATCGAACTCACTGAGCTCGATGGCCCATTTGGCTAGTCGACCAAATGTATCAGATCGGTGTAGAATCGATCTCAATGGTTGGTCTATTAGGACAATAATAGAATGAGCTTAGAAATAAGGTCGGAGCCATTTCGCCAATGTAATTAGAGCATATATCATTTTATCGATCTTAGAATATCGAGTCTCAACATACCACAATAGTTTGCTAGTATAATAGATAGGAATCTACATTCCTACATCATCTCAAACTAAAATCGAGCAAATGGCATTAGGTAAGATAGATAGATATATGAGTAAATTCTCACCTTCAACTGGCTTTAATTATAATGGAATTGAGCTAAGATATTTTTTAAGGTCATTAAAGGCAGACCAACATTCATCTGACTATTTGAAGTCCTTGATTTGCTTCAAGGTTTTGAAAAAAGAAAGATATTTTTTAGCTGACTTGGATATAAATTGATTGAGCGATGCCATCCATCCAGTGTGTTATTGTACTTTCTTTACATTGCTCGAATGCCTCATCTAGAGTAGCACTTGAATTTTCTCGAGATTGGCCTTTATTTCTCTTCGAGTTATGAGAAAACCCTAGAATTTTTCAGCCGCCACTCCAAAGGCACATTTGCTGAGGTTGAGTTTCATTCGGTATTTGTGGAGTTTTCCAAAAGCTTCTTTCAGATTGGTGATATGCTGATCCTCTTTGGTGCTTTTCACTAGCATGTCGTCAACGTAGATTTCTATATTATGGCCAATTTGCTACTTGAATACTTTATTGACCAAGTACTAGTAGGTTGTACTTACATTTTTCAATCCAAAAAGTATTATTTTATAATAATATAAATCTTTGTTAGTAATAAAAATCATATTTTCTTCGTCCTTAGGTGCCATTCTAATCTGATTGTAATCAGGGAAGGCATCTATATATGAACTCATGATCAGTAGTTTATGTCCCAAAGTGGGACCGACTAATTGGTCAATCTTTGAAAGAGAAAAACTATCCTTAGGGCAAGCTTTGTTGAGATTAATATAATCAATATAAATCCTCTATTTGCCATTGGCCTTCTTGACCATCACAATATTGGTGATCCACTTCAGATATTAAGCTTCTTGGATGAATTTAGCTTTTAAGAGCTTATCAATTTCTTCATCTATAGTTTTCTGTCTTTCTGGGGCAAAGCTCATTTTCTTCTACTTTACTGGGCGGTGCTTAGGATCAATATTTAGCTTGTGTGTGATCACATCAATAGAAACTTCTGCCAAATCTAAAGTTGACCATGCAAATACATCGGCATTTGATTGAAGAAAAGACATCAACTTGCTTCTGAGGTCGGGACGTAATTGGGATCCCTATCTGAATAGTCTTCTTTGAATCCTTGCCTAGCGGAACAACAATGAGCGGTTTGACTAACTCACCTCAATTTTTTTCACCCTCCTCTTTATCCTTTTGATCAGGTACTTCAATTGGCAGGGTTTCTACTAGTTTCTTCATTTTTTAAGGAATTAAAAAATATTGTCTAGCCATCATTTGATCCCCACGCATCTCTCCAATCTCATCTCTGGTTGAAAATTGGACCAGTAGGTAGTAAGTAAAGCCTACCACCTTAAGAGCATTGAGCCCAAGCTGGCCAAGGAAAGCATTGTACACCGACTGTATCTTGATAGCTAGGAATGTAAGCTGTATGGTCGACTAATAAGGATCTTTTTCCACAATGATAGGTAACGTGACTTCTCCCTCTACAGCCATTGAGTCTCTTAAGAACCCGATTAGTGGCATACTGACCTGCTTTAACTTATCTAAAATGTTTATCTTTTGAAAAGTACTATAGAACAATATGTCAATGGAGCTTCCATTATTTAATTACTAAAATTTTTTTTACATCATAGTTAGCTATTATTATGAAAACGATAATAGCATCGTTATGAGGAGTTTGAACTTCTTGAACATTAGCAGTGTGCTGCCTTTTTAGAGAGGGGCTCTCAAATGCCCCCCGAGTTTCACCAAGGTCAGAGATCATATTAATGACTTTAGCAGTTGGCTAATGATGTTCAGTGAGGTTGTCGGGCTTCTAGCATTGCTCCACAACTTGGTTTGCCCGATCTTTGATATATTTATCGAGATAGCCTTAGGGAATCAATGCCTCAGTCTCATCCTTAAGTTGTCGGTACTTCTCAGTGTCATGGCTGTGATCTCGATGGAAAGGGCAATACTTATTCTTATATATATGTCTTTTCATTGGTGGGGCTTTCATGGGGTTTGATCGTCGGAGGCATCCTTGATTTTAAATTTTCATTAATATTTGGGCTCGAGGATCAGACAGAGAAGCATAGCTATCAAATTTTTGAGGTGGCTTCGTGATCTCGGATTTTTCTGAGGTCGCTCAGAAGTGCTCTCCTAATTTCCATGGTCTTTCTCGTGGGGCTGCTTTTTTCATCTTTTTATTTCCTAGCCTGCTTATTTAACTTCTCCTCCTCTTTCGCTTGGGCATACTTTCAAGTCCGATCCAACATTTCTTTATAAGTACTCAAAAATTTTTTGTTGAAAGAAAAGGTCAGACAGTTGCTCTTGAGTCCTTGCTTGAGGGCAGACATAGCGACAGACTCATTAAAGTTCTTGACTTTCAGAGTGGCCATGTACATTGAAGTATGCCACATACCCACGGAGGGAATCACTCTCCTGCTGAACCATGAAAAATAAGCTATCCATGTTCTTCAGATGGAGCCGGTTGTTCCCTAAATATGTTCAAACGAAGAAATGGTCATATCCTTCTTCCTCCCATCATTGTCTTGAAAAATGAAGGCATCGAAAATGAATTATGCTTCTTCCTCTTGTCATTCTCTCAAAAATGAATGAGTGATAGATTGCTATAAGAGAAAAATGAATGGTGGATATAACATATTATTACATCATTGTGTATGCTAAAATTTGTAAAATATCATCATTGATAATAAGTGATCCTTACGGTTATATGCTTCTTCCTCGTGGCATTGTCTTGAAAAATGAAATGTTTGGAAAATGAATTATGCTTCTTCCTCTTGTGATTGTTTGGACAATAAATGAGTAATAGTTTGCTAGAAATGGATGGTGGATATATTACTACATCATCATATATTGTAAAATTTATAAAATATCATCATTTATGATAAATCATCCTATGGGTCATATGCAATTCTTTCTCTTGTCATTGTCTCGAAAAATGAATTATGCTTCTTCCTCTTGTCATTATCTAGAAAATAAGTGAGCCATAGACGGTTGTGAGAGAGAAATGAATTATGGATATAAAATATTACCACATCATCATGTATGCTAAGATTTGTAAAATATTATTGTTTATGATAAATAATCTTTAGCATTATATGCTTCTTCCTCTTGTCATTGTCTTGAAGAATGAATGTGCAGCAGCAATTGGTATATTGTATGATAATAGCTACCATGTTGAAAGATATCAGCTAATTCAACATGGATACATAAGTTATACTTTGGATTGGGGGTATCCCATGTTAGATAATTTAAACTATTATGCCTGTATCGTACTTCAATATTCATGTAAAATTAAAATAAAACATACCTTGCACCATCATCTCATTAACGCGATGATCATGTAGCCCATAGAATATCAGATCCATCTTTCATAGGTAGCTGATCTTCTCTCTCCTCATTCTTCATCTTTATGCGGATGATTGATGGAAATCACCACGCTCTCCTGAGTATTGAGAGTTGAAAAAAAAGAGATCAGGCTACCTCTATTTATACCTATACTTGTCTTATTCCATCAAAAGACTTAATTCTGATTAGAGTAGAGATTCCAGTGTAAGTCTTATCAGGAATATAATTCTTTAATTAATTGGGCTCATCATAATTAATTCAGGACTTAATCCAATGAGTTAAATCTTATTAAGTGATAATTAGGCCATATTAAAGAGTTAAATCCAATATTCTCCCACTTGACCTATATTTTTACTTAAAATTAACTCTTTAATTTTGCCAAAATATTTTTTTAAAAAAATATTTTTTTAAATTTTTTTAAAAATAATAATTTTGAATCAAAATTTTAAAATTGATCCAATGAGTGTGCACTCATTTTTATAAAAATTTATCTAATTATCTATTCCTTGAAAGGTCCTTTATACTTTGATTAAGTAAAAATCATTGATGCAAATCATGGCGGTTATACATCTCAATTGACATACTCTTTTTCATATATCATAACATCAATAATTCTCACTTAACCCAGTCTTATATGCTAAAATACATAGGCTATCAAAAATCATAATGCCTATAATAATGGTCCCACTATTATGTTAGATAAATGATACTTCTGTTTACTTTAATTTTGATAAAAATCAACCATAATATATATAAATAATAATTAAACAGAAGCAATAGCAATCATCAAACCATTAAGAGATCTTAAAATAAGTATCTATTACTAATTAAATATCCCAATGATAAATATCCATAACTTTTACATGTTCTTTGAAAATTTTGGGTACTAAACCTTTCGTCAAAGGATCAGCTATCATACAAGCAGTACTAATAGAATTAATAGACACCTGATGACTACTAATTTTCTCATTTATAGTAAGATAATTAACATCAATGTACTTATTTGCATTGGTCATCTTGCTACTCTTAGAGAAAGAAATTATAGCAGAATTATCATAATAAATTCTCAGCGATTTAAAAATAGAATCCATAACTTCGAACTTTGAGATGAATTTTCTCAACCATAAAGTATGTGAGTAAGTCTTATAGCAGCTTATATATTTAGCTTTCATAGTAGAACAGACAATAATGTGCTATTTTGTGCTTCTCCATAAATTGCTTCACCAGCTAATAGGAAGATGAATTCAGATGTGGACTTCTTACTATCGAGACAACCAGCATAATCTGCATTTGAATAATCGATCATCTTCAACTGATCAGTCATCCTATAAGTAAGCATGTAGTTTTTAATTTCCTAAAGATATCGTATCACCTTCTTGGCAGCTTTTCAGTGATCCATATCTAGATTACTCTGATATCTTCTAAGCATTTTTAAAGCAAAACTGATATCAAAATAAATACATACTTGAGCATACTATTAGATATATGTGTCCTAGAAGCCAGAATTGGCTGATACTTGTAATACACTTCTAGGGGCAAAATTATAATTTTGATTATAATCAATAAAATTGGTTATTCTCTATCACATATGTGTATTTAGTGTCTATGATACATCCTTTAAGTTAATGATAATGATAATTCATATTTTCAAGAGTTAAAAATTTAAGATATGAATAATCATTATTAACTCATAAAATGCTCCCAACCATAGGATCATCACAAGGATGGTAATTGATTCAAAAGGTTGGTGTACAATCGCTTCTCTTCAGTAGATGAGTCTTGAGTCTACGGTGTGAAGACATCGGAGAAAGAGTATAGGTACTCATTAGAGAATGAGGGTACTGAGCGTGACCACCTCGAGTAGTTATTAGGAAGTCTACCTTCTCGTCAATAACTGACTCGATGCTGCAGTAGTGTGTCTGATTCTTTGACCTGAGGTGCATCGATAGTTCATCTTGAGGGTGTTATAGTTTGACTACACCATTACTCGATCTCTTAGTCATTCAAAATTCTGAGGTGTATGTTGGCTATAGCATGTTCATTGTAGAAACTGGATTGCATCAAGATGAAATTTATCTACCTCGGTGGTAGAGGAGCAGCCCTATGATGATCATGAGAATCAAGTCCAGAAGTCCATGGCCATGGCAGAGTGAAATAATAGAAAGAGTTTTTATTTAGATTTTCACATTGAACTTGAATCGAATGATTACATCATATGATAGAAACTAGGGTTTGACGAGTTTACCTTAACCCTAATCTGATCGGAGCTCAAGATAGAAGAACTTAATCACACAGGTAGCTGCACCAAGAGGTTCGCATTCAGCTCTGATGGGTTGCCACCATATACTGCTAGGTGTCACTGGTGGATTTTGGGAGCAATTAGAATGATTTAGATGATCGATCATTCTAGCTGTTCGAATCAGAAGAGTTCTGATCCATCGAAAGGAGTTTCGATGATGTCGATGATAGAGATCATGACATATCCCATTATCATACAGAACTGAACCTAACTAGATCACATAAACAAGAGTTTGAATTTGGTGATCATCGAACTGATTCAGTTCAATTGATCTGAATGAGATTCAATTAGGTTCAAGAAAATCGTACTAGCACTCGATTGAACCTAACGTTCTTCTTTTACTATCATAAATAGTTGTCCTTACTGAGCCAAAGAAGTTTGTGCTAAATTAAAGACCTTCACTTGGTCTGACTGAAGCTTGTCCAGGTCAGAAAAGGGTTGTCTTATTTTGTAAGATAATATCTACCATTTTTGGCCACCTGCCATTTCTCGTCCTTTGACTTTGGTCAAAAGTTGATCTTTGACTAGTCAAATGTTGACCATTGATACTTTGACTTCTATCCACGTGTCACGCACCTATTGGAGAGCTGGTGGGGGCTTGTCCCCCTACCAGAACCTGGCAAGGAGGAGGGCACACGCCAAGGTTCTAGCAAGGAGGAGGGCGCATGCCATCCTTGGTGTGTGCCCAAGTTGGAGGTGCCCAAGAGTCCCTATTAGACAGGGACTCTATCTCCTTTTTAGATTCCAAATAGACTCCTCCTAAGAATCAAGTTTGATTGGTCTTAGGTGCCATCTAAGGAGGAATTCAAGGGACTCTATTTCCACCAATCAGATTTAGATTTGATTTCATAAAGGATTATAATTGGTTGGGAAGAAGAGAGTTGGATCATGCATAGTCTATAAATAAGACCCTACGCCCAACTCAAGAGAAAATTGAATTCTCCATGCCTAAGGCTGTCTCTCTCTTCCTCCATGCCAAGTCCATCATCTCCCTCTCCTCTCCATGCCCAAAATAGTTTGGGATCTTAGTTGGTGCAATCTAGACGAGAGAAAGACGGCAGAAAGCTAAAAGGCTGCACTGCTGCAAAGGACAACTGCTGATCTTCGAAAGATATTTTGAAGATCCTCCAAATTAGATTCAGATCTGATTTTTGGAGATGTGATAGAGAAGAAAAGGATCTCCAGATCCAGTCCGAGTGGATACCGGTAGAGGCCAGGCACTTGCATGGCTAGATCCAGAACCTTCCACTGCTTATAGGATCATCAATGGGTAATAGGATTATCCTACATCAAGGTAAATTAAATTTGATTTAATTTATTAAGATTTTATATTAATTATTAGAATAATATAGATCAAATCTGAAATATCTCAGATTTAATATGGATCAAAGAAAATTTTTTTTGAAATATATCTCTTGATCTGATCAGATCTGAACGAACCTGATCCGAGAAATCAAGATTTTTCTTCACGTACATCAGACTACTCACTGTAGATGCATAGGATATATCCTTCATCTGATTTCTCTTAATCTCATTCCTGGACTACTGAAATTTGTTGAATTTATCACCCTTAACTTTTCTTGATGAGCAACTTGATATTCAAAATCTTTATAGGATCCTAGTAATATAATTCCTCTAAGATAAATGAAGTAATGGTGCGGACACTAGAGCCACCAGAAGTTAGCAACATAATTTAGATTCAATTTGGATTAAAGAAGCGATATCAGAATAACTCTACTTCAGCTATTTTATTCTAGTTCTTTTTATTTAATCAATTAGTTCTTTTGATGTATTTAGTTTTGGGTCCATAGGACCATACTTGAGTTTATTTTGGATTGAGTCTTATTTAGAAAGAAACCATCATAAAGAAGCAAACTTGGTCCATGTCATCTTTAGAGCCACCACCCTCCATACATCTAGGAAGAAAATACACACGCCAGCATGTGCCATGCCCAAGAATCCTCATGCCAAGTTGTGCTAGACATCAAGCGCCCACATGGAGTTTCTTTTCTTTTCTAGAATTCCTTAAGAGTTCTTGATTTCTTACTTATTTTGTTAAAAGACTGATTTCTTCTCTATGGTTCCATAAAAGATAGATATGATATATTATTATATTTGAAAATCATACATAATATTTTACTTTTTTGTTGGAAGGATTGATTTTTTTCTTATAATGGGAATAGGATTCCTAAAGAAATATGACTCCTAGGGTCCTATATAAACCCATGTATCTTTCATGATGAGACAATGAATGAATAAATCATTTTATAATTTCTACAAATACTTGTATTGGTCGCTCCGAGAGAGAGAGGGTGTGAGATCCAAAATCATCCCACGAGGGAAGGGTGTGAGGCCCACTTTTTTTCTATCTTTTTAACCTTCATTTTTTTGATATTCAGTATTCCTACAATCCCGATTCATCTTCACTTTCTACCTATATAAGTCTATTCCACCAAAAGAAGATCTATCTCCTCCAAGATTTTCATCTATCATGCAGAGAGAGAAAGAGTGGTCTATTATTCTATAGATCAAATGTTGACAAGGACCTTCGTTCCTTCTCAACTGATCTTTGATTTTTACTTTTTCTTTTAGATCCGATATTGGTAAAGACCCAGTTCTTTATCGATAGATCTGTTTGGTTAAAAGATTAAGAGCTCTAATCATGATAGTTTCTTAACTACCATGATCCAGATTCTTCTTATCTTTTTTTAGATTTTCTTACGAACTTAATTTCTTGCTATCCTTCATTTTATTTATATTTTTTTTATAATTATTTATGAGCATGTTTAATTTTTGCTATCTGTCTATTTACTTTATTATTGCTAGTTATTTATTGATCTCTAAAATAGCATTCATCAGCATCATTTAGATTGATCGTGCTTTGGTTCCATGTCAATCAATCACGCCTCTTGAGCAGAGTATAGATAACTATACTGTTTATCCTGAGAATAATGTGCCACGGTCAGACGTGATTTATTATTGACGAATGAAAGAAAGCTTGGTCTTTTTTTTTTTAGGCTATCCTGCATCAATTTGATATCAGAGCTTTAGTTTAAATTCTATAATTTAAAATTTTTGCAAGTTAAATTTTTATAATTTAAATTTCATAATTTACTTTTTAGTATTTTTTTATTTCATCTTATTTCTGCATCCTAGACTTGCATGATCACTAGATTAGATATCCAGTACCAACGTCCTACTTTTTTATCCAGTACCAACATGGATCCCAATACAGCAGCCATCATTAATGCCCTGACTGAGAAGTTTGATGATATGAAAGATTTTATGAAAACCATGAGTGAAAGAATAACAGTACTAGAAAAAGCTAGGCAAAGATAATCTGAACCTGAGTCTTTCCAACTACCTATAGGACAGAGAAGAAGGAACCTCGACCTAGATCGACCTATAGCAGCACAGCCCCATCATAACCAGTTTGACCAAGATGAGCATATCCTTAGGAATGTGAAGATTAAAGCCCCAAATTTTGATAGTTGTCTAGATCCGAGAGAGTACCTAAATTGAGAATCGAGCATGAACCACTATTTTGGATGGTACGAAATATCTAAAGCAAGGAGAGTTAGGTTTGCTAGGATGAAGTTGATTAGGCAAGTCCAATTTTATTGAAAAAATGTTGAACGTCTTTTCAACCAGAGAAGACAAGATCTAATAGAAACCTGGAATGAAATGAAGGAGAAACTCAGAGAAAAATATCTCCCCACCTCCTATCAATAAAGACTTTTAGATTAGTGGCAAAGACTTACTCAAGAAAATAGATCAATCACAGAGTACATCACGAGATTTGATGAGTACCTCATGAGATGTGGAGTAATTGAAGATAAGATTGTTATCTTATCTAGATTTAGAGCTGGATTATGAGAAGATATCCAGCATGAGCTCTTTTTGCGAAAGATAACCACGTTAGAATAAGCTTATCAACTTGTCCTAGATTTTGAGAAATTTTTTAGGTATTCGACCATCCATCATCTTGAACCTAACCAAATAACCCCTTCTGGATTGAGACCCAATACTACTCAGACTCCTAGTAATGGACCTCTATCTATAAATTCTATTATGAGAAAAGAAGATAAAGAAAAAAGAGTTGCAGGAGAGTTATCTAAAAAAAGTAGTTCTCGATTCCACTGCTTCAAGTGCCATGGTTATGGTCATTTTGCTGTACAATGTCCCAATCGATCATTATTTATGAAAGAATTAGAAGAGAAAACTCTAAAAAATATTGAGGAAGAAGTTTATAAAGCTGATTCAGACTTAGCCGAGCAGTTTGAGAGTACTGAAAAAATTTTAAGTTTTATTACATCGGAGTTAGACCTTAGGCTTGGAGTCGCTAGGTATATTCTAGCATAGACTAAGAAGAGTGAAGACTGGTGTAGGACCTTTATTTTTTATACCTTCATAAAATTTAGTGATAAAATTTGTAAGATAATTATTGATAGTGGTAGCTATATCAACGCCATCTCCACCAACATGGTTAAGTGATTAGGATTAGCTCCTATAGATCATCCCAGCCCATACTATGTATCTTGGATAGATTTCTTCTCTATTTTCATCAAACTTAGATGTCGTATTTTCATCCAGCTCCATTCTTATCAGGATCATGTTTGGTGCGATGTCTTACCCATGAAAGTCGAAAGTATCATATTAGGTCGGCCTTGGCTATTTGATAATGATGTTATGATTTATGGCCAAACTAACTCCTGTAGTTTTACTCATAAGGATAATAAGATCACGATCAATCCTTCTCCACCTAAGGCTACCAATAGAAAAATAGATGATGGACCAAAAGAAAACATCAAAAAAAAAAGCCTCCATCTGATAGGTGCTAAGAAATTAGAGATGACCGTGAGTAAAGGATCACCAGTTTGGATGATTACTGTGAGAGAAGTTCGTGAAGACCCTAAGATAGATCATCTCAAGAAAGCAATTCATGAATATCAATCTAGAAAATCAATAGACCTTATCCCACTACCCATGCATGCTAGAATTTTTGAATTTGTAGAGTCATTTGCACAGCATGTCAAGAGTTTACATAAAGAGATCAGTAAAAAATTGGTATTAGTAATAAAGTTTATAAATAGAATGCAGATTCTCATCGATGTGCCTAAGAGTTTGTGGAATGAGAATATGTGATGGATCGAATGAGGCCTAAACGATTTTCATCAGGAACCATCAAGAAGTT
The DNA here is from genome assembly GCA_006176705.1 of Cocos nucifera. NCBI lineage: Eukaryota > Viridiplantae > Streptophyta > Magnoliopsida > Arecales > Arecaceae > Cocos > Cocos nucifera. Next base: position 2,052,002 of record QRFJ01000172.1, read on the forward strand.
ACATGCTCGAGGAGTAGATCCATTTAAGATTTTAAAGAGGATCGAACCAAATGCGTTTGTTATGGACTTAACTTTTGATTTTGGGATTAGCTCTACTTTTAACGTTGCAAATCTTGTTGCCTATAAAGAGCCAACTTGAATACCTAGTGAGCTATTTAAGCCTAAACCAACCTTTGATAGAGAGCCTTCCTGAATGTCGACCGACCAAAATGTCAAAGCATGATCAGATTGAGAGAATTTTGGATGAGCAGATCATCTCCACCCGGAGTCGAGGCTATCAATGGTACTTAGTTAGATGGTGAGGTCGACTGAAGTTCGAGGATAGTTGGATCACTCGAAAAGAGCTGTAGCGTATTGATTCCAATTTGCTTGAGTGTCACCAAAGCAGAATTGACCCCCACTCAACAGGATCGAGTTCTTTCCATCCTGAGAGAATTGGTACGGACATCAAAGCCATCAAAAATTGGCAACATAATTTAGATTCAATTTAGATTGAAGAAGCCATATCAGAATAATCCTACTTTAGTTATTTTGTTCTAGTCCTTTTGATTTAATCAATTAGTTCTTTTGATGCATTTACTTTTGGATCCATAGAACCATACTTGGATTTATTTTGGATTGAGCCTTATTTGGAAAGAGACCATCATAAAGAAGCAAGCTTGGTCCACATCATCTTTGGAGCCACCACCCTCCATACGTCCAGGGAGAAAATACATACGCCAGCATGTGCCATGCCCAAGGATCCTCATGCCAAGTTGTGCCAGACATCAAGCGCCCATATGAAGTTTCTTTTCTTCCCTAAGATTTTTTAAGAGTTCTTGATTTCTTACTTATTTTGTTAAAAGATTGATTTCTTTCCTATGATTCCATAAAAGATAGATATGATATATTATTGTATTTGGAAACCATACATAATGTTTTACTTTTTTATTGGGAGAGTTGATTTTTTTCTTGAAAAGAGAATAGGATTCCTAAAGAAATAGGACCCCTAGGATCCTATATAAACCCATGTATCTTTCATGAATGAGACAATGAATGAATGAATCACTTTACAATTTCCACAAATACTTATGTTGGTCACTCCGAGAGGAAGAGGATGTAAGACCCAAAATCGCCCCACGATGGGAGGGTATGAGACCCATCTTTTTTCTATCTCTTTAACCTTTATTTTCTTGAGATTCAGTGTTCCTACGATCTCGATTCGTCTTCACTATCTACCTACATAAGCCTATTCCATCAAAAGAAGATCTGTCTCCTTCAAGATTTTTATCTATTATGCAGAGAGAGAAATAGTAGTCTATTATTTTACAGATCAAATGTTGATAAGGACCTTCATTCCTTCTCAATTGATCTTTGATTTTTTACTTTTTTCTTTAAGATTCGATGTTGGTAAAGACCCAGTTCTTTATCAATAGATCTGCTTGGTTAAAAGATTAAGAGCCATAATCAAGATAGTTTCTTAACTACCATGATTCAAATTCTTCTTATCTTTTTTTGAATTTTCTTGCAGACTTAATTTCTTGCTATCATTCATTTCATTTATATTTTTTTTATAATTATTCACGAGCATGTTTAATTTCTGCTATCTATCTATTTACTTTATTATTATTAGTTATTTACTAATCTCTAAAATAGCATTCATCAGCATTATTTAGATTGATCGTGCTTTGGTCCCATGTCAATCAATCACGTCTCCTGAGTAGAGTATATGTAATTATACTGTCTGTCCTGAAAATAATATGCCATGATCGGACATGATTTGTTGTTAATGAATGAAAGAAAGCTTGGTCTTTTCTTTTTTTTTTTTAGGCTGTCCCGCATCAAGTAACCTCTTATTTCTAACATGATGGATTTCTATACCAAGAACATAAGAAGCATCTTTTATATCTTTCATATCAAAATATTCGAAAAAAAAACTTTTAGTTTCATGCAAGGGATCAAAATTATTACTGATTAGTAAGATATCATCTACATATAGTATCAAAAATATAAACCTACTTTCATTCACCTTCAGATATATACATTAATCAGCAATATTTTTTTTAAATCCAAAGAAAATAATGATATGATTAAACTTTAAGTACCATTGCCTGAAAGCTTGTTTAAGACCATATATAGATTACTTTAATTTACATACCAATCTTTATTTTCTTGCATAAAAAATTCTTTAGGCTATTTCATATACACCTCTTCCTTTAAATTCTCATTCAAGAATATAGTCTTGACATCCATTTGATATAGTTCTAAATCAAAATAAGCTACTAATGCCTTAATAATTCTGAATGAATTCTTTTCAAAAATAGAAAAAAATATTTCATGATAATCAATATCTTTTTTTTGAGTGAATCTCTTTGCTACAAGTCTAGCTTTATATCTCTCAATATTATCTTTAGAATTTTATTTAGTTTTAAAAATCCATTTACAACCTACAGACTTAAATTCTTCAGGTAATTCAATAAATTTTTAGATTTGATTCTTATTCATGGATTCCATCTTATCTTTCATGATATCTAATCAAAGTTCAGAATCATCATTTTTTATGACATCCTTAAATGAAACTGGATCATTCTTTATTCCAATATTATAATCATATTCTTATAAGTATATAATATAATCATCTAAAATAGCCGATCTTCTAATTTTAGTATAATTTCATAATATTTTAGCTTCAATATTAATATTATGATTATTTCTAATTAAATCAGATTCTTTGACAGTCTGTTTAGAAAGTGATGTATCAATCACCTATTGATGTTCCATAATTTTAAGTTGAGCAGGTTCAAGTGAAATATCTCTAGGTATTATTATAATAGAAAAATATTTTTTTATTTTTTGTAACATCGTATTGAAGGAAAATTCTGATTTTTCGGTCCAAATTCGTTCAGGTCTGATCAGATCAAAAGATATATTTTAAAAAAATTTTTCTTAATCCCAATCAAATCTTGATATGTTTTAGATTTGATTATTATTATTTTAGAAATCAAATAAAATTAGATAAATTAAATCAGATTTAACTTATCTTGATATGGGTAATCCTATTATCCGTTGATGATCTTGTATGCAACGGAAGGTTCTGGATCTAGCCACGCAAGTGCCTGGCCTCTATCGGTATCCACTCAGACTGGATCTGGATATCCTCTTTTTCTCTATCACGTCTCCAAAAATTAGATCTGGATCTGATCTGGAGGATCTTCAAAACTTCTTTTGAAGATCAGCAGTCGTTCTTTGCAGCAGTGCAACCTTTTAGCTTTCACTCGCCTTTCTTTGATCTGGATCGCACCAACCAAAAATCCAAAACTCCTTTTGGACGTGGAGAGGAAGGGAAGAAGATGGTTTGGCATGGAGGAAGAGGGGAGAGGCAGCCTTGGGGCATGTGTATTCAATTCTTTCTTTGAATTGGACGCAGGGTCTTATTTATAGACTAAGCGTGATTCAACTCCTCTTCTTCCCAACCAATAACAATCCTTTGTGAAATCAGATCTAAATCTGATTGATGAAAATAGAGTCCCCTAGATTTTTCTTAGAGGATGCCTAAGATCAGTCAAAGTTGGTTCTTAGGAGAACTCTAATTAGAATCCAAAAAGGAGATGGAGTCCCTATTCAATAGGGACTCCTAGGCGTCTCCAACTTGGGCACATGCCTAGGGTGGCGTGCGCCCTCCTCCTTGCCAGGTTCTGATAGGAGGATAAGCTCCTACCAGCTCTCCAATAGGTGCATGATATGTGGTCAAAAGTTAAAGTATCAATGGTCAATATTTGACCAGTCAAAGGTAGACTTTTGACCAAAGTCAAAGAACAAAAAATGGTAGGTGACCAAAAATGGCAGGTAGTGTCTTATAAAATAAGACAATCTTTTCTGACTTGGACAACCTCCAGTCAAACCATATGAAGGCCTCTGATTGAGCACAAACTCCTTTGGCTCAGATAGGATAACTTATTTATGATAGTAAAAGAAGAACGTTAGGTTCAATCGAGTGCTAGCACGATTTTCTTGAACCTAATTGAATCTCATTCAGATCAATTGAACTAGATCAGTTCAATTGATGATCACCAGATTCAAACCCTTGTTTGTGTGACCCAGTTAGGTTCAGTTCTGTATGGTAATGGGATATGTCATGATCTCTATCATCAACATCATCGAAACTCCTTTTTCGATGGATCAGAACTCTTCTGATTCGAACAGCTAGAATGATCGATCATCTAAATCATTCTAATTGCTCCCAAAATCCACCAGTGACACCTAGCAGTATATGGTGGCAACCCATCAGAGCTGAATGCGAACCTCTTGGTGCAGCTACCTGTGTGATTAAGTTCTTCTATCTTGAGCCCCGATCAGATTAGGGTTAAGGTGAAACTCGTCAAACCCTAGTTTCTGTCATATGATGTAATCATTCGATTCGAGTCCGAATGTGAAAATCTAAATAGAAACTCTTTCTATTATTTCACTCTGCCATGGCCATGGACTTCTGGACTTGATTCTCATGATCATCATAGGGCTGCTCCTCTACCACCGAGGTAGATAGATTCCATCTTGATGCATCCAGTTCCTACAATGAACATGCTATAGCCAACATACACCTCAGGATTTCCATATGGCTAGGAGACCGAGTAATGGTGTAGTCAAACTATAACACCCTCAAGGTGAACTGCCGATGCACCTCAGGTCAAAGAATCAGACACACTACTGCAGCATCGAGTCAGTCATTGACGAGAAGGTAGACTCCCTAATGACTACTCGAGGTGGTCACGCTCAGTGCCCTCGTTCTCTAACGAGTACCTGTACTCTTGCTTCGGTGTCTCCACACCGTAGACTCAAGACTCATCTACTAAAGAGAAGTGATTATACATCAACCTTCTGGATCAATCACCATCCTCGTGATGATCCTATGGTCGAGAGCATTTTATGAGTTAACAATGATTATTCATGTCTTAAATTTTCAACTCTTGAAAATATGAATTATCATTATCATTAACTCAAAGGATGTATCACAGACACTAAATACACATTTATGATAGAAAATAATCTATTTTATTGATATTAGTCAAAATTATAATTTTGCTTTCAGAAGTGTATTACAAGTGTCAGTCAATTCTGGCTTCTAGGGCACATATATCTAACACGTATTATGCGGTGTACCACTTCTACTATTTTTACTATCCTCAATGAATTTAGCAGTTTCAGTTTCAACAATTCTAGTGGTGTGTGATGGACAATAAAATCTAAAATTCTTTGATATTTTTGAAAATCCTATAAAATAATAACTAATAGTTCTGGGATCCAATTTCTTTTTTATGGATTATATAATTGAGCTTCTGCTGGACAATTTCAAACATATAAATATCCTAAACTTAATTTTCTACATGTCCATAACTCAAAAGGAGTTTTAGGAACGATCTTACTAGGTATCCGATTTAGGATATACATAACAGTTTTTAAGGCTTCTTTCTATAAATTTAAGGATAATGAGGATTTACTAATCATATTTCTCATCATATTCATCAATGTATGATTACGTCTTTCAGCCACACCATTTTGTTGGAGATTTTTTGGCATAGTGTACTATGCTATAATGCCATGCTGTTCAACAAATTTGGCAAAAGATCTAAAATTACGATCAGATTCATCATATCTGCCATAGTATTCACCACCGCTATTAGATCTTACAACCTTAATTTTTCTGTCCAACTAATTTTCTACTTCAACTTGGTATATCTTAAAGGCTTCTAAAGCTTCAGACTTTTCATGCAATAGAAAAACATAACCATAACATGAGAAATCATCAATAAAGATAATAAAATACTTTTATCCTTTAAAATAAGATATAAAATAACCATAAATATCGATATGTATCAATTTTAAAAGTTCTTAACTTCTAGTGGCATGTTTGTTATAATTTTTAATTTATTTATCTTTAATACAATTGATGCACATACTAAAATTACTAAAATCTAGATTTGGTAAAATATCTTTCTTAATCAATCTAGTGATCATTTCTTTTGATATATGATCTAATCATCTATGCCACAGCATTGAAGAACTCTCATTTATAATATCATATTTTATTTCAATATTAACATTTAAAACAAGCAAAGATTATTCAAAAGAATAATCTAAATTTAATTTATATAATCCATTGCATAATATTCTAGTACCAACCAAAATAAAATTTTTCATTAATTTAAAATTTAAATTTACAAAAGTAAATGAAAAACCTTCTAAATCAAGTTTTGATAAAGAAATCAAATTTTTAGATACTAAAGAAATATAAAAAATATCATGTAGATCTAATTAAAATTTGGTATCTGTAATATATCTATAGGTCCTGACTGTAATGATCTTGGACTTCATCGGTTCTCCATAAAGATCCACTGCTTTCTATCATTTAGTTTTCGACTTGAAAGAAATTTCTACATTGAATTAAAAATATGAACTACAGCACCTGAATCAATCCACCAAGTATTAGAAGGAACATCAATAAAATTAATTTTAAAACAAACAAGTGATAAGGGAATATCCTTCTTTTTGAACTATTTTCTTCTTTTCTCACAATCTTTCTTGATATATCCCTCCTTCTTACATAAAAAATATTTTAATTTATGAAAATTTTTTGTTGGTAGATTGCTGGATCCTTTATTTTCTTTCTTCGCCTTCTTTCTTTTAGGATGCTCATGTAAAACTATATGAATAACTAGAACCCCTTCTTATTTCAATCTCTCTTCTTTTTGCATATACTGAAATATAAGTTCATTCATTATCTATGATTTCTTATGTGTGTTATAGTAAATCTTAAATTGAGTAAACTGGGATGGAAGAGAATTAAGAACAAACTGGATAAAAAATTTTTCAGATACCATCATACCCAAATCATTTAATTTTTTAGCTATATCATGCATTTTCATAATGTGCTTTTGTACTCTAGAAAATCTATCATATTTTATAGAGATTAATTTATTTATTAGAATACCATGTAAGATTTTACTTGATCTGGTAAACTATTATTCTACAGAGAAAGGATATTCAAAGGCCAATTCATTATCAGAAACAGATCTCCTAATGTCTCTCGCTATAGAATTTTTAATAATCATGAGAGATAATCTATTAAAACTCTCTCACTTTTTAGATAATTTCTTATGATCAGAAGAACTAATGGGGATAAGTAGATCTGACTAAGGCTTTCGAAGGGCCAAATCTAAATCTAGATATTTTAAGATAATGAGAAGTTGCTCATGCCAATCAGAATAATTTGATCCATTCACTGTGAAAATGTTAGATAGATGCAACGAGAGTGAAGCAGCGATCATGACTATAAATAATAAAATATGCCTATAATTACCATCATAGCATATTAATAACACTTATTATATAACTATAAAATATCTTTGGATAAGAATCATAGCATATGATAAGTGTCATAACTAATTTTAATCATAAATTTAAATATGATAAATAATGCCAAAACATGCATCACATAAATTATGACTAACAATAATATGAAGTATGTAAACAGGAATATTAATTATGACATGTACACATAATTCATGTTTAAACTATGATCTATCATATTAATTACACTTTTATGATTTAACTAATTATAATTACAAAAATCTAAGATTATTTTCATTTTTGGGTGTAGAATTTTTCGTCTTTATGCAATTCAAATTAGTCAATCTTTTACTATTAATTTTATATTAAATTATAGTTATCTTTAGATTTATTGTAATAGATATATTTTTATGTAATTCTAGAACTGTGATAAGAAAAAACTATTAGCCCTCAATGAGTCAGCTATCCAAAATCCATAGAGTGCTCCGGATCCTTTGGAGCTACGCGAAAACATACTTGAATAGTATAATAGTGAGCAAAATTATTAATTAAATAAATTAAATTATTTAAATATTTTATTTTTTATGAAAAACTTAATCATAAAATTTTTAAATCATCATGAGTCCAATGGTTCAAAAATCGTTCAAATCGGATGAAAAATGATCAAGTTATAGCGATTTTATCAAAAAATCTTAAAATTAAATGACTTAACTATAGATTATAGAAATATGGTGCCTTTTCTATAAAATAATAATTTTAAAAATATTCAAAAAATTGGTAGGGGCTTTAATATAATTTATTACTATTTAGAAATTAAAATGCAAAATTATCCTAAAGGACTAAATTGCAAAACTGCACTGGAGGACTTTTATAAGATTTTAAACTTTTCTAGGGGGTTAAATGTAAAAGTCTCTTTTTATTTAATGGGTTTTAAGCGAATTTTGGGTTTTGGGTTTGGACCCAAAATTTGGATCTGATTAGCCTTTCTTCTTTCCTGAGTTTTCTTCAATTAAAAAAAACTTTAAACCCCCCTATGGCCGCCGCCTCTACTTACACCGGATGGGCGGCTGAACGGCTATCCCTTGCCATCTCAGTCATTAGAGAGACTAGAAGGGAGGGCGGCGGACCGCCCCCTTCACCATCACGGTGGAAGTCGCTGTTTATGCGGTCGAATCGAAGGACCGCGTGCGAAGGTCCTACTGCCGCTACCGTCGGGAGCATAAGCTCCCCTTCTATCCGCGAACCTCTATCGCAGACTACCACCTCTTCGCCGACTCCCCCTTTGCTGCGCCACATCCATCCCACCACCTCCCTACGCTGCGGCTCTTGCGGCTACACAAGTGGTGAGCGATGTTGATAGGCACCAGCGGCGGCAGTCGCAGCTTCGGCCTGCTGCCGGCATGGTAGCAGCGATGGCTGCTACCCCATTCATCGGTCGGTGCAGGTCGACCGACCCCAAATTATTTTATTTTATTTTTTTTGTTTTATGAAAATTAATAAACCTTTAATTTAATTTCTAAAATTTTAATTAATTCTAAAAATTAAGAAATTATGATTTTAATTTTTTGAAAATAAATCAAAATTATTAAAAAAAATTTTACATGAATATGAAGCATGGATCCTAAGCTCTGATACCACATGTTAGATAATTTAAACTTTTATATCTGAATTGTTCTTTAATATTCATATAAAATCAAAATAAAATATATCTTACACCATCGTCTCATCAACACGATGATAACGTAACCCGTAAAATGTCAGATCCATCTTTCGTAGGTAGCTACTCTTCTCTCTCTTAATCCTCCATTTTTATGCGAACGATTGATGAAAATCGTCATGCTCTTCTGAGAGTTAAAAGTTGGAAAAAAGAGATCATACTACCTCTATTGATATCTGCACTTGTCTTATCCCATCAAAAAACTTAATCTTAATTAGAGTAGAAATTTTAGTCTAAATTTTATCAGGAATAAAAATTTTTAATTAATTGTACTCACCATAATTGATTTAGGACTTGACCCAATGAATTAGATCTGATTAAGTAACAATTAAATCATATTAAGAAGTTAAATCCAACATCTCAAACTTGGCCTAGCCTGCTCCATGAATAATATATATATATATATATATATATATATATATATATATATATATATATATATATATATATATATATATATATATATATAGTCACCCACACACATTATTCTTTCTCAGCAAGACTCTTGCAATAGGAACCGAAAACCAGCACAAGACTTGCTCCAAGAATAAGCATTAGAGGCTCCAAAAGGGAAGAAGAAGATCCACCGATCTAAATTCAAAATGGCTCGACACCGTCGGCATCACCACCACCATCATTCTCGTAGTTTACATCACTGACACCATCACTATAGCATCTTCATTTATATCGAAGTTACAGGCTTACCTCAATCATCGCCAACACCACAATTACCTCCAGAAATCTACAGTATTGGCATTCAGGCCTTAAACAACTTAGCAAATCAACCACCTGAGGCCCGAAGCCCTTTAAATCAATCTTCGACGGGATCTTCATCGACATCATTTACGCCACCAATACCTCCAGGCTTCCTAGTGCACAGGCATAGACCCATAGGATGTCGCAAATCAATATCACAACCTTGCTAGATCCACAGAGAGCTACATCACCAGGAGCCTCCACGTCATCCTCCAGAGAAAGAAGCCCTGGACTCCTGCCTGGTTTCTGATAAGGAGGACAATCAACAGATCCAATCTTCACTAAAACCACCATCTTCTACATTATCCACTAATGGTTTCTGAATTCAAGGATAACCACTCTCAAAAGGCGCCGAGTATTTCGGCGGCATTAAGCCTCTCATCTTCCGACGAAGAGGGAGAAGGGTTCCTCCTCACACCCCACAAGATCAAATATCACGTCGGCGCAGGCGGCGATCCAAGTGTCAGCAACAAGCTTTGTGTCCGAAGAGGCCTCCACCTCAAGCCCCGGCGTGATAGATGCCATGAAAGCGTCAGCACCAGCTCAGCGGAGAACATCCACCAGAATGACGGCTCCCATCTCCTCCGTGCCCAGGCCTACAGGAACCAGAACCTTCATGCCCAAGAAGAGCATTCTAGGATTTGGGTTTAGGACCAAATGAAAGCATGGTCAAAGAGAAGCAGAGGAATGAGAGGCATGGACCTTCTTCTTGGTAGGAGGGGGAGGAGAGGGAGAGGAGGCGGAGGTGAGGAGAACCGTTCGCCTCGCCCTGAGCGTGGATGCAGCCTCCGCAACCGGCCTTTGGGCTCCGTCGGGCATCGTGGTGCAGTTCAGCAGCCAGAGCGCCATGGCCACCATTTGGGGAAGGTGGGAAGAGGGTGGAGGTTACATCTTTGCATAGTACGCCAGGTGAGCGGAGGAAGCAGGGTCAAATAATCGAACACAGGTGTAAAGATGGCGGGTAGCTCTACATCCGATCCGATTAGTTGTCTGATGGCAAATTCTAGTGCATGAAATCGCTTCAACACCAGCTGCTGCTGCAGTGCCTGTCCAACACGTTTCGTCCCATCAATTATCCTTTTTTATTTTTTTTTGGTAAAACCCATAAATTATCCTTTATCAAAAAAAAAAAAAAAACCAAAAATCATATATATATATATATATATATCCTATTATGGTGTTGCCATCCCAATATCTCAGATGATTTTAATTATGCCTCATGGAATCGAGTATTTTGGCCGCACTAAGCCTCCCATCTTCCAGCGAAGAGGGAGAAGGGTTCCTTCTCATGACGAGGAGCTGTAAGGAATGGTACCACGATCTCAAGTGCTGCTTCTCCACCTTCAATGGAAAGATCGACGGCGAGGGTGGCAACCAGGGTTGGAGATCCCTAGCTCGAGGAGCTGTAAAAGCTCTGCATCATGGAGCTCCATCGCAAGATCCGAAGGGCTGTAAGAAATGGTACCGCAATATCGATCGTCGCTTCTCCACCCTCGATCGATATTGGGGGTGGCGGGTCGGGATTGAAAATCCCCTGGCTCGAGAAGCTGCGAAAGCTCCATGGGCCTCATGCGGTGGGGGCAAGGGGTGGGGGGAGGTCTCCTTCTCCCTGAATGGGGGTGGTCGTGCTTGGTGGGGGAGGTGCGGGAGGCACCAGGGTCTGGGAGGAGAGGTAGGGGGTGGTGGCATTGGAGCCGAAAGAAGGGATGGGAGGGGGGTTGGTGGTGCTAGAGTCGGAGGAAGAGAGGAGAAAAAGTTTGGTGATTGTGCGAATGGTGAGTGCGGCATGGATAGTGGTGGGGGTAGCGCAGATGGCCGGAACCTGGGCCTTATGCGGTGGGGGCAGGGGGTAGGTGGCAAGAGGCGGCGGGAGGAAGGGAAGGAAAGAGAAGGGAGGGAGGAAAAAGAAAAAAAGAAAAGAAAAAAAAATATTTAAGAAGAAGAAATTTTTTATTATTATTTTATTATCAATAATAATTTAAAATATTATTTTTAAATAATAATAAAATAATATTTTAAAAATAAAAGTAGGGGAGGGATAAGAGATGAAAGTAATATTTTTTAAAAAAATATTATTTTTAAAAAATAAAATATTATAAAAATAATATTATTATTTTTTAAAATACTAATTTATTATTATTTACAAAAGATAACATATCATTTTTTAATTTTAAAAATAATAACATACTAATTTATTTTTTAAAAAATAATATTTTTATTTTTTAAAAAATAATATATTTTGATATTTGAATTGATCCATCGGATTAGATCAAATCAAATTTAATATATTATCTGCAAACAAAGCACGATACTCCATCAATTTGAAAGCTACATCTCTGCATTTAATAGCCTCCAAAAGTTAATTACAAGATACTAATGATGAAGTATATCACTTTTCTCTCATCCCTCCCTTCGAATTTTTATCTTTCTCGGTTGGAAGGATGGTGGCGGGGGCATCATAGGCAAGCAAGGGGATGAGCGGTGGAACTGAGCCCTTTCATTCTCCAAAAGAAAGATGAGTTTGATAATATCTTTTCTAAATATTTTTTTAATTTTTTTAATTATTATTTTTTTGGTATTTAGTTAGTTTTTTGGATCATATAAAGAATTGAGAATAGTGGTGTTCTGAGTATTCGACAGGTAAGAAACCAAGAAAAGATGAGTACTGAATTTTTTTAATCCAAAACCTATCAAAATGATGAACTAATTTTAATCTTTTTTTTTTATTTTTTATTTATTATCTTATTGCATCAATATTTTTTAAAAATCAGATAAGACCGTAAATTCTTTCTTAAATTATGGTTTCATCTAGGATTGGAAGGCTTTGCAAACAGCAACCTCCTAACCTGATGAGAAAAAATTAGATCCAAAATTTTTAAATATTTTTCAGCAAAATCTTCTTAATTCACTTAAGATTTCATATTCATTAAATAATCCATTAATAAAAGTGGAAAGTTGCTGCAAGCATAGTAGTAACCCTTTCAAAATCCTTTTAGACGATGCTTTTAGACTATAAAACTGATGAGAGACTCTCCTAAATACATTCTCTCCTACTTTTTTCGCCACTATCTCCTATGGGTCTTCCAAATAATAATAAAATAATAATTTTAAAAATTAAATTATGTATTCTAAAAAATATTAATTTATTATTATTATTATAATATTTAAAAATATTATTTTTATATATTTTTAACAAATAATATTTCTATGGAGAACAAATAGGTTCAATATAAAAAAGGATATCAATTAAAAGGATATTTTTCAATTTTTGATGAATATTTATAATTTATTATATATAAAATAATACTTTATGGAGGAGTATTATGGTATTATCACCTCAGCATCTCAGATGATTTTAGTTGTACTAGATGGAATGAAAATATTATTTTTAAATGATAATAAAATAATATTTTAAAAAATTTAAAAAAATAATATTTTAAAAATAAAAATAGGAAAGAGATATAGATGAAAAATATTTTTTAAAAATATTTTTTTAAAAAATAAAATATCATAAAAATAATAATAATAATATTTTTTAAAATATTAATTTATTATTATTTTAAAAAGATAACATATTATATTTTAATTTTAAAAATAATAACATACTAATTTATTTTTTAAAAATAATATTTTTATTATTTTTTAAAAATAATATATTTTAATCATATTAGATTAAATCTAATAAATTATCTGCAAATAAAATATGGTACTTTATCGATTTGAAAGCTAAATATCTATATTTAATAGCCTTCAAAAGTTTGGAGAAGGTATGAGAGAAAGTAAGGGGGCGAGGGTGCAATCAGGATCTGCATTTGCCGAGAAAGAAGAGAAGCCATGGTGGGGTTGCAGGGGGGTGAGGTGGTATTGACAAGCATGAAGAAGATATGAGAATAAGAAGAAAGAAAAAAAATAATAATAAAATATTATTTTATAAAAAAAATAAAAAATAAAAAGAAGAAAGAGTTTCTCTCTCTTTCTTTAATGGTGGCACCAGCGACGGTGGTACCGATAGGAGCACGGGGGGTGTAATCAGAACTAGTATTTGCTGAGAGAAAAAAAGAGCGATGGTAGGACGATAGGGGGTGGGACAGCATCGATAGACATGAAAAAGATATGAGAAGAAGAGAGAAGACGTGGGTACGATCGTGATCGATGTTTATCGAGAAAGAAGGAGAACCATGATGGGGTGACGGGGGGTGCAGTGGCACTTGCGAACGACTAGAAGATATAAAAATAGATAGAAAGAAAAAAATAAAATATTATTTTATAAAATAATAAAAAATATGATATATATATAATAAATAAATAAATTAAAAAAATAAAATTTTAAAAAAATAAAAAATATTTATTATGAATATTTATTATTAAAATTTTTAATAATTACATAGCATAATTATCTACCCCGTGCAACATGCATATCTCTAACTAGTTCATGAATATTTTTATAATTCAAACGTACAATTGCTATTTTATGTAATGTTTTTTAACAAATATTCTAAAAGCACCAAAAATTGAAGAAAAAAATAATTATAGACAGAAAAAAGAAAAAAAAGAGAAAAAAAGAAAAGAAAAAAAAGAAGAGAATGAATTTCTCTCTCTTTTTTTAGTAGTGGCGTCGTGGGGCAGCAGTATCGGCAAGGGCACCAGGGGTTGCGATCGGGATTGATATTTGTCGAGAAAAAAGAAGAGTGATGGTGGGATAGTAGTGGGGGTGGGGCAGCACTGGTAGGCATGGAGAAGGTATGAGAAAAAGTGAGAGGATGGAGGTGCGATCAGGATCAGCATTTATTGAGAGAGAACTGAGAAGGGGAGCCATGCTAGGGTGGCATCGACAGGCACGAAGAAAATATAAGAATAGAAAGGAAGAACAAAAATAATAATAAAATATTATTTTATAAAAAGAAAAAAGAGAAAAAAAAAAGAAAGAAAAGAAAAGAAGAGAGTTTCTTTCTCTTCTTTTAGTGGTGGCGCTGGGGGTGGTGATATTGACAGGGCATCGGAGGGTGCAATCGAGATCGACGTTTGCTGAGAGAAAAGAACAGCGGTGGCGGGGTAACAAAGGAGTGGGGTGGCACCGACGGGCATGGAGAAGATACGAGAAGAAGAGAGGGGACGGGCATGTGATCGGGGATATTTGCTGAGAGAGAAGAAAAGCTATGGTGGAGCAACAGGGGACGTAATGGTACCGACGGATGCATATAATGTACGAGAGAAGAAAGAAAAAAGAAAAAAAAAAGTATAATAAAATATTATTTTATAAAATAATAAAAATATATAATATATATAATAAATAAAATAAAATAAAATATTAAAAAAGCTAATGAATATTTATTATTAAAAAAATTTAATAGTTACAAGCTATAATTATCCATCCGCGCAGATCTTTAACTAGATTTTAATATTTAATTAATAATTAAATTATTTAAGATATATATATATATAGAGAGAGAGATATTACAAGTAAATGGGCCACCGAGCAAATGGTGACCTATAGTCCCTAAGCCAACCCAAATCAACTCATTTACTATGGTCTCAAGCAAATGAAATCGGATCTGATCATAAAAAAACTCTCATCCCCACATTCTCTTATTTCGGATGGTCATTGTACTGTGTATGCATATGAAAAATGTTTATCCCTACAGGCAACTGAATTTTCTTGGAAGACAGATTTGTCTGGGTAGGATTGTTAGTCCTAAAAATAAAAAGTTCGATATTTTCAAGTTGGGTTAAAAAATTGAGGGTAAATTATGAATGATGATACTTAACTGTTTATCTTGTTCAACTTGGTTCAATTTATTATAGCTTCAATTAGATTATATATTTAATAAAATAATTATATTAGGATCTAAATTTTTTATCTATCTCATAAATAAGCTGGATTTGAATTGATAGGTTTTTAACCTATCTTTGTATTTGGCTTAATTTCATTGCGACCCAGCGCCAGAGTTGCCATTTGTTAGCGGAGTCTTCCGCTCTCCCTGTGTCTCCCTTTCAATCTCAAATAAACAAAAAAGAAAATTTTAGATACATCACAAATGCCCTCCAATCCACACCCACTCTCATGCGCGAGAAATTATTGCATGGACCGGGATCAGGGCAGATCTCGGAGTATATGCACGCTGGATAACGCACAAGCGGGAATCTGTGAAATAGAGGGGTAACATGCCGTGTTATCCACCGTGGGATTTGGCGTGGTCCATCGGACCTGGTCCAACTAATTCTTGGACGTCTTGCACCCTATCGTGATACTTGCGGAGTGCTCCACGTGTTAGCGAGATGGGTATAATTTTGGCGTTGGTTAAGGGGAAATTCTTGCCTGGACCACGCCCAGGTGAACCAGACAAATTCCACGGTGGATAACATGCCACGTTAACCCTTATATTTCACGAATTCTCGATTGTACGTTATTCATTGTGCACGTGCTTTGAGATTTGCACTGGTCCACGTAGGCGTAGTCTAGCCGATAATTTCTTTTGGTTAAGAGTATAAAGCAGCTCAAATTTAACAAAATATAAAACAGCTGGCCGACGTGGGACGTGCATGCGCGTCCAATTGGATGCCTCCAGGCTAAGGTGGCGGTCGGTTAGCGGTTGGGAGTCGCTTCAAGTCGGGAAAAAAAACAAAAAAGCCCGGTTTTCCCGCGAAACGCGCGACGCCACCCCCGCCTCTCTCCCTCCCTCTCTCTAACCAATTCCTCCTCCTCCACTCTCCCTTGCCAACTCTCCTCCCGTCTAAACTTCTTTTCTCTTCTTTCCTTTCTTTTATATTTCCCTTCTTGTTTAGGCGGGGTGGAGGTCTTAGATATTAGATTTTCATTTTATTTTTTATTTTTTTCTCTTCCTCTTCCATTTTTTGTTTCATAATTTTGTTTTGGTGACTTGGTTCAATATTGAATCATTCTGATAATTGATTCTTGGTGAGTTTTGCATTCCCTTTCCCTATAGGCTGATGATTGTTAGAAGATTTTTGTTGTGGCAATGTTGTCAAATTTTTAGGATCTCTATGATTCATATCTTTGAGACCTTTCTTATCCTTTTTGGTTTCATTGAATTTTTGGGTATTATTAAATAATTAACGTTAAATGATAATTGATGGTCTTGACTGGTGGGTATCTTTTACATTGAACCAACCGGCAAAAAGATGGGAATTCTTGTGTGGCTGCACCCTTTTTATTTTGCATGTTTTATGGGCTTGTATTGAATTGAAAACTATATAGTTACTGTGTCTGAAAAAGGGATGGATATGGGCAATGAGTTCTTGTGACGTTTGCAGGATTGATCGTTATGGGAATTGGTTCTTTTTAAGTTGATCTGGTGAGCAATTTTGTGAATAATTTGCGAAGGTGTTCATATTGTGGATTTTGGAGTACAGACAAATTTTGACATGTTCTGCTGTGGAGGTGCCGAGGAAGAGACCTATGGTCCACCAGTTAGCCAACATGCTGCGCCACCAAACCGCAATGTTCCAGGTAGAATGCCTTCTTTGCTTATGGGGTCATTTACTGCTTTTTGGAGTAAACTTTTTAGACCCAAATGAGATGTTCATCATAATTGAGACCAAGCTTGTTTTCCTTTATAAGGAGTTATCCGCAAAAATTATTGACGATTTTACAACTTTAATAAAATCTCAGAAAAACCAGTACTTGTTTGTCATTTCTTGCTTTCTGTCTTCAAAATTTTGATGGATGCTATGATATCTTGGCAGTAGTGATGATGGTTATATATTGAAGGTTCTCAACTTGGTTTTATTTTTGTCTTTATTTCTACTGAGAAACAATGACAGGTGTCTCCTTGAAAATATAGATACCTAGATCCAAGCAACTTATTGGAAGGATCTTTTATTTCATGGAATGATGCTTTGGGCGTTCTTGAAAAGTGAGTGAAGAGCTTATCCTCGACATAATGGCATTGCCGAGATATAGAGCCATAGAGGTAGTTTAGAACTTTGGTTTTCCATATAGAGACCATCTAATAACTTTCTGGGTATCAAGTATGTAATGTGGTTCTTGATTGCTGAAGGTATAATCACGATAGGAATGCCTCTGACTGCGACAACATGGTAGTTTGGGACATGCTTTTTGTTGTGCAGGCTGAAGGAAGAGTGGAGTGCACCTCCATCATCCAAGCTTAGAGACATGCCCCTTAGGGCATCTTGGCATATGAAGAAATCAGAGAGAGGAAGAGAGATGTGGGAGAAAATCGGTGATCTATTTCTTCTCACTAGGGTTTTACAATATACATGTACATAGACCAAAATCCTAATTCATAAAAAACTTTCTGGGCTAATCCTGTCCAAATGAACTCACCCAAACCCATGTACATCCATGATATGATCATACACTCAATCTCATAAACTCAAACTTGATCCAAACTCTGAGTAGCCCCCATGAGACCCAAATCAGGGCCTCTTAAATATATATGCCCTAGAAGTCAGAATTGACTGACACTTGTAATACACTTCTAAGGACAAAATTATAATTTTGACTATAAATAATAAAATAGATTATTTTCTATCACATAAGTGTATTTAGTGTCTGTGATACATCCCTTGAGTTAATGGTAATGATAATTCATATTTTCAAGAGTTGAAAATTTAAGACATGAATTTTTATTATTAACTCATAAAATGCTCCTGACCGTAGGATCATCATGAAATGATGATTGATCCAAAAGGTTAGTGTACAATCGCTTCTTTGTAGTAGATGAGTCTTGAATCTACGGTGTAGAGACACTAGAGCGAGAATACAGGTACTCGTTAGAAAACGAGGGCACTGAGCGTGACCACCTCGAGTAGTCATAAGGAAGTCTACCTTCTCGTTGATGACTGACTCGATGCTGCAGTGGTGTGTCTGGTTCTTTGATCTGAGGTGCATCGACAGTTCACCTTGAGGGTGTTATAGTTTGACTACACCATGACTCGATCTCCTAGCCATTCGGAACCCTGAGGTGTATGTTGGCTATAGCATATTCATTGTAGGAATTGGATTGCACCAAGATGGAATCTATCTACCTCGGTGGATGAGGAGCGGCCCTATGATAATCATGAGAATCAAGTCCATAAGCCCATGGCCATGGCAGAATGTGAAATAATAGAAAGAGTTTCTATTAAGATTTTCACATTGGACTTGAATTGAATGATTAAATCATATGATAGAAATTAGGGTTTGACGAGTTCACCTTAACCCTAATCTGATCGGAGCTCAAGATAGAAGAACTTAATCACACAAGTAGCTGCACCGAGAGGTTCATTTTCAGTTTTGATGGGTTGCCACCATATGCTGCTAGGTGTCACTGATGGATTTTGGGAGCAACTAGAATGATTTTGATGATCGATCATTCTAGTTGTTTGAATCAGAAAAGTTTCGATCCATCGAAAGAAGTTTCGATGTTGTCAATGATGGAGATCATGACATATCCTATTACCATACAGAATTGAACCTAATTGGATCACACAAATAAGGATTAGGATCTGGATATCATCAATTGGACTAACCCAGTTCAGTTGATTTGAATAAGATTCAATTAGGTTCAAGAAAATCATGCTAGCACATGATTGAGCCTAACGTTCTCTTTTTCTTATCATTAAAAGTTATCTCGACTGAGCCAAATGAGTTTGTGCTCACTCAGGTACCATTACCTGGTCTGACTGGAGCTTATCCAAGTCAGAAAAGGATTGTCTTAATTTATGAGATAAATTTAAGACAACACCTGCCATTTTTCGTCATCTGCTAATTTTTGTACTTTGACTTGGTCAAACGTTGACCTTTGACCTTTGGACATCTACCCATGTGTCACGCACTTATTGAAGAGCAGATAGGGGCTTGTCCTCTCTCTGAAAATTGAAAAGAAAGGGGGTGCATGCCATCCTAGGCGTGCGCCCATGGATAGGGATGCTGGAGTCGCATATGGATGGGACTCCAGGTTGCTTGTTGGATTCAAACTAGATGACCCTTACCTATAGACTTTGACCAATCTTAGGCGCCACCTTAGGATGAATCCGTGGGTCTCTAATCCCATCAATTAGATTTAGATCTGATTGAACAAAGCAACATGATTGATCGGAGTGATGCAACACTACATGGCGCAGCAGAGTCTATAAATAGATCCTGTTTGCGCCCACTTTTAAATAACTTCTCTCCTAGCCATGCCCCAAGATTGCCCCCTCCCCTCTCCACGCCAACATCTGACTCTCTCTCTCCTCTCCATGCCCAAAAAAGTTGGGTTCTTCAGATTAGTGCGAGTCAGGTAAGAAAAGGCTGACGAAAAAAGAAGAAGGCAGCACTGCTGCAGAGACGACGGATGATCTTCAGAAGAAATTTTGAAAATCCTCCAAATCAGATCCAGATCTGATTTTTAGAAAAAAAAAAGAAGATCTTCAGATCCAGTCCGAGTGGATACCAGTAGAGGCCAGGCACTTGCATGGCTAGATCCAGAACCTCAGAGCTTCCGCAGGATCATCAACGGATAATCAGATTACCCAGGATCAAGGTAAAATTAATTTAAAATTAATTTAATTTTATTTTTTTAATTATCAGATCATAAATCAGATCTGAAAAGTATCAGATCAGATCTAGATCTAAGAGGAGAATTTTTGAAATATGCCTCTCGATCCAATCAGATCTGAACGAACCTGATCCAAAAAATCAGAATTTTTTCTTCAACTGATATCAGAGCTAGGTTTCTATGAAATTTATTTAGATCTAATTTTAATCTAATAAAATTAATGATTTCAGATATCACATGAGATGTGATTAGATCTAAAATTAGAAAATTAAAAAATTAAAAAAAATTAATTTAGATCTAATATGTATGAGATACATAACTAAACTAGGAATAGAATTATTCTATGTGTAGTCTAGTTTGATCATAATTTTTATTTAATTTAAAGTAATTTTTAAATTTATTTATTTTTTATTTTTTGATATTATGAATATTATAATCAAATTTGAAAATAAAAAATAAAATAAAATTAATTTATTCATATGAGATATGATAGTTGCATGTTTAGACTAGTTGTCGAATAGTTCTATAAGTAGGTCTAGATTAAATTCTATTTGATATGATCAAATTTAAATTTAATTTGTTAGATGATTATGAGATAATTTAGATCTAAAAAATATGCATGCATGATACATGTGATGTATACAAAATATGTTTTTAATTAGATCTATTTTTTATATAAGATATATGCTTAGATCTAATTTATTTTTATAGATTAGTTGTATTTCTGATTAAGGCGTTCTCCTTGGCCGTCTGATTATAAGAACAAAGTAGGGCTTAAAGATCCTCTTCTTCCATTCGATGGGGTATTCTTATGATGTGTAAGGGTGCTACGCGTTCGTCCTTAATCAAAAATTAAAAAACTTATTTTCTGCAAAATCCTAGATCCTGAAATCCTAGGATCTTATTTACATGTTTTGTTTAAGAACCCTGACTTAATTAAGAATTAAGTTTATGAAATATCAATTAGATCTAAAATTGAGAATTTCAGATCTAAGACATATTCATAAAATTGGGTTCGAGCTTGGGTAGCTCAATTAGGTCTAGTGGTTGATCAAACCGAATCAAGAGTCGGTTAGATGGGATCAACAATGCTTAAATTGACCAGCCTAATAGGATTAAGTCTGGATCAAGATCGAGTCACATGAGTGATCGATCAAGCTAAGACCTAATTAGGCTCAGAGGTTAGAGTCTGGATTGTAGGCTAATCCGATTGGTTCTATCTCAACAATTTGGTGTCTAAGGTAAGTCTGGCAAATACGACCGACTAATTTTTAATTGGAAGCTACTCGACTCAAATGCATTCTTGTCGAGTTAATGGCATATCCCTTCCATCGGTCTTACTTACTTGGCCATGTTTGTTGACTCGGTTCTAATCTGAGGTGATCAATAATCCAAGCTAACCCATGCCATTAGGTTAGTCATAATAGTTATGACTATGTCAAGTCTAGTTTAATGAGATCTAAATCAAATCTCCCTAAGAAAAGATTAAGTCATGGTCTTCCACCATTGTAGATGTATGGGCCCTTCCCAGGGTTGATTATTCTCGGTTGGTTACAGTGACTTAGTTGCACTGAAAAGATGCAACCATATCTATTAGGCATTGGATGCTACAGGCTGGAGGATGAATTGGGCTCAATACTTTGGATACGGTGAGAGACCCAATTAGGAATCCAATCTGTGCAAATGGTGGGTCTGACTTAACTAAGGAGTGGATCAATATTCCGGACACGGTGAGATTCATGAATTAGAAACCAAGTTTGGGTGCATCATGATTAGAGAATTATTGAATAAGAGTTGTTCACTCATTAGCTTACCCATCACCAATAACTGTTAGGTGAGGTGATGAGTCAGTTGATGGGACCGCACCATCCACTAGAAATCAATAATCGTGGAGATTTTTGCATCTCTACAGAGGGAGTGTAGAGATCCGAGAAAATAGTTGGAGCTAATTTATTTTAAAATAAAATCTCTAAACAAATTGGTTAAGTCTTAATTACAATATCTAACTAGAAACTTTGACTCTCTATAGGAAGATGTCTGCATCCAACCCACTAGCACGAATCCTGAACACCCATAAACTGACCGGACCAAATTATAAGGATTGACTTCGAAACTTCAAAATTGTTTTGGGTTTCGAGAAGTTAACTCATGTATTAGACCAGGATCCTTCCACCTTACCAACTCGTCCATTCATTGAATAGAGGGCGTCTCTAGATAAGTGGACTGATGAAGATAATAAGACCAAATACTACATGTTGGGCTCGATGTCCGATGAGCTTCAGCACCAACATGAAGATATCAGAACTGCTCGCCAAATATTGACTCACCTACAGGAGATGTTTGGTAAACAGAGTCGTGCAGCCAAGTATCAAGTCACTAAACGACTGTTCAAGGCTAAGATGCGTGATGGATAGTCAGTTCAAGATCATTGTCTGATAATGATCAAGGACTTGAAAGAGCTTGAGAAGCTCGGAGTGAGGTTAGACTTGGATCTGTAGAATGATATAATTCTGCAATTCTTGATTGATGCGTATGGACAGTTCATCATGAACTACCATATGTATAAACTTCAAAATTTCTTGGCCGAACTTATGAACATGCTGGTTACCGCTGAGCTTTCCGTGAAAGGTTCTAAAGGCTCAGTGCTTGCTATGGAATAGACTTCTTCTAAGAAAAGGTCTTTTGGAAAGAAGAAGAAGTCTACGAAAAAGCAAAAAATGAAAGAAGAAAAGAAGAAAAAGACAGAGCTAAAGAAGGCCGCTGACAAAGAAAAGTATTTCCATTGCAACAACAATGGCTACTGAAAGCGGAACTGCCCAACATACCTAGCCACCCTAAAGAAGAAGGAGGCAGATCCTTCTGAAGGTATGCTCATTATTGAGTCTAACCTTACGATTTCTTCTGTATCCAATTGGGTGCTTGACTTTAGTTCTAGTGCTCACTTATGCACTTCTATGTAGGGTCTTGAGGATAGCAGGAGGCTGAGGGATGGTGAGATGATCCTATGCATCGAAAATGGAGCAAGAGTTGCTGCCGTGGCCGTGGGAATATACCCTCTTTCACTATCATTTGGTTTAGACTTAGTATTAAAGGACTGTTATTATGTACCTGCAGTAAGCAAGAATTTGATTTTTGTTTCTTGCTTTACAGTAGAAGGCTATGTACTTAATTTTTTTAAGGACCATTGTAATATTCTTTATGAAAGAAATAAAATTGCAAGTGGTTTTCTTATTAACGATCTTTATCAGTTACATGTTGATGTATCTACTTTTAATTTTGAGTAAAATGTGAATGCCATAAAATCAAAACGACCTAAGGATAGTCCAAATGATAGATATCTGTGGCACCTAAGATTAGGTCATATAGCAAAAGATATGGTTAACAAATTGAAGAAAATCAGGCTATTAAGTCCGTTGACGTTCGAGTCATATCCAATTTGTGAATCCTGTTTTCATGGCAAAATGACCAAGCTTCCTTTTGTAGGACATGAGAAAAGGGCCATGGATCTTCTTGCACTAGTACATACAGATGTGTGCAGCCCATTTGATGTGCTGGCTAAAGGCAACTTTATCTACTTCATAATCTTTATCGATGATTCATCTAGGTATGGGTATGTGTATCTTATACGACATAAATCTGAAGCTTTTGAAAAGTTCAAAAAATTCATGAAGTAGAAAAGCAAATTGAAAAACCCATTAAGGTTCTTCGATCAGATCAAGAAGGTGAATACCTTAGTTGAAAATTCTCGGACTATCTCAAGAAAAATGGTATAATCTCTCAATGGACTCCATCAGAAATACCTCAACTCAACGGAGTTTCAGAACGGAGGAACCGGATCCTATTAGATATGGTTCGATCCATGATGAGCTTCACAGACCTTCCTGATTATTTTTGGGGATACTGTTTGTTAACTATAATTTACCTACTGAATAGGGTTCCTTCTAAAATCATTCCTACCACACCGCATGAGATATGGTATGGTAAGAAACCAAATCTGAGTCATCTCAGAATTTGGGATTGTTCGGCTCATGTCAAAAGACAACAAGCGGACAAGTTAAACTTTAGGTCCTTCAAAGCTCGATTCATAGGATATCCTAAAAAGTCATTAGGATATTATTTCTACATTCTAGAAGATCACAATATGATTGTGAGTCGACATGCTATCTTTCTTGAAAAATAGTTTATTCAAGATAGCGGCATTGGAAAGCAGATCAAGCTTGATGAGAAAGTCTCACAAGAGCAATAAGCTAAGGATCAAATAAAATCAAATTAGGTTAAGCCAACCCATTCACTACCTCATCCACCTCATAGATCGAAAAAAATTTTTCGTCCCCCTGAGAGGTACTTAGGTATTATTTCAGAGGAAGTAGAGAAAATATTTCTTGTAGGAAATAGGGTTCATGGTGATGATCCCAAAACCTATAACGAGGCGATATCATATATCGACTCCGAGAAATGGTTAAAGGCAATGAAGTCAGAAATTGACTCGATACACTCAAACCAAGTCTGAACCTTGGAAGATCCACCAGAAGGTATAGTACCTATTGGGTGTAAATGGATCTACAAGAAAAAGATTGGTGCAGATGAAAATGTGGAGACATTGAAGGCTAGATTAGTGGCAAAAGATTATAGTCAACGTGAAGACATTGACTATCAAGTACCTTTTCGCCAGTAGCTATACTAAAATTCATTCATACATTGCTTGCTATTGCAGCCTATTTCGATTATGAAATATGTAAAATGGATGTGAAAATGGCGTTCTTAAATGGATATCTTGAGGAAGATATCTATATGGAACAGTCCTTAGGTTTCACATCTAGTGATGATGATCACAAAGTACGCAAGCTGCAAAGGTCCATATATGGACTTAAGCAAGCATCTCGGAGCTGGAATACTCGTTTTAATGATGTGATCAAATTGTTTGGTTTCATAAAAAATGAGGAGCCATGTGTCTTCAAAAAGATCAGTGGGAGTGCTGTTATCTTTCTCGTATTGTACGTGGATGACATCCTCCTTATTGGGAATGATATTCCCATGTTGACCACAGTTAAAATGTGGTTATCCAAAGAATTCTCCATGAAAGACCTAGGAGAAGCATCCTTTATTTTAGGAATTAAGATCTACAGAGATAGACCGAATAGGATGCTAGGACTTTCACAAAAGATGTACATAGAGGAAGTATTAAAGAGGTTTAGTATGGAAAACTCTAAGAGGGGTTTAGTACCCTTCAGGCATGGCATTCATCTTTCCAAGAAGATGTGCCCTAGCATGCCTAAGAAAATAAAATGCATGAGCAAGATCTCTTATGCTTCTGCGATAGGGAGCCTCATGTATGCCATGTTATATACACGATCTGATATAGCCCATACTATGAGTGTTACAAGTAGATATCAGTTGAATCCAAGTAAAGAATATTGGACTTCTGTAAAATGTATGCTTAAGTACTTGAGAAGAACTAAGGATATGTTACCGATCTTTGGTAATGGAGAACAAGTCTAGGGATATATAGACTCTGATTTTATGTCCGATATAGATGATCGAAAGTCGACATTTGGGAGTCTGTTTTTGTGCAATGGTGGAGCTGTCAATTAAAAGAGTTCCAAACAAATAGTAATAGCAGATTCTACCATGGAAGCAGAATATATTGCTGCATCGAAAGCTGCAAAGGAGGCATTCTGGTATAAGAAGTTTATCGCAGAGATTGAAGT